>OZ038488.1:78157729-78195229 GCA_964036315.1 Acanthosepion esculentum
CTTTTCAGATTGTATTGGCGCTCTCTCTCTCTCTCTCTCTGTTAAAATCTCTGGTGTCACGTGTTTACGTTTCGTTATGTCGTAGCAGCGCAAACCAACCAAGTGAAAGTCAACGGATCAGATCACAGTAGCAGCCGGAAGTTGGCTTGCAGATTTTTTTTTCATACGCAGTTTGCAGTTGCAGCTAAATGTTTTTAAATATAATTAATAATAAATAAATATTAATAAATATAATTTAATATATTGGCATAAAAAATGCAAATAGAAAATGTTATGACTTCTTCCAGTCAGAATTCAAAACGTTAAAACATTTTTCTGCCAAAATTATAGCACACCTCTAACTCCTTCGAACACTTACCGGCCCCTTGAGAGTTTATAGCGCTCTTAAGGGAGACAATACCGCCCTTGTTGAGAATCATTGCTTTAAGAGTTCTGTCCGAAAATACAAGAGGAAAGTATGCCATTATGGGATATTTTCCTCCAGTGTAGGCCCCCATTAGAACTTTTTTTTATTCAGTGTAAACTTTTTTAAACAAACATCAACTGTATTTAGTCACATTTGAGGGCAAAAACCTGCAGCTGTAGTTATACAATCTCAAGTATTCTTTAAGATCAATTTTAAAAATAAGGAAAAAAATCTGTATTTTTAAGACAATATATTTTTTATTTTACTAAGCTTTGCTTAATCTACAAAAGTGTTTGTAGCGATTTTAGTAAAGTCGATATTCATTTAGTTAATAGTAAGAAACGACATTTTTGTTTGGTTTGATTTGTCTTGCTTTACAGTATATCAACCTCACTGGGTTATTTAATGCTAACAAGATTTTTATTGCTGGTAATTTGTTTTTTTTTTCAAAAATATATTGCTGGTAATAATGAATTGCTGGTATTAAAACCTCTTTTTACACTTTCATAGTGTTTTGACCCCAGTTTTGGGGTTAACTATTTGCCCATAGCTGGAACCCTAACAGGTCTTACCAACCTGGGTCAGGGTGTACCTGGGAACACCAGCAGTTAAGGGGTGGTTCCACACTCCTCAAAACCTCCTGATTAGAAGCCTTGCTGCCGGATGACGACGACCTTCTTGTAAAAAAAAAAGCTCTTGAACAATTACCCAAGAAAGATGTGCCTACTTCATACCAAATCATATCAGCCTGTGAAAATCTTTTGTTGAATGTTCCTCAGATCTTTCCGTCTTGGCCGTTCCTGGGAAGTCAGGGTCCATTACTCAACCATGCTGTTAGGGGATCGTGTTAGGAGCTTACAGCACATGATATTCCCAAGCGGTGACCCATCTAGGCTCAATCTTGCTCAACTTCGGGGATTAGACGAGAACCGGTGTTTCAACATGATACAGTCGTAAGACTCGCACCATATGATTTATTTCAAATAACACTAAAATGGCTGAAGAGCAGATCGGTCATAACTGTGATATAAAAAATAAAGACTATGATACTAGCCCAAATGATTAATGAACTAATTAAGATATTCTTTATGATTCTCCCACCTCGGGTGGAAGCAGTTTTTGCGCCGACTGCATTCCACATCTTCCTTCTTTTAGAATGCTTGCCACACAAGGCTAGAGAACTCAGTCTACTCTGTTATTTTATCAAGAGCCTCTTATAAGGCCATAAAAATCACTGTTTCAGAAATGCGTAAATTGTAACAACTAATCATTATACTCTCCCAAATATAAATTAAAGATTCGCTTTAGTTATTTTAGTGGAGATATAGCCAGTCTGTTACTAGTACGTCATTTTCTTTCCAAAGCTGACCAAACCAACTGTTTATACATAACTTAATTGGTTATTCTGCAACCACAACGTTGTCAACCAAGTAATTCTTATAGCATTACAATATTTCTAGATAAGATCTCGATTACTTAGTTTTTGATATCTGTCAGATAGCTTTAAAATATTCTATGTCCATACCAAGAATTAAGCCATAAAACTCATGTGACTCATTCTACAGCTTCAACAACTGAATTTATTTGAATTTCTGATTATTTCATTTTGAAGGCTCGACTGTAATTCTCGAACGAAAGAAGTGTATTTTTTTAGAATTGTACTTCAGATTATGTTATTTTTATTTTTATTTTTATAAATAAACCCATGAAACAAAAATACCTGTATTTGCTTGAATTATTTAACACACGCACACACACACACACATATATATATATTGTAGAAACCCTTACGTAATATTCCTATTTCGAGATATATATATATATATATATATATATATATATTATTATGTTATATTTTATCTATCTATCTATCTATCTATCTATCTATTTCTGAATGAAATACTGCTTTTCCAAGTCAACATATATGACTATGAAATTCTTACAAAAATTACAAGAAACGGGTTAAATTTATAAGCTTCTTTTAATTAAAAATATGGAATACACAAATTATTCCCAAACTAAATTAATATTAATTACATAAAAATATATTTCAATAATACTTTTAGTCAATTTTTATTAAAAATTAAATTATATCAATTAACATCTTCCATAATTTACCTAAACTTTTCAGTGATACATATTTATGATGGTTTTTAAATTAAAAAAAAATTAAAAACTAATCACATTATTGTTTTTCATTATGAATACTTACTGCAAAATAAAATCCTTACATTTGCCTTGATAAAGTCCATGAATGGTTGAAACGTGTCGGCTAAGATAAGTTTTCCTTTTGTTTTTATTCACGCACACGCACACAACATATATATATATATATATATATATATATATATATATATATATATATATATATATATATATATCGAACTAGGAATATATATAGCCTGAAATAAGCGTCGACCTCACTAACAATATATATATATATATATAATGTCATCCACATGCAGGGCTGTTTCGCTGTATCACAGCTCATCAGTGTGGCTAGACATCCGATTGCTTCAAGCCGAGATTGAAATCCGACCGATCTGGCATCAGTCGGAGTTCCTACCGCTGAGCTATCAGCACACGACAGAGGAAAATTCTAGCGTTTTATTTTTACGAATGTAAACTAACGCCAGACAGCCATAGTGCTCGATTCATTTTAATAAAGAGTGTCTAGATAGATAGATAGATAGATAGATAGATAGATATGCAAATAGGGCGCAGAAAAGTTCTCAGTCCAACCCTTTTCACAAAATCCGTCGGAACGAATACACATCGGAATATTTTAAAGTCTGTTCTTGCTTTTGGCGGGAACTTTTCAGCAACAAGAGAGAAAATCTCCATGTGGCAGAAAAAAAAAGACGCATTCGAATTAGATATGGGTAGAGAGATCTTTTGTTTCTTTTCTTTCTTTATTTCAAATTTTTGCTTTTTCTGAAATAAGCGCGGACCTTACAGGAAGCATTTTTATTATGTTACAAATGCATTCATTCAATTGATAGGTAGAAGGACCATCATACATACACTCATATGTATGAGTATAATATGTATGTATGATTGATATGTATATGTGTGTATGCTAAATCGATCATTACGTATCTGCAATGCGCAAAGCATGCTTGTAGAAAACATCAAAATAACTACCTAACATGCTATCAGTTTGATCAAATTATTCTCGAATGACAGCTCTTTGCATAAACAGCGAAAAGTAAATAAACAAATACGCGGACGCCATATTTACTAATAGAATTTGGTATTAAACAATACCACGGATTTTGCCTCAGTCAAACGAATAGAAATAATTGAGTACTTTATTTTGCAACCATGACAGCCAGGAAGATCATTATGTTACTGATGAAAATATGACCGCAGTTCTGGTCAGTAATGGACGAGGCCCGGTCAAAAGTCGATCTCGATATACAGACTCAAGTAGAACAACATATGACTCAAGGGGATTTAAAAAAAAATAATTGCTCATTTTTTTCCTGCTGACTCAAACAAGTATATACTTGTTAAAAAATAGGAACCGTGTAGTAAAACCATATACTAAATTTGTTGTATCTGATCCATACACCGAGATCTTTGAAGCATTTACTATTTAGTATTTACTAATTCCACATCTTGAATGTTTGTGATGGACTCAGTGGAGGCACAATTACTGCTTTCATTCCAATTCCTGATCATAGTTTCTGTTTTGTAAATGTCTATCTTGAGAGCTATTTTTTGGAACAATTAGTAGAAAATGTTCCTGTTGTGAATATGGATTATCTCCCCTTTGATAATCCAAGCTATAAAAGCTGTACATTTCCGCTTGTCAAGTAGACGAGTAGTAAGATTCTTAATTGAATAAATTGTAATGAAAACAGGACAAGAGATTCTGTCTAGTAATCTTTTATTCAATTAAGAATCTTACTACTCGTCTACTTGACAAGCGGAAATGTACAGCTTTTATAGCTTGGATTATCAAAGGGGAGATAATCCATATTCACAACAGTTCCCTTATTTATTTTTCAATTCTTATCCCGACTATGAATACCTCAATCATCACTAGAGCACCGCCTTCTCACCACCAGTATATTGGCCTGTGGGTGGGAGAGCAAGAATGCTGTTTTCTATTCGTGGATTTTTGGGATGTGATATGAAACGCTTAATTGATGAGTACCCATCTCCTCACGTTTGTGCTTAGGAAAACGCAAGGTCATAAAATGTAATGTCGTATATTTATATGTCGTAAAATGTCCGGTGTCCTTGAAAGGATAATGCAAAAACCTAAGAGTAAGCGTATGAGTGAGATATAGATATAGATAGATAGATAGATAGATAGATAACGAGAGAGAGAGAGAATTCAAAATGCTAAAAGTGACATAGATCATTTTGACAGTGTATCGATATTATGAATAGGACTTTCCAACTTTTAAAATGATAACAAATCAATATTTTTCGATTCTGATAAGTATGGCGATCCAAGGCATGTCTAAATGCTAATCTATGAAAATTGTTCCCCTCCCCAAAATTACTCTATTTTTTATGATGAACCTGTCAATATAATTCTCTCCACCCATCTCTAATTGGTATGCATCTTTTCTTCTGTTACATGGAGATTATCTCTTTTGGTGATGAAAAGTTCCTGTCCGAATCAAGAATATAATTTCAAAATATTCTGACGTGTGTTCATTCGATAGATTTTGGGAAGTGCGTTGCATTGGAAACTTTCATGCAGTTTCTCTTTCTATCTATCTCTTTCACACACACACACACACACACACACACACACACACACACACACACACACACACACACACACACACACACACGCGCGCACGCACGCGTGTGTGTGTATATATATATATAAATGTACGGTGGATAGGGGGTCGGATTGAGGAATTGGAGAGCCGAGTTCTAATTCCAGTCGAATCCATTACAATCACTTACGTAATAATTTTTGAAGGAAAAATTATTATCAGCTATACTTTAAAAAATACCAGTAATACAAACAACTATACATTTTTTGAAAAAAAATATTACCAGCTATAGATTTCTTCAAGAAAAAATATTCCCAGAAATAGATTTTTGAAGAAAAACATATTACAAGCAATAAAAATTTTGTCGGCATTAAATAACCCATTGAGGTATTGATATGCCGTAAAACAAAACAAAACAAACAAAATTAACCAATTTTTTATGAGTGAACCTGTCTATTTAAATACTGCCATTTCTCTTTCGAAATAATCACCACCAGTCTTTCTAGAATTTTTTTCTCTGAATATTGTGCTAAAAGAAATATTAACAAAATCACCCGCAATATCTGTCTATATCTCTGAGATGTGGTATTGTAATTATTTGCATTATTTACATTGCTCGGACTGTTAGCCTCATCTTTATTGCCATATTCACGACGTTTCGGTCGTTGTACGCTCCGGCCTTCTTCAAGTGATTTCAGTTCGAAATTCCAATCACCTGAAGAATGCCGGAGCGTACAACGACCGAAACGCTGTGAATATGGCAGTAAAGATGAGGACAACAGTGTAAAAAAAAAAAATAACCCGCATTTGTTCGTTTATGAAACGCTAATTTTGTACTTAACGGCATATTCTTCGGAGTTACATTTATGTTTTTACTATGCGGTTATCCTTTATCAAAAAGAATTACAACATTAAAAAGCTGAAACCACATTATTTGTTGAATGAATTACCATATAAAAAACGGTTAAAATCTGAATACCAAACAATTTTGTTGTTTGGTACCCGCGAATCCAAATGTATTTTGCGAAGTGAATTGTATCTTTGGAATCTTTAAAGCCTGTGAGTAAAGCGACTATTAACAAAAGTTGTGCATTGATTAGAAATTCTGGTGTTTTTTTTTATATAGAAACAAGTTCAAACAGTTTGATTGACGTTCTTCTTAAACGTCGAGTATCGGTTTTTAACACGTTACTTGACGTTGATGCAAATCAGCTCTTATTCTTCCCATTTTCTTTTTCGTCCATCTTTCTTTTTGCATACTGTCTCCTCTCTCACTTTTCTGACAAACTCTCATATCTCTGTCGTTTCTTACATGAGCTGTTTTTCTTTCTTTCTTTCTTTCTTTCTTTCTTTCTTTCTTTACATATGTCATAAAGATAAATGAGTGCGTATGTGTGTGTGAATAAAACAGTTTAAATGCGTAAAAAAATAAGGACAACATTAAAAAATATGTTGTCAGTTAACAAAATCCCTTTAGTAACAAGATTTATAAATGATTTTGTTAATATTACGATATTTTTACTATTGGTCAAGTGTTTCGGTTCAACAATATAAATGGAATTAATAGAGTGAGATAGATCTTATGTCGTAGGTCGTAGTAAATTAAAAATGTCTACTTATAAGGTTTGAAGAACAGGAAGATATTGATCATTCAAAAGCATTTTTTTTTGTTTAGAAAAAAATTCACACTTGATTAATGAGTTTATTTACGGCCGGGAGTTTAAATCCACCAACTCTAAGATCAACGTAGGTCGTAGTAAATTAAAAATGTCTACTTATAAGGGTTGAAGAACATAAATATATGTCGATTTAATAATTAGTAAGTTTCATACCTTCTTTGGTTTAATTAACTCCTCCTAAATTAGGATGCTGAAAGTATTAAACCCATCAGGACATGGCGTTTTATCTTTTGAAGAGGCGGGAGGGTTACCTAAAATTTTAAATCCACCAAACCTAAGATCAACATGAGCCAGCAAGGTAGATTAGTAAAATGAGTTAACATTTTAAAGAAATTCTGTACAGTAATCGGTTAATTTTATTATTATTATTATTATTATTATTATTATTATTATTATTATTATTATTATTATTACTAAATATATTATATATATTAATATAAGATAAAAACTACCAGGAAGAAAAGTTCCTGTGGTCCGAAATGAGCTAGAAAATTAGTCTTGAAAAAAGCACGCAACGGTCAATTTTTAAGCGATTCGTAAGTATCCTGAGAGTGTTCCAAACTTTTAACCTATCGTGTACATTAAAGATATTACATTATTCGTCGAATAAGAAGGATAAGGAAATCACACACACACACACACACACACACACACACACACACACACACACACACACACACACACACGTGTGTGTGTATATATATATATATATATATATATATATACTAACAAAAGAGAGAGAGAGTGGGGAGAATGGAATTAATAGATTGAGATAGATCTTATGTCATAGGTCGTAGTAAATTAAAAATGTCTACTTATAAGGTTTGAAGAACAGGAAGATATTGATCATTCAAAAGCATTTTTTTTTGTTTAGAAAAAAATTCTCACTTGATTAATGAGTTTATTTACGGTCGGGAGTTTAGCAACTGTCAACTGACATCATCATCTATTTTCTCAACGCTTTGGGGTTTTTTTTGCTGAAGAAGTTATGTAACAAGAATGCTGTTTGATCGTTTTAAGCTATTTGAAAATCGGACAAAGCGCCCTGCTCCAAACTTCAGAAAATATCAGCTTCGTATTGGGGCTATTAATATATCACAGAACTATTGTCACTCAGGTTGACATTTACACGGAATGCTAAATTAATAACTGATACAGTTTTTTTTAACTACAGTAATTGAAGCTTAATCCTGAGTTAGTCAACTCGGATTTCCCAAAATGGATAGTCTTCTGGGTATTTAAACATACCAATACAAAAATGATTATAGTGTTACAATTATGCAAAATATTGTCGAACTGCTGAAAAAAAAATAACATAACAAGCAATCTCCGTTACAATATACATGAAATCAAAACTTGAACTGAAGATATAATTATTCATTTTTCATCTGGTTTGTCAATGTACATAACCCATTACTTTGCTTTTAATCACATTGATTAAACTTTATACAATTAAGATTTCATCTCAAACTTTAACATATTGATCTGCATGCTTGTTGACATATACACCCTTTGTACATTAGGGTTTTTGATGATTTTATGTGTTTAAAAAAATGTTTAAAATAGCTTCTATTTTCAAGACATTTCTTAGTAGTTTGTGTTGGTTGCAACTATTCTTGATATCATTTACATCAGTCTGTTATTATTTACAACTCTATACTTCTAACATCTTTGCCTAAACTCTGAAATTATTATTAGGTTTTCAGTTACTTATAAAGTATTTTTTTCTCTTGCATGTCACCTTGCTTGGGGTGAATTGATTTTTTAAAAAAGTGTGTGTGTGTGTGTGTGTGTGCGCGCACACACAGTACTCGCAGAAATTGGGAGAACACTATTGATCTAAACACTTTCTGTATACAACCTTAAGTTTTATACTATCTTCAATATTTATAAGTGCATATTAGCCTATCTTGTGCAATGGTCTTTAAAAGTTTGGGCTTCTTTACCTGATCAACTCTCTGTATTTCTTTAATATTTGCTTCCCTTATTCATCTTCAGTCCAACACCTTAGCCTTTTCTCTCAAGACCCTTCTACTCAGACATACTACTTTAGACCCCAGCCACTCATTGCTTATACATGAATGATTGTGCATGTGTGTATGTTATCTAAATGACATTCTACTCTCTTTCCATGTGCAACTGGCTAGGGAGGTTTGGATGGATATAGGATGGTAGTTGCTAGTGCACTTAGGGTTAAGAAAAAAAAGATATGGCTGAAATCAAAAGTATGACCATTAACCTTTTTAGAGAGACAGAAAATGAAAATTGTAATAAATACGCTGCATATATATATATATATATATATATATATATATATATATATATATATATATTGTACATTGTTGGTGAAACACACCAATACAATAATAGAGAAAACTTTTATTGATCAAAAATAGCCACAATATATGATTGGAAATATATTACATTAGATAAACTCATAAATACAGGAATAGATTGAAAGAATATATATATATATATATATATATATATATATATATATATATATATATATATATATATATATATATATATATATATATATATATAACGATTATTATATTATAATACATATATATACATAGACATAATATGTTTATATAATACATACATACTTATATATATTATATTTATATAACACAGACACTCACACACACACACATATATATATATATATATATATATATATATATATATATATTATATTATATAATATAATACATATATACATATATACAGTAGGGGAAACATATTGGTACACATACAAATTTTTAATTTACTGTATTTCCAACTAATGAATAAACATACTTTTCATATAATCAAATGTACACAGATGCATAATAACTAAATATGCATAGAAAACAGAAAAAATTGATTCAATAGAAAGAAATCCCATTTACCCATTTTAATGGGTGAAAAAAAAAATGAACTTGGAAATAAATTTGGGATTAACTGAAATTAATTGCGAAATCCAGCGAAAGTCACCTATGAAATAAAAATCAATGTTTGTACGGAAAATAGAGGCCTAAGTATATCAAATTGTCTTTAGATTAAGTGGCGGCAGAAGAATTATCGTTGAACTTTTAAAAGGTAAATTTAAAAATAAATGCAATATTTAAATGCAGCGAACAATTTTGAGTTCTTCAGTTAAGTAGCTAGCTTAATCGCCGCCCGATAGGGCAGCTTTTAAGTTAGTATATACATACACACACACACACAAACACACACACACACACACACACACACACATATATATATATATATATATGTGTGTGTGTGTATATGTATATATATATATATATTAAAAATATAATTTTTTAATATACTTAATATTAATATATTTAATAACTTTTTAATATACACACTTTTCTCTCGTTGGAACCATTATAACCTCTTCATTTTATATATATATATATATATATATATATATATATATATATATATATATATATATATATATATATATTTATATATATTGCTCCTCCTCCGCAGGAGTTAGCTTAATTGCCACCGGCCTGGCAGCTTTTAAGCTAGTATATACATATTAATATATATATATATATATATATATATATATATATATATATATATATATATATATATATATATATATATATATATATATATATATATATATATGTGTGTGTGTGTGTGTGTGTGTGTGTGTGTATGTATATAGTCCTCCCCATCCTACCACCTCTGTCAACTTATATCAATCAAAAACTTATATTCAAAATCAAAGATACCGAATTGCATTATTAAGGAAAGAGAACATGAAATGGGTGGAATCAAGAAGACAATGGATAACGATTGACATTACATTTAAGCTTTCGATGATCAAAGCTGGTTGGGAAGCATGATGCCAGAAGACAGTTCCACAGGCGAAGATTGTGAGAAAAGAAACTGTTAGCAAAGAACTTACGATTACATTTAGTCAATTCAACTGTAAAATGATGAGACCTTATTGCCAATCTAGTACTGCGTTTAAATTCATAAAGTCGTGAAAGATAAAGAAAACACCCAAAGCTGCGCACCAATAAAATATTCAGTCTTCAATATTATTTTTACTAAATCTCACTCAGTTCAAGGCTCGACTGCTATACAAAGTAGCCGGTTACAGTAAAAAAGTAATGATGAATGAGATGTATGAGATAAATGAAAGAAAAGTTGGTTGGAAAGTGAAGGTTATGATGATCTATAGTAGACAACGACTGACTCTTCACCTGCAGAGGTCGAAGTTCAAGTTCTCAGGGAAGCACTCATGCGGAAGTTAGTATTACAACGTCGCAGTTGTTGGGAAGAGGTTTTCTGACAATAACTTTCTTCTTATACTTGGAATACGCAAGGAATGAAGATAATTTAACTCTGTCCGGCGCTTGGATTATTCTGACACAGGGCTACAAGTATGGGGCACCCAGTTAAAATTGGACATCGAACGCGCATGCGTGCGAAGACGCACGCGCAGTTTCATTTCCTATTTTGCAGCCTTGACTGAAAAAAGAAAAGAAAATAAACATGGATCTCAACTTTTTAATAGTCACACGCAATTTTCAAACTTGATGAAGTGGACAGATTATCCCAAGTGAGTTTGATGGAAGCCACAAAAAGAGAAAAAAAAAAATTGCAATGATTTATTATTATGGCAACCGACTTCACTCTTGAAACCATGATCCGTTTCTTCTTTAGACTTTTATCAACAGCAACAACAGTATTTTATTGATTATTAATAAAAAAAAAAACAAAAACAAATTCATGTCTTACAATTGGTTGGTTTAATTTTTAACCGGTTAGCTTGGAACTGTTTTTGTTTCCCCTAAATCAGTGTCCAGATTCTTCTTTTATGTGTCCTGTCTCTTCAGGTTCTGCACAATTCCCTGTCCTTTGTAGCTTTAAATAAAGTTTTTTTTTTTTATCTTTCCTTAAACTAGTTCAGTGGTCCATTTCTCGCTCGGTAAGTATTGCGTGTTTTCCTCTGTCGGTCTTGCCTTCAATCTGTCCGGTGTGTATCACATTTTCCAAACTCTCTTTCCTCATGACGTGCCCTGAGAATTTCAACGGTTTCTCCCTGATGTTATATGTCCTTTTTGTTTTCATTTCCTCTAAAACTTCGTCGTTACTCACATATTCGGTTCATGGTATTATCAGCATCCTTCTGTAGTGCCACATTTCTGTTGCTTCAAGTCTTTTCTTCATCTGTGAAGAGATTGTTCAACATTCACGGACATACAGGTGAACTCATATTACGTATCATTTCAGTACTCTTTTCTTTGTTTCTAACGAAATTTTCCTGTTTCTTAATAATTTTCTTAGATTTGGGAAGTCAATTTTCGCCATCCCAATGCGCCTTTAGGTTTCAGCGTCGCAAATTCAAACATTAAAACAGTTCCCAGATATTTAAATCGTATTACTTGCTTGATTTTGGTATCTTCAGTTTGTTATTTGCATGTCAGGCTGTTCCTGACAATAATGAATTCTGTCTCTTTGCAATTTTTTAGTCCTTTCTTCTCGTTTTCCTTTACTACCTGAAAGGCTTCATAATTTTAATCAGTGTCAAGACTCCATAGTCCAGGTTCCAGATCGGAACAGCATTAAATGAATTACATCGTAATAATAATAATCAGAGAATGTCTTATCGTTATTCTAATTTCTTTATAATTATGTGTGCCTTCAAACCAGAGATGCCTTTTAATATTGAAACCAAGTGACAGCACATCTCCTAAAATTACCAGAAACCACAATAACAAAATAAAAATAGAGAGGATATATATATTCATATATTTCCAATGGTATTTGTATGAAAGCAAATACAGTGGTCACGATTGTAACTTGATCTCAAAATCCTAATGCCACTTGCGTTGCCAGTAACCACTAAACTACGTCCACATACGAAATTTAAAAGTTTGTTATTAAATATTAATTTGTTGATTAGCTTAGGTTAATGAGTTTAACGACACTTCAACTCTCGTGTTATTTTATGTCGGATGTAAATCTCATATGACAAAATTTACAACGAATCGTCAAAAAACGTATATATAGAATATGTACTAGAATGAAAAAAGATAGATATATGTCCGGTTTGCATTAGATTTTAAACGGTAGACACGGGTCCCGTTTTACACTAGATCCAGAAAGATAAATATAGGTCAGGTTTGTAGTAAACTGAAAAAGGTCTGAATTGCACTAGTTTAAAAAAGTAGACATTAGTCTAGTTTGTACTGAATCAAAAATGTCCGGATTGCACTAAATTAACAAAGGTAGACATGGGTCGAGTTTTATATTAGATTCAAAGGAGGTAGACATAGATCTGGTTTGTACTAGAATTAAAAAGATAGATATAGGTCCGGTTGTACTTAACTGAAAAAGGATAACATGAATCCATTTTTACGCTACCGCCAAAAAGGTAGACGTTGGTCTGGTTTATACTGAATCAAAAATGTCCGGTTTGCCCTAGATTTAAAAAACGTAGACATGGGTCCAGTTTTGAATTAGATTCCAAAAGTAGACATAGGTCCGGTTTGAACGAGATTAAAAGGTAGACATGTGTCCAGTTTTACATTAGCTTCAAAAAGGTAGATAGGAATCTACTTTGTACTAGAATCAAAAATCTAGATATAGGTCCGATTTCCACTAAACGCAAAAGATAAAAATGGATAGTTTACACAAGATTAAAAAGGTAGACATGGATTCAGTTTTACACTAGAGATAAAAAGGTAGATATAGGTCCGGTTTAGATTTAAATCTTGAGTATCCATCAGTAAGAGAACTCCTTCTACAGAGATGCAATTGGAATATTCTAAACCCTGTAATTTGTTGGTGTAAAATTACTGTATGCCATGTGATACCAAGATTTGCTTACAGGATACTAATCCTCTCGACAGTTTTCTTTTTTATTCGAAACTTTCTTCGTCCTTGGCAATATGTATGTGTGTGTGTGAAGGAGAGGATATATGCTGTTAATAAAGAGGTTCGTTCATGTACAGACATTCAGATGAAGAGGAAGGAAGACAGTTCGCGACTGGTGTCTCTGATGTCTGCATCTAGCGGTTTGATTATAGCAGAGCAGGTCGGCCATGTTTCTTTGAATTCACCATGATACCAAGTGCGTATTTTGAAACAAGTAAAATTTCTACTTACTACTGATTTCTTGTAGTTTCCAAACTAATTAGAGCCTCGTAGGCTTCGCGATTTCGAAAACTAAATAAACCTATTTGATTGGTTAATTTTTGATTTTTTAATTTTAATGAACGCATGATGTACTCACTACTATGTTTGCCAATCTGAGACCAGTTCAAGTCAAGCTGATTTTGTTTTTCGCCTAGAAAACAGTTACCAGAATTATGTCTATAGTAGAATATTTTTGCAAAACGCTGACGCCTGTTGAAATCCTCACAATATTAAGCATTGTTGAAGTTATCGCTAACATTTTTGTCGAGATTTATAAACTCTACGTTTCGTTTAATTTCGCAAATCAATCGATGAAATTTGAATCAAATGATTTGTTTGGAAAAAAACTTTGGCAAAACCCTACATCGCGGTTTTTATAATTTCTTTAATTTAATTTTATAGGACTTCAAGGTAAACAATATTTTTTAAGAAAAATTTTTTTTTTCCTTTTTAATATCGAAAAATAAATTCTTAGGACTTCTTACTCTTGAGCATGCAACATACAACTGGCGATGCGTAAATATTTCTTTCTGGAACCAAATTTCAAAATTTTGAAATGTTTGACATTGGGATTTGTTTGTAGTTCTCACAAATGCCGGTTGGAATGAAAACTCGATTCTTGTATACATAAAGAAAAGATATGCAAAAAAAATAATATTACATCATCGACCAGCTGAAATGGAAAAATATGTGCATCTTTTAAATATAATTCAGTTAAAAATGATCTTTGTTATTTTACTTTTATTAGAATATTTTTTCAAACACGCTGACGCCTGTCGAAATCCTTACAATATTAAGCATTGTTGAAGTAATCGCTAAGATTTTTGTCGAGATTTACAAACTCTACGTTTCGTTTAATTTCGCAAATCAATCGATGAAATTTGAATCAAATGATTTGTTTGGAAAAAAGCTTTGGCAAAACCCTACTTCGCGGTTTAATAATTTCTTTAATTTAATTTTATAGGACTTCAAGGTAAACAATATTTTTTAAGAATTTTTTTTTCCTTTTTTAACAGCGAAGAATAAATTCTTAGGATTTCTTACTCTTGAATGTGCAACATACAACTGGCCATGCATAAATACTTCTTTCTAGATCTAAATTTTAACTTGTTTCGCCTTGTGATTTATTTATAGTTCTCGCAAACGTAGGAATTATATTCTTGTATATAATAACTTAAAGAAAAGGTATAAAGAAAATAATATTGCATTTTTATTAAATAAGTATTTGTCATTTTAATCATTAAATTGTTCTTGAAATACTGAGAGTATTTTTATGTTAAATAATAAAACTTTTAATCTTTCGAAAAAGTGGACGATAAGTTATTGTACTAATCTACGCAACTTAGTAAAACCAACTGTTCTTTGTAATCCCTTTTCTGTTTGCACTTCTCCCCCAAATTTGGTTTCGATTTAAAGAGCGTGACGGACGGACGGAGTAAAGGAAATCACAGAATTTTAGATATAGATTTTAGATATTTTTGTTTGATTTCTAATTGTTTGTAATGTTTCAAGCCATCTTTTGTTCACTTAATACAAGCCTTAAAGAGTTATTGAACGAGGTAAGGGCGCACAGAGAAGTAATAGGTATATATTTGAGGATATGTAGGATATATAACGGTTAACTCTAAACTTGAAGTAGTTAAGGTTGAAATGATCGAGGACGCATCCCTTCCACGGTGTAACATTTTGGGAAGGAAGCTTTCCGAGAGGAAATTTCTCCTAATCACTGGAACACGAAAGGAATAAGAACGATTCAACTCAGGGCACGTGACATGGCGAGTCCTAGCTGTGAAAACTGGTTGGAGTCTAGTCCGTTTCAACGTTTTCTATGAATATAATAAAGGTAGTTTAGCAACTGTGAGAAAGTGGTGGCAGGATGGAAAATAATTCATCAACCGCAAGGCCGCGTAAACGATTTTGAACTCTGTCAAGGCTGGAAAGTGAGAATTGCTCAGTTTCCGCCTAGATATGGCAGCAATACTCCATTTTTTTTATCCGATCAGGTTTTTATAAAGACAGAGAATGTCAGAAGGCGTCAGGTACTTTCCGATATCATTTTTAAGTATCTTTAGCGATGGATCGTATGTACGAGTTCGACTTGGGATGTTTTGTTAGATTAAGTCCCAATAGAGGTTTCAGACAATGAGGCTCATTGACAGTACAACCCTTCGTCTTGCTTGGCTAAATCCCAGGTCTGCTCTGTGATGCTGAAACGTTACCAGCTTGATTTTTGAAGGTATTGAATTTTACAAACCAGTTTTTAACCCATTGATCTGTGCAGGCAAAGTCAGGGAATAGATCGGTTTCTAGCCTGACGTGCCTTAGCCGATTGGGCCACAGAGGAGCGTTCGGTTAGCAAGGTCGATTTTACTGTTTTAAACACAATTCTCCAAGATTTTCGCTCATTCATTCATATCTGCTCAATGCGTATCCAAATGTAAACAAATGACGTCATACATTACTAAATGGACAAAGTTCGACAATTATTTAAGACAAAAACAGAACGTATAAACATAAAAAAATGTCTTAAATATAAACAGAGCATTTATTTTAATATTTGTATCTATAAAAAGAACGTATAAACATAAAAAATGTCTCATATAAATGTTTTATATATATACATATATATATATATATATATATATATATGTATATATATATGTATATATATATATATATATATATATATATATATATATATATAACATATTTTACGCTAATTTGTATTTTTTTGATTATGCTCAATCTAAATTCAAACTGGTGTAAAGTTAATGATCCTCTGTTTATGTTTTTTTATATTTCAAAACGCTGGGTGTTCATGCCTGTCCACAGATTCCTTTAATGTAATTACTGAAGCTTCTTGGGAAAGATAGTGATTTTTACTTGCTTTTTACACAGTTTTGAATCCAGATTTGTCCTCCTACTTTGCCTTATCAAGACTGAAACGCACAATCTACCCTACTATTTACCCATAACTTGGGGAAGGAGATGTGGATTCATGCTTTTCGCAAAGGCATTAGCACAAACTTCATCCAGCAGCATAAGGCGGAATTTCAACTCAGCTTGCCAGCTTATCCTTTCACGCTGATAGCCGTTAGATCACCCGAAATTCTTTTTAATATATACTTATATTTAAGAATGTACTTATCTACATAATCAATCGCAGTAACTTTAACGCAATATTTATTGTATAAAAATTTAGCAATTAGACTACGTCCCGAGAAGTTTCCATTGCATGGAGGTAGGAAATTCGGCCACATCTGTGGAGTGGAACCTCCTGCTGACCTACGAAAGTTTTACTACATATATATATATACTTACGAAAGTTTTACTTATATATATATATATATATATATATATATATATATATATATATATATATATATATATATATATATATATATATATATATATATATACGAATGTTTTACAATATATATTTGTCATCCACAGACAGACTGTTTTGCTGTTTCACAGCTCATCAGTGTGGCTAGACGTCTCTAGCTAGGATCGAAACCCGACTGAATTGGCGTCAGTCGGAACTTCTACCACTAAGCCGTCGGCTCACGGCAGTGATGAAGGTGAATTTTAGCGTGTTTATTTTTAGATTTAGATAAGCATACAGTGACTGACAGTGACTCAATTCTGCCGAAGAGTCATGCATATTAGCTTAAATAGTTACTGTTTACAAACTCACACCTTAAACCAAAGAGCTCAACCGAAATTAATTTTTCAGGAGCCAATATCTAGGAGGATATTTTTGAGCATTTGTAAATGGATGATAAAACATGGACCACGGTGGATGGTGAAAGCACAAAATTTACTTACAGTCACGAAGGAGATAAAGTTGTGGAGAGCCATGATCTCACAGGTCCTGAAGAGGTACAGTACATAGAAGAATGTGTACTTTGATTGCACCATAGTTTTTTGTTTTAATCTATTCATTCCAAGCAAGGCGATAATGCCACTAAAACGCAAGGGGGTAATGGGAGTGAAAGAGAATGAATAGATTTTAGAAGGAACCGGAAACCCAATCCTAAACAGGAAATAAGGGATACACGTCTAATCCTGTTCAAAAGTCAGGGGAGGAGTGTAAACTGGACGATAGGCGAATGAGAGATAAAATTTTATAAAATATATCCTAATTTTCTTTGTTATTATTTTTAAATCATAATTTGTAATTTTTACCGAAATAAAAGATACCCGCAGATCTGGTTATTTTAGCAACTACTAGCAACTATTGCTCTACACCGAACGGAGAACGTATAGGTTTAATAAGGCGATAGATTTACCAATGATAGACCGATCTTTTGACAAAAGATTTCTTTATTTCTCTTGCGCTTTTAGGATTAAGCTTCCTTAACGAGATACTGGTGGAGAACACGCAATTTTCTTTCCCTTATAAACACACGCCAGCACATCATTTATTTCGAACGGAAAACGGATCTGAAAGTAAAAAAAATAGGCTTGTCTCATTTTAAAAAAATTCATAAGATATCCGTTATCACAACAGGTTATTATATCTGTAAATCTTAGCACTATTTGGCTTCATTTGCTTGAGGTAGACTAGGAAGAAGAGAAATACTACTGAGGTGAAAATAAATAAATAAATATTGTAGATTTCAGGCGCAGAAAAAAAAAGCCGACTCCCACACGAACCCGTTATTTTTAGTTTCCGTACTAACAATCATACAAAGAAAACCTACATGTTTCAATCGGATAAATATTAAAAAGTATGACTGCGTTTGATTATGAAAACAAAGATTATGTATTAAAGAATTAACTCCAAATCATAAAGCAAAAATGGTTATCCTGTGGTAAGAACAATAAAGAGTCAGTTGTTGGTGATTTCTTTAGCGATATATCAACCTCTATGGGTTATTTAATGCCGAAATATGAATATTTGGTATGCTGATTTTGCTTTAGTCTTACTAATTAAACTATAGCTGTAGGGGGTGGGGATTCATACTTTTCCCAAGGGTATTTGTGCGTAGATGAATGTGAATAATCCAGATGGATTTGAAACTCGGCTCTCCGATTAACAGTTACGAGCCATTATCCATTACACCACCCGTACATCTAAGCTTACAGCGCCTGGTATTCCCAAGCGGTCACTAATCTAGATACAGATCAGGCTCGACGTTGCTTAACTTCGGTGATCTTACGGGAACCGGTTTCATCGTAATGTGACCGTAAGCCATAAAGAGTTGGATCCGACAGCAAAACGTTATAGCAGAAAATAAGAACAACATAAACCACACAGAGAAAGTAAAACCCTGAGAAAATTATAAGGAGGAGAAGGGCGAATATCTTTGCATGGATTTTCTTTTTACAGTAAGTGGAGCGGGGGCCACTCGAGGTAGAGGGATAGTTTACACGGATAGGAGGGGAAAGATAACGGTAAACTCTAGACTTGAAAAGGTTAAGATTGTAGTGATCAGGGGAAACATCCTCTTGGGAGTTGGTTCCACAGAGCAGTGGTTCGCGGGAAGAAGCAGCTATTCGAGTGGAACTTCCTTCTCACCGGAGAAGAATGTGGTTGGTTTGTAGCTATGTAAGTGGCATGGCAGGTCCTAGCTAGTGGTTAGACCAGGCGGAATCGGGAATATAATTGGTCCAAGAAATTTCCATGAAAGAAGCGATAGAGCTTTTACACCCAGTTATGATCTTGCAAACAAACAACAAAACCTGACACTACAGAACGAAACAAATGAAGAGATGCTTACAGATGAACAACACAGCCAAGCGGATTCCGCGCGACGAAAACGTAAATATAGAAGAAAAATACTCAGAGTGCATCATAGGAAAGACAAGCTCGCAATCTCTATAAGTGTTGTAACCTAGGGAAGGTTACTGAATAAATCACACGAAGGTTGGTAATGAACGATAATACTTAGGACAAGAACAACACATATAAGATTCGCTAGCGGCGCGTAGAAGTAGTCAACTGTTAGAAGTGAGTCAAGAGAATTTCACAATGAATCTCTAACTGCAGGATATCTAACATCAAGGCCGAATTTAATGTGGGGTCTCCGGCCAAAAATTCCCCGTAGACCCCGTATAAAACGGTGTCTGGTAGCTGTTTCCCGAGACGAGACTCTGCCCTTCGAAATAGCTTCATCTAGAGATCATCTCTTCCCGGAGGCAGAGAGTTTGACTAGCACAGCTGGAGACGAATCTCCAACTGTAGACCAACATACAGTATTTACTTCTATATTTATGTGAAGGGGGACATACACATTATCGTCACTATAACGAACCCGACTGAAATTGGAACTCGGCACTCCGACTAACAATTCAGAACCATTATCCATTACACCTTCCGCACATCCAAGCTTACAACACCTGGTATTCCCATGCAGTCACCCATCAAGGTACTGACCAGGCTCGACGTTGCTTAACTTCAGTGATCTACGTAACCTTAGTATTAGTAAGGCCGGTTGGCTAAACTAACAGTGACATATAGTGGTCTGAAGAGGCGAGAGGCTTCCTTGTGATGCGTCCACTACAACATTTATATATAAATACATACATATGAGAGAGTAGGATCTATTTAAAACAAAGTTGACCCTGTTACCACGTATGTTATCGCGTAGAGGGAATAATAACCAAGAAGAAATGCTGACGGACGTAAAAGCCTCTTACTCGAATGTCTCAGTATTTCACTAGAGATAGCCATCTGAAGCCACGGGAGGTAATCAAGGAGTTGTTCATCTAGTTTTCTAGTCGGTCGGGAACAGCGTGATGCTGGCTTTATTTTCGCGCTCCTGCGGGGTTGTCACGTGACAAATGCGAATAATATTTTCCTATCGTTACATTAGAAAATACTCCCTATCTTCATGGACGTACATATGTATATACCGTTCCAAAGACGAAGATATATTACCCATAATTCCAATCACTTCTCTACTTGAAGCAACAGAAATGCGCTTCCACAGAAGCATGCTGAGAATACCATGAACCGAACATGTGTGCAACGACCAAGTTTTAGAGAAAATGTTAACAAAAAGATCACTTATACTCAACATCACGAAGATGTATAGATCATTCCATTTCTGGGAGATCTAGCGTAATCTTATAGTCGTGCAAAATAATAAGAACACGTAACTAAATCTCTCATACGTACAATTATGGTTTATTGCCTACGTCAATTAATATCGGTGAGGGGGTGTCTGACTTTGGGGAGTTTTCTCTCAATGTGGATTCTTCTCAAGCGTATGTGAGACATCCTCTACCTTTTCCCTCTCGGGTGGAGCGATTATACATCTTCCAGTCAGCGATTGTTCTTTGTGTGCACATGAAGAACGCATCTGGACCAATGACTTGTTTACATGTCAGAGGCCGCCACCGACGTCCGGTGGAGGCGTGAATCTGCACCTGGTAGCTAGGAGGTTATCTTCCAGGTCAACCCGCTTACGTACCTGACTTCTCTGATGCTTTGTGGTGACACAGTGCAAAGTCTATTTTGGTATCATCCTGGTTGAACCTAGCATATATTTTGGTCACCACAGATCAACTCCTCTTAGAACAAAGGTTCCTTAGTGGTAATTAAATTCAATTCGGACCATCTAGTATTTTCTTGTGGGAATCATACACCACAGTAATGATATACTTGCATGTGAGTGATTGCCAGATTTACATATTCTAAGAACATAGAAAGAACAGTAAACAACGCCACGTTAGCAGATTGAAGACCACTGATACGGTTTAACGCCCCCACCCCCAGACACAATGCCGTAAGCATTACACTACTTTATCTCTGTTTTAATGGCAACTGTTCAGATATGTTTTCGATTAAAAAGATACTTGAAGCAACAGAAATGGGGTTCTAGAGAAGGATACTGAAAATACCCTGCACAGAACATGTGAGCTCCGACGAAGTTCTAGAGGAAATGGAAACAAAAATGACACTTTTACTTAACCCTAGAACATTAACCATGGGTATATAGTACCCAGCGTAATTTTTCCTATTTTTAATTACAATTTTCAGTACCGGATTTTCGTACCTAAATAATACGTTTTTCAGTTCATATTAATGTTAACTCAAAGTACAAAGTCTGAAGTGTCTGCATGTAAGATAGTTCAAATAAAGATTTATATTTAATATTTTTTTTGGATATTTTCCAAATTGGGTATCATATACACATGGTTAGTAGTAGTGTAACTTTAATTGATGGTTAGTGTTCTAGGGTTAACATCAAAAAGATATAGTTGAAATTTCAAGGACACATAATGAGAAAAAGGTTTGGAAAATATGATACTCAAAGGTCAGATTATTTGGCAAAAGTGACAGGAAAAACGCATAACTTACCTAGCAATCTTGAGTAAATGGATGGTGGAACAAGGTTTAGAAGGGATAATAAAAACACAAAATCAATTAAATGCTACAAAGGACAATAAATTGTGGAGAGCCACGATCGCCACACATTAAAAAAGAAGACAGCGTTGAAATACTTGTCCTTTTCTCTAACAACTGAGCTAGGTCTCGGAGAGTTCAAACGCAGTGCGTTATTCAAATAAAGCGCTTCAAAAAGATTATTTTAATCTGAGCACATTCCTATTTATAGAACTGATCGCACGACTTAATAGTGGCCTATTTCACAGCTACGATTTCTTCATCTCGTTCGCTGTTGATATTTGACGGCTACGCATCTAAAAATAGTACCACGGCGTTGCACTACAGTTTCCATACGAACAAGAAACAGTATCAATATAGAATCATTCTTGTTCAACAGTGATTGACTCTTTTTCCAATTACTTCTTGTAATATAATTATACGCATTGTTTATCACACAAGCCATTGTTTGAATGAGTTATATACCTAGGAGGGTGAATAATAGTTATACCGATATTGTCTTTTTGATCGAATTATTCCATCTGATTACAACCAATTATTGGTTTTGTTCAAGCGGTAGACAACAGACCTAAAACGAAAAATGTAAAGATTCTTTTTTTCCGGACCTGAAGAAATTGGAGTCATTGAATATTTTAACCTTGGTCATCGAGTAAGGACTGGTAAGAGAAAAGGAAAATTCAACTCAGGATTCTGTCTATATTTCTGAGATGAGGTATTATGTACATTATTTACATTATTCGGAATATTGACCTCATCTTTGTCGCCATATTCGTTTCGGCCGTTGTACGCTCCGGCCTTCTTCAGGTGGTTGGAATGTCGAACTGAACCCTTTATTTCGCTCACTGGGGTAGACTGTATAAGTTCAAAGTGTCATGTTTAATGGATGTCAGTTATCAGTTGTCTCCTGTTAATTTTTCCCTCTGAAATTTCTCCACTGCCTTAACCGAGTATTGAACTCACACTCTTTTGGCTTCTGTCTAACCAACGCCTTTATCCACTGTGCCATGTGTCCTTGAGGACATTTCTGGGTATTATAAACCTAATGTCTTCAGCAACCATTTTTAATAGTGCTCATATTTCAAATTTTGCTGTTATCATTGCATGTTTTTTTACCAGAGCTCATATTGCAACTTTGTTGTTATCATCGCTTTTCTCTGGCACTCCTTATTACTGGTTCCCATAATGTATTCATTTCTATGCTTTCTGTACACAAACAACACACTTCGGAATGGGATCACGCATATATCGACAGGATGAGTGGTTAGCAATGGGCTCGCCATTATCACCAGCAATGGCGAATATATACATGGAATACTTTGAGGTAATGGCATTAGAATCTATATCTCTAAAGCCAACTATATGGTTAAGGTACGTAGATGACACCTTCATACTCTGGCCACACCAGGAAGATGTTCCGGTTCTACTGGACCATGTGAACTCAATAAAACCTTCGATACAGTTCACAATGGAGAAAGAGAGTAACAACACACTCCCATTCCTGGATGTTCTAATATCTCGAACAGAGCATGGGTTCAAGACATCCGTATACCGTAAGTGGACATTCACCGGACAGTACCTCAATTTCAACTCCCACTATCCATACAGCGTAAAGAAAGGGATCGTCCGCTGCTTACAACACCGAGCAAAAATCATAAGTGGCGACCCAGAGACATTAGATAAAGAATTGGTCAATATAAGTAGTACCCTACAACATAACAACTACCCTGGGTACATGGCAACAGTCCCCCAAAACTGGGATAGGCGAGTACAAGAGGAGGAGGAGGACAACAACATTCAGAAAACAGTCTGCCTGCATTATGTGAAGGGGTTATCAGAGAAAATACAAAGGATCTGCGGTCCATATAACAGGACAACCTTCAAAAGCTTGACGACACTTCGCAGATATCCCTCCCGAGTAAGAACCCCCACCATAGAGGAGAACATGACTAAAGACTGTGTGTACGCTATCCCGTGCACCTGCGGAAAGAAATATAAAGGAGAGACAGGCCGCCCCCGTAAGGTGAGGATTCAAGAACACCAGAAAACTTTAACACGAGGGGAAGTAGAAAAATCAGGCGTGGCTGACAACAGATGGAGAGAGAAGGGAGATCACCGCCCTCTGTGGGATCAGGTTGAGATCATAGACAAGGAACACCATTGGAAAATTTGTAAACTTAAGGAATCAGTACATATGATAGGCCACAAAAATCTCCTGAGCAGACCAAGCATAGAAATGAATAGAATATGGGAACCAGTAATAAGGAGTGCCAGAGAAAAGCGATAATAACAACAAAGTTGCAATATGAGCTCTGGTAAAAAAAAGCATGCAATGATAACAGCACAAATTGCAATATGGGCACTGTTAAAAATGTTTGCTGAGGACATTAGGTTTATAATACACAGAAATTCATACACAGATGCCCTCAAGGACACATGGCACAGTGAATAAAGGCGTTGGTTAGGTCCAGTGACAGGACCCAAAAGAGTTCAATATCCGGTTAAGGCAGTGGGGAACTTTCATAGGGAAAAACTAACAGAAGATAACTGATAACTGACATCCATTAAATATGGCACGTGGAACTAGAACAGCGAAATAAAGGGTTCAGTCCGACATGTTGTAATAAATATGGCGCCAAAGATGAGGTCAATAGTCCGAATAATGTAAATAATGAACTCAGTAATCCTTAGCTAGTATTGTTACTGATTGACTTATTTTTTACGTTTTATCAACCTTTTGCCTGTTATTTAAAGCAAGAATTTTTTTGATAGAAATAGTTTTTTTTGGAGAATGGTTTAGTGAAAGAAGTCTTAATGGCGTGAGAAGATGTGAATTCATATCCTTTCGAAGGGTTTTTGCGAAAAAGTGAATATAACAAATCCTGCGGGAATTAAAACTCCGCTCTTTGATCAATTCTGAGCCAATATCAATTACACTGACTGTTTACCCAATCCGTCACCCGTCTAAGTACTGACCAAACTCGACATTGCTTAACTTTGGTGATAGTACGGGAATCGGTGATTTAGCATGACGTGGTTTAGCTAGGTTTAGCTGGGCCGGTTGTCTAAACTAACTTTGACAATTGGTCTGAAGAAATGTTATGTTTGGTTTGGTTTGTTTTGTTTTACGGCATAACAACCTCAATGGGTTACTTAATGCCAACACAATTTTTAATGCTGATAATATGTTTTTCTTCAAAAATCTATTTCTGTGAATATTTTTCCTTGAAGAAATCTTCATAGCTTGTCATATTTTTTTTAAAGAATGCATAACTGTTTGTATTGATTGATTTTTAAAAAAAAATTATTGCTGATAATAATTTTCCTTCAAAAATTATTGCTGGTAATAATTTTTTTTATTACAAATTATTTCTGGTATTAAAACCTATTTTTACAGAAGTTTGGGTGTTAACTATTTGCCCATAGCTGGGAACTGCGTGATACTAGCTTTATATCACGCTATTATATATATTATATTACGTTACTGCACGATTGTAACGTGCCACTCAATATGCAAGCGAGTATAATAATTTCGTATCAATGTATAAGTAAATACTGCCTATCTTCATATACGTACACATGTAAAGACCGTTTCAATGGAGAAGATGTATCAACTATCATTTTAATCACTTCCCTACTTGAAGCAAAATAAATGCGCTTCGATAGAGAGATCGGCAGAATACCATCAACTGAACATGTGAGCAACGACGAAGTTTTAGAGAGAATGTTAATAAAAAAAGACACTTATACTTAACAACAGGAACAGGCAGTTGAAATTTCTGAGGCACACAATGAGAAAAGAGGACTTGGAGAATTTGATATCCGCGGGACAGATTGAAGGCAACGCCTAACCTACCAAGCGAGATTGAGTGAATGGATGGTTTAGGAAAGATATTAAAAAGACAAAATTTATTAAGAGTTACAAAGGACAATAAAATGTAGAGAGAAAAAATTTAAATAGCTTACTTTGCTAATGGAAGTCCCCAGAAATAAAAGGCAATTATTTATGAAGCAACCTGATTCGAGATCAGGTTGAGAACTTATCGGTTTATGCGTAACGATAAGCAAGATGAACATATTAGTTCTAAAATATGTTTAATAATAATAATAAAAGTTATAATCTGGAAGCTTTAAAAGTAGTGCCTCTAATTTATTTTCACGAAAACTCCGAGAGATAGCGAGAATATAAGTAATACCGTTAGATAGAGCAAATTTCGCGCTAGTGTTTAGGTTAAACCGGAAGTGTTCGGATCCACGAGAAATTGGTTGAGGCTTAGTCTTCTTTTCGTCTTCGGACGCGGATCAATGGAGGCCCGAGAAGAAACACTTTTTAACCAATCACAGTGACAGCCGCGTTTTTCAAGAAATACAAGACCTTTTTTTTATATACTAATGTCCACCCAGTACAAAGTCCAAGAGCCACTCAATGTAAACAATTATTGTGTGGTGTTAATGTATGGTACCACTGTCTGGACATTAACTAAAGCCTCTACAGTGGCTCGAAAAAAATGTCCAGACAGTGGCACCATACATTAACACCGCATCTACAGTGGCTCGAAAAAAAATCTTCGCTTGAGGTTGCTTGGTTACATCCATTTTATTCAAGGCGACATATGCTTTAGCTATGTGAATTTCCACATTCTTTTCAGTATAATTTATCTCGGTTCCTAAGTATGTAAAAGATTCGGCAGATTTTATTGATTCACTTGAGACAGGTTTTCCGGCACTTTCCAAAGTTTCTGTACGCTGTCGCCTCTAGAGGACAATAACATCAAGAAGTCACCTTCAGGGCAAAACAACCAGATTGGAATTCGAACACGGGTTTCATAATGCAAAATTAGCCATTCCACCCATACAATGTTTCTTGATACAGAAATCACAAAAGCAACACCGAGCACTGTTGTTTATCATTATTATTTATTCGGTCGAACTAGATCGGACATTCACAAGTCTATCACGCCAACCGTCCTAGTCCTGCACCAAGGTCAGAAGGTCATTATGGATGCATTCTGTGTCATAACATAGTTGGTCAATGTAGGTGGTTGCAGGGCGACTAAATTCATCTTGCGCCAAGTCTAGGTGTCTAAAACTGGAGATCACTCGCAAGTTCTTGCTTTGCTCGGCAGCAGATTGTAGAAATATCAGGATGGGTCTATAGAGCTGTGATTTAGTTGGGTGTTGTCTTCAGGAGATTGTTAAGTATAGCACTCAGTATCTGAGTGTATGTTCCATTAAGCTTAATGGTACAGAAACTTTGGAAAGTGCCGGAAAACCATACCACGAGTTGACCCAAACCTTCTGAGTAAAATTGGGTAGACAGAACTATTTGGGAGCCGTCGATGGTTGACCTAGAACGAAGTTGCAAGTCATCGTGACCGAGGGTTTTAGTGTACTGGCCTTGATCCGACTGTTGATCACGCCAGATAATACGCTCTCATTCAGAAATTGTAACTAAGCTGCAGTATAAAACCAAAGGTGGGCGGTGTGGGTGCTGAACAAATACAAATGTGCCCCGAGAAAACGTTTCCAGTAGGGATAATCTAGCCACACTAGCGGACATGAATAGTCGGATATGAGCGGCCAGCCATTTTTTATCCTTTTGGGCTAGTTGCTAACTAAGGATAGAACCTTAACTTGCTCCGTTGTTAACCCGTAGGTGGGTTGGGGCAGTAGAAAAGATTTTTATACCTTTCCAAGGGTATTTGTGAAAGAAATTCAACAGCATTGGCTGGAATTTGAACCTGACACGGCAATTCCACATTCTGCGCCGATAACCGTTCCTAATGTCTAATTCTTAACTATACAGTTAAGCACTAGAAATCATCTTTCCCAACCAGTCAGTAAAATAGCGGTAAGAAAACAAACGAAACTTCAATCAATATAAATATCTGTTATGATGACATCTCGAACAAAACCTCCGTTCTTTCAACATAATTCTTCATTTCGCAAGTACTGGGTCCCGTCAGGACATTGGCTCTTTACAATTTGTCCGTCTTAGCGTTTAATAAACTTTTTTTTATCTCTTTGTTATTTCCCTTAACCTTGTTGTTCCATCCATTTACTCAAGCACTCTAGGTAGGTTATGCATTGTTTTCCTTTGTCTCACTTGCCTTCAGTCAGTTCAATGTGCACCAAATTTTCTAAGCCCTCTTTCCTCATTATTTGCCCTAGAAATTTCAACTCTACCTGATGCTAAGTATAAGTATCTTTTTTTACTTCCATATTCTCTAAAACTTTGTCGTTACTCACATCTTCGGTTCATGGTATTCTCAGCACCCTGCTGTAGAACCACATTTCTGTTGCTTCATGTCTCGTCTTCGTCTGTGAGGAGATTGTCCAGCATTCACTTCTATTTAAGCGAACTGATATTACGTAACAGTTCAGTATTATTTTCTTTGATTCTAACGAAAAATTCCTGTTTCTTAATGCTTAGATTTTGTAAAGAACTGCCTAATTCTTTTCTTAGTTTAGTTAGTCTGTTCTGCTCTTAAAAGCATAGCTGAGAAGAGTAAGGATTGATTCTTCCATTTTCCAAGGGCAGTTGTGTGAAAGTGAACGCAAAAGACTAGACTAGAATTTTGAACTAGGTTCGCCGATTCCATTTTCTCACGCTGATAATCGTTACGCTACCATATGGACTAAAACTATTATCACAGTATCTGTTGGCTTTTTAAGAATTCTAATTGTTTCTAATAATATGAAAACAAAACCAACAAAATGTTTTCATTGGCCTTCGGGAAGACTTCCTTCCATTAGAAATGGATGATCCTTTTAACAAAAGGCGGCAATTTACCACATTTATTGCTGCGTTTTTCCTGAAGATTTTCAGGTTTTGTTACGAAAGGAATTTTTTTTTCACTTTTTTATTATTTGATTTTTGAACAGCATCATTTTTATTTTCGGAAATTTTATTTAGAGATGTATTTTTTTTATTATTGATTGAGGCTTAGGAAAAACAAATTTCTATGCAAACTGAATTTTCATTGAATTTACAATTCACTTGTATGTGTAAAAGTAATTAACATTTATAAAATAATTCGTAAGATTTGTAAAGAAAACAAAACAGAGACGTTAGAGATTTGCTTAGACATAAAGCCAATTAAAATGCCTTTAGCTTTAGGATTAACAAATTGTCTTATGGTTTCTATAGAAAAAATATTGCCTAACTTTTTCGTATAGATAGGCGCGAAAAAAATCGAGTAAACAAAGAGAATTAAATTTACTGAGTTTTAAAGTTTCGTTGTTTTGTTTGTGAGAATTGTACACCTTTACGTTTAATCGTTCAGAAAATATTTTTATACATATTTTAAAACTTATTTTTCTTCTAAATTATCGTGATTTTCTAAACGTAGCTTAGATGTGGCACAATATTGGAGCACGCAGTGAGGATCGAACTCACTCGTATTGGTTCTAGCGTGATAAGCTTGCTAACCCTTACACCACGTTGAGCTGCCCAGTGCCCATTGTCTAAACGTAGCTTGGATGTGAAACAAGTCCGAAAGCTTGACCCACCCAATGAGAATCGAACTCACTACTCAGTCGTATTTGTTCCAGCGTCATAAGCTCGCTAACCCTTACACCAGGTCGAGCTGCCCAGTGTCGATTTTCTAAACATAGCTTGGATGTGAAACAAGGCCGAAAGCTTGAAGCCCCTACTGAGGATCAAACTCACTACTCAGTTGTAATATGACCTAGCAAGACAAGCTTGTTAACCATCACGCCACGTCGAAATTCCCGTGTTTTTATGCCATGTGTAGTGAAAAAGTTTACCTGGTGATGACTATTTGCCCTCCATGTAACATAAGATACATACCAGTAACAGGGAGGGAATCTCTGATCCGACTGCTTTCTTCTCTGTCAGCCATCGTGACAAGCCAGTGACGAAACCTTTATCAAGCCATTTATCGATTGAAAAGAGCATATAGAGGAATGGTCTTATCCTTTCTCATGGGCAATATTTTGAAGGTAGTACAATAGAAGCTGCAATTCTAACTTTTTGTTAATCCCATTTATGTAATTCCGTCTAATCAGACGTATTGCAAAAAATATTATATTAGTTTTTTTTTTGGGGGGGGGATATGATTTCGGCATCTACCTCTCAAATATAGTAAAGGGGAATGGAAATAACGAATCAGCAACCTAACGAGCTTGTGTAAATGAATGGCAGAACATGGACTAGGAGGATGGTAAGGGAAAAAAACTGCTTAGAGATACGAAGGATATGAAGTTGTGGAGAGCCATGACCACACGCTGATGTGATACAGTACATAGAAGAAGAATGTTCTGTGATTGTACGTAATTCTTTTTCAATCAATTCGCCCCAAACAAGGTGATAATGCCACAAAGACGCAAGGGGCTACTCGAAGTGAAAGAGAATGAAAAGACTTTAGAAGGGACCGGAAATCCAAACCTAAACAGGAAACAAAGGATACATTTCTACCCCTGTTCAAAAGACCGGGAAATAGCGTATATCGGACGACAGGCGAACCTATAAATTCTTATTGGGGGAAAAATAGTAAATGAAATTTGAGAGTTTTGCGGAGAGTTTAGAAGTCTAGAATTGAAAACTCCTTTAGCATCATTCAGACAAACTGCATCGCAGATTTCTACGAGTTATTTAACAACACAGATTTTCATAAAACGGCCGTTAAAAATCCATGAATATATTGTAACAACGATTCCGATAACATTCTCAAACAATAATTGCCCAAATTTGAAGATCTGCCAAAGGCTGATTTCTCGCGACGCACTTCTGACTCTCCTTCAACCCATGCCTAAAGCAGCTCGACTAATCGGTGTGTCGCTTTGGAATCGGACATAACAAGACCTCCCACCTTAATATCCATACTTCAAGTTTACCATCAAGAAAGGATAAGCCAAGATAAACGAGGATATTTGTTGTTAAGAGTTTCACAGCTGTTCGAAATCGTGTTGTGGCTGTAATTGGAGATAAGGAAAGCCATATTAAATGAATTAGATGTGCAGGTAGTGTAATGGTTATCGCCCCCGAAGGCGAAAGTGCTCAGATTTCGAATTCCAGTTGAGTTGTATAATCGAGTTCGTTACATTCAAGAGATTCAACCAGTATAGGAGAAGAAGAACACTGAATTCTTAACTAAGCTACCTGAAACTGTACAAAGATAGTTAAATATGGGACCAAACGAGGATACTTCAAAAAGTTCTAAGCCTCAACCAGAAAGAAGAGCCATACCTGAACATTTTTGCCGTGGCATGACATTATCAGTTCTTATAAAACTGGAAAATCGAATTAAGATTTCTGTCTTAATTTCGGTGCAAAGGTGAGGGGTTTATGACAAATCTAAAAATGGACAAAACAGAGGCCCAAACAGTCATAAAGTATCCGCAAAAGAAAGATGACACCCAAGGAAATCCATGGGAACATGGTGCAGACACTTGCTGATGACTTCCCTTTCTATATAACTGTGAAGAAGTGAGCTTCAGAATCCAGGCGGGGTAGCAACAGCACAGAAGAGAAGCCTCGGTCAGGTCGTTAAAACCTTAACCACCGATCAACAATTTGATGCTATTCACCGGATGGTTTTTGATGACAGACGTCCAGAAGATAGTAAAGTCCATAGGCATTAATTCTGCTTCGGTTCATACAGTTTTAACTGAGATCTTAGAGATGAGCAAGCTGTTTGCAACATGGGTCGCAAGAATGCTGATACCAGATCAAAAGCTGAAAAGTGTTGACGTTTTCAGGACAGGCTGACTGAGAAATTCAACTGAAGATTAGTAACTCCAGATGAAATATGGGTTCACCATTTTAAACCCGAATCAAAGATTCAATGCAAACAGTAGAAGCCACTCTGGTTCTTCACCTGTTAAGAAGTTCAAGCAGGCAGCGTCCTTTGGCAACGTGATGGCTTCTGTTTTTTGTATTCTGAAGACTTAATCATGCTAGACTAACTGGAAACGGGAAAAGCTGTTAATGGAAATTACCATGCATCAAAATTAAGATAACTGGAGGAAACAAAAAGCAGAAAGGCAGAGAGAAACTGAGCCAGGTGTTGCTCTGGGATAACGCGCTCATTCACACTGCTCAGGCTGCAGTAGCTGAAGCAGCCTTCTGTGGCTTTGAATTGCTAAACCATCCTTCTTACTCACCAGACTTAGCTCCATCTGACTTCTTCGTATTTCCTAGACTGAATTCCCACTTAGGTGGTAACCATTTTGGGAATAATGATGAGATCATATGTGCTGTAGAGGTGTTTTTGGAGGACCAAAGGCCGCCTCCCGTGATGGGATTGCAATGCTTAAGCATCGCTGGACCAAGCGAATTGATATCAAGGAGGGCTATATTGAAAAATAGTGAAAAACTACTTTCTGAGTGAGGCTTAGAAATTTTCGAACGAACTTCGTATACTATAAAAAAAACCTCCAAAAGCAAGGTAGTATCATTGCCAACGGGCAGACTCTACATTTACTTCAGTCTTGATCAGCGGTTCTATCCTTAATGAGGCTCAATGCCACTAACGTCCATTGAGACTAAAGCTCACTCTAGACCTCGTATATTGGAACCATCGCTAAATATGGTGGAATAATGGTCGGTTCCTTTTACAGCTCCAGAACGGACACAATTTCTACTACCATGTTCTAAGTTTACAAGAGACAGATCAGATCGAAAATGAAGTATTGCTGCCATATCTGGACAGGTGCTATCTAGTACCCACTGTTCAGCCTTGTCAGAGTTCAAAAATCTATGATGGGGGTGATGAAATATTTTCCATCCTTCAATCTCTTTCTCATAGATAAAACCTTGTCAGTCTTTAGCTAGTTATCGTAGCATACCTACAGACGATAATGGGTATGTCCCCATTCACATAAATACAATAGTAAATACTGTATGTTGGTCTGCAGTTGGAGATTCGTCTTCAGCTGTGCTGGTCAAACTCTCTACCTCCGGGCAAAGAGGATCCCCAGACAAGGCTATGTCGAAGGGCAGAGTCTCTTCTCGGGAAACAGGTACCTGACCCCGTTTTATACGTGGAAATTATAGCCGAGCCTACAGACTCGGATACCTTACATTAAATTCGGCCTTGTGCCACATCTGATCGCGTGGGGCGGTTGATAGATATCCTGCAGTTGGAGATTCGTCCCCAGCTGTGCTGGTCAAACTCTCTGCCTCTGGACAGAGAAAATCCCTAGACGAGGCTATATCGAAGCGAATTACAGAGTCTTATCTCGGGAAACAGATACCCGACCCCGTTTTATACGAGGTCTACGGGGAATTTTTGGCCGAGCCTACAGGTTCGGATACGCCACATTAAATTGGGACTTGTGCCACATCTGACCGCGTGGAGCGGTTGGTAGATATCCTGCAGATAGAGATTCCTTGTGGAATTCACTTGACTCACTTCTAGCAGTTGAGTACTTCTACGCTCCACTGGTGAATCTTATATGTGTTGTTCTAGTCCTAAGTATTATCGTTCATTACCAACCTTCTTATGATTATTCTATTCGCTAACCTTTCCTAGTCTATCGATATTCTATGGCAAATGTTCAGACATGCTACATTCTTTAGTTCCACTAGTTCAGACCTTCATAGCTAGGACCCGCCCTGCCACATATACAGGTTTGAATCATCCTCCTTCCCTTCGTATTCGTAAGGAGGAAGTACCATTAGGAGAGTTTCTTCTTCGAAACCGTGACTTTGTGGAACAAACTCCGAGAGGATACCTTCCCGATTACTACAATCTTAACCACTTCATGTCTATTGCCAAATGATATCTATCCTTCATATCTTCATACTATATACTTCTTACTCCTCCTCTTGCGTTCATGCGATAACCTCATTCAGTAAACATCTACTTTGAGTGACTCTTGAACCTTGTATCAGGCGAACAATAGTAAAAGCAAACAAATGCTAAAACAGATCCTAAAACAAAACAAAATAAAAAACATGGTAGATTTCAACAGTTGAGAATATTTCCTTCATTATCTGGAAATTTGTTGAGATCAACGGGCATTTGCTCAAAGGAATGTTCCTCAAAGGAATACATTAATCATTTTGATATCTATGATTTTTATCGTTATCTTTTTCCATTAATAGGACTATTATTCAAATTAAGCGGTCTTATACATACATACATATATATATATATATATATATATATATATATATATATATATATATATATATATATATATATATATATACGCTTTGATTATTATTCGTTGCTGTTGATGTTCTTTATATAGCACGCTACTTGATCGTGTAGTGTATCATCTTTATCTTGCTTATTCTCAGGGGAAATCATCGACGGTGTTCTCTTTGACAGCAATCAAGTTTCGATGGTTTTCATTCACAGACTTTTGGGATTGATGCTACTGGGACCAGATGCCAACACTCCTTTTCTCTTAAACCTAACAATATAAATAGATCATTAGGAACTAATATTGTTTAATGCTACAAACGATATGAAGTTGTAGAGAGCCATGATTCTCATCGTTTTGAAGGGACACAGCACATAAAAGGAGAGGGTTATTAATTCACTTTTATTGATTACGATTTGCTGTATTAAATTGTTTTGGTGAGGTAAATTGATTACATTAATGCTATCAAATCAAATCCAGATTGATTAATCTGAATAAATAAGGAAAATAATCTAGAGGACAAATATTCTTGCAGAAAATGGTGTATTTATCGGTTGTCTATAAAGCCGTGGTTCAGATTTATTTAATAAGTTCTTCAATATAAGACAGAAATATCAGAACAATTGCAAACTAAAACAAATTTATTCTACATATTGTTTTCACCGACACAGCCTTGGGCTTATCACACAGACTACAGCTGAGCTTGCTATAGAAAATAATTTATCATTTTCTCAATTGTTACTTTTCAGCAAGTATTTCGAACAAATCGAGAAAAAGATTTTCTAAAAAAATAATCATTATTGCTTTACTTAGTTTAATATTTAATTAAATTATTACTAATATTTACTTCATTTATTTAATATTTTATTATTTATACATTTATTATTATTATTATTATTATTATTATTATTATTATTATTATTATTATCTATTTATTTATTATTAGTATTATTCATTATTTATATTCATTATTTATTATTTATATTTATTATTTATTTATTATTATTTATTTATTATTATTTATTTATTTATTATTTATTTATTTCTTTATTTATTATTTATTTATTATTTATTTATTACTTTATTTATTATTTATTTATTATTTTATTTATTATTTATTTATTATTATTTATTTATTATTTTATTTATTATTTACTTATATTTACTTATTTTTTAAAAATATTTTTAATTTTCCCTTCTCTGATGATAAAGCTAAATATATTTTTAAAACTCTTAGGATTATGAAAATTTATTTTTCCAAGCAAGAAAATTGTCGTTGCACAATCTTCTTAAGAATTCAGTAATTCGTATAATCTTTGTACTGTTAAATTTTGTAAAATTTATAATATATCGTCAGATTATCCATTATACGTTAGTGATGATAGGATTAACTAAAGTCAGAAATCATTTTCCGTTTTTTGTTTACCAAGGTTATTCTTCAATGAATATAGTACCACGGTTAGAACGTTCGCATTCTGAGACCGAGAGACCCGGGTTCGAATCCTACCATGGACAATTTGCCACGAAGGAGCCTTCTTAATGTTATCGGACAGCAAGCCTTGTGAGTGAAATTGGGTAGACAGAACCCTTGGGGCCGTCGATAGCTGTGCTGAGTCACAAGTCATCGTGGATGAGGGCTTGAGCGTGCTGGCCTATCCCAGAAATTGTAGCTAAGGTTTGCTCAGCATAGTTGCAGTATAAACCGCAAATGCGCCTAAGCAAGCTTCTGTAATAGGGATCCTCGTATTCAAGGATACTCGCCTGCTTATATTTTATTCCATTATATATTCACCATTGTTTGCAATGACTTCTTGCCACTAGTCCGGCGACTCTTCGACGCCTTTTGAGTAAAATTCCGTAGATTTTAATGTGCAAAACCTTTGGACGAATTCTTGAATCTGGTTCTCATGAGAGAAGATTTTCCCATAGGAATGTTTTGCAGCGATCGAAAAACGTAATAATCGGTTGGTGCAAAGCCAAGGAAATATAGCGGGTGGGATAGAACAGACCAACCGAGTTCCAAAATTGTTTCTTGTGTTATTCTTGCTCTATGCGGCATTGAGTTCTCATGGAAGAGAACTGCATTTTTTTCTTTAATCCACTGTGTACGCTGCTACTGGCGTGAAAAAAACTAAAGTATCTCAGTGTACTCTATATTAAAATGTATGATGATGCAATCATCATTCCAATTGGTTCCCTAAAAAGGAATGACTTATAAATCATCGTAATATTAATATAATTTTACTGACGATTTTTAAAGGTCGTAGTATAACTGGTAAAGTTTGTATGCATATCAAAACTTGACATCGCCCAAACTAGTTATTATTAATATTTTTAATGAGATTGTATACTATAAATTGAAACTCAGGCAATATATTGCTAGTCTAAATAAAAATATATCCTGAAAAACTTGCCAAAGTCTATTAATGTCAATTTCTTTGGGAAAACATTATCTTCCATAATAAAGCCTGATAGAGTACGTTTCAATTCAAGAGCATGGATTACAAACGTGTTTAATTACCAGGTAAGAGTCGCAAGATCTAGGACCAAAGAAAACATCGACTTATATTCTTGAAGATGCTCTGTATATCGAGCTAAGTTCAAGCTGAGGATTGCTTTTGATAATTGACTTTTTAAAATTTAATTTTACAGAATTTAGTTTGGGTTGCATTCTCTTTAGGAAAACATACATCAACTGACCACCAATTAAAAGAAAATATAGAAATTATTACAAAAACTATAAAAACTCATTAGGGAATCGACAATAATGTAGAAAATTGATTATTGCGTTTTCTGTTAAATTGTATTAAAAGAAGTATAGATTGAAAGTCTGGATTTATTTCATTCATATATATATATATATATATATATATATATATATATATATATATATATATATATATATATATATATATGTATATATATATATATGTATATATATATATATATATATATATATATATATATATATGTATATATATATATATATATATATATGTATATATATATATATATATATATATATATGTGTGTGTGTGTGTG
>OZ038488.1:78200229-78280229 GCA_964036315.1 Acanthosepion esculentum
TTTAATGTCTCCTGCCAATAACTCATAAATAATTTCAGCGAACAAATGAAAGAAAGAAAGAAAGAAAGAAAGAAAGAAAGAAAGAAGGGAAGATAAACGTGTTTAACTGCTGTTTCAGGGGAAATGGAAAAAGTTATCAATTTCAAATCTTTTCATTTGTAACCCCTTACTTCTTAAAATAATGACCAGCATTCATATTTATGATTCTTATTGCAATATTTTGTTAAAGTTGTTAAGCTCAATATTCAATAATACGATAGGGGAATTGTCATAGAACTCGGCATGAACTTCTTCCAATCATTAACTTAAGACTTAAGATTCATCTGAAAATTTAAATAGAAACACCATGAAATTTTCTCGGGTTTTTCTAGTCATTATTATATACTGATTTATTCAAACTAAAGTTTCTCATTTTAGTTGTTTCGGCCGTTGTAACTACAGCCTTCTTCAGCTTTCTGTTGTAGTTGGTAAACTTATAGAAATTTTTCACCCGGCTCTCTCATTCTAATTGTTCTTAACCTTTTATTACTCCGCGAAATTTTCAGTTATCTGTGCGGGCTGGAACCCACTATTTTAAAAAAATAATATGATCAAGGGTGTTAATGCAATATGCCACATGTTGATGGTTTTCAGGCACTTTCCAGGGGTGTGGCACGCTGGGATCCGATAACATCAAAAAGTCACCTTTCTGACAAATCGACCATGAGATTCGAACAAGAATCTCATGAACGAAAAAAAAAAAGGCCAGCGTTCTAACCACTCGGCCATGTACTCATCTTCATGTCGTATCATCGAATCTGCCAGATTTAGGCATTCAGATTTTTACTCCAAAGTCATGTTTCACCTAAATCTTTAAAATACGTCTAAAATTTATTATATATTAGCAAAAAGATAAACCATATAACATTTTGACTTTTCCCAATCACGTTTGAAAGGGTTCAGTTACCTTACTGTTCCGTTAAAATTATAGCGTCTCTCATAGATAACCTGTATACTTACTGCACTCTTGAGAATTTATAGTACCCACCAACCAAAGAGTCGTTACCGCCCACGTTAAGAAAAACTGCATTGTTCAATCCACGATATAGATTCTTCTGATTCTCCTGTCCATACCAGATCTCGCGCTGTTGGTTAGGGATAAGAATACGCCAACTGCATCCTCGCACAGGGGGATAAAACATCTACAAAAGGGTCCACTCGCTTACTGCACAAATGTCTTTTTGAATATTTAAACTTGATGAATCTCGTGCAACCCAAACCTATGCTTACTTTTATGAAGTAAATCAGAGTAAACCTATGTCTACCTTTATGGCTTTCGTGTAAACCTTTTATGAATCTCATTCAAAATAAACTTATGTCCACCTATATGACTCTCCTGTAGACCAAACCTATGTCCCCTTTTATGAATCACGTTCAAAACAAACTGATGTCTCTCTTTATGACTCACGTACAACACAAACCTATGACCTCTTTTATGAATCTAGTTCAAACCAAACATATGTACCACTTAATGACTCTCGTTTAGCCCAAACCTATCTCGCCTTTTATGAATCTCGTTCAAACCAAACTTATATCTCCCTTAATGGCTCTCGTGTAAACCAAACCTATTTTTAATATTTAGAATCTCGTGCAAATAAATCCTATATCCCCTTTTATAAAAACAGTGCAAATAAAACCTGTGTCTCACTTTATTACTCTAGTGCAAACCCAGCCTATATCTCTCTTTATGACCCTCGTCCAAACCAAACCTTTTGACTCTTGTGAAAACCAATCCAATTCAAAACCTTTCTATTTTTCATGTAAAAGAAAATTTGGTATTAAATAACCTGGAAAAAATTGATACGACGTAAAACAAACCAAACTAAATTAAAACTTATCAAAACATATATCGTATTATTTCAAGTTCATTCCTATTTATAATATCGCTTTTCTATACTCGTGGATTGAATAAAGTGTTTATTAATGTTTTTTCCCTAACTAACGGACGAGTTTGTTATTAATTCAGTAATTAGTAAATTAAAATGAGCCAAGTGATCACGCCCACCAAATTGGCTCATATAATTACGTTTTGATTTCCAATATGTATTTTAATTATTGTCCAACGATATCTTATATATCTCCCAACCTCGTAAATAGTTATTTAAGAAGTGGTAACAGGAAGAGCGAATTGCGCCAATGTTCAAAATCATGTTAGCTTTCCTTCACTGAAAATGAGCATTCAAGATCCTGTCATTTTTACCTGACGATACAAGTACTTCAATTACGATGTAGCGCATTTTCTGCATCCAGCAGCTTCTACCTCGACGGCTGTGTCAGGCAAATCTCGCTCATCTGTGGTCAGATAATCATTCTCATCTGTAGAGAATGGTTATCGATTTTGAGCTGGAATTGTCATTCACCTGCTGACGTGTATGGCATTATATTAAGCCCGGGTGATCTCCGAGAAGATTAAAGCTAATCTTTACTAATCGCCAGCCAAAGATAAGAAGAGGTATACTGATCGTATCAGATGAGTGGTAACTGAAGCTGAACACAATGCAACCCTTTTTAGTAATTAAAGATGTAGAGTACAAAGTAGAAGCTTGCTAAATTTTCCCAAACTGTACTAAACGCTGGTTCACAAACATTTCGTACTTACCACGTACTTCAGAAGATGTAAAAAATATTTTGGCGCGTTTGTACATAAATTCAACAATCTGGCTGATATTTATATATGAGTTTTATGACGAATTTTCGTTTATATGTTTTCACATTTTGAAATATAATCTTGCTCTTTAGCGGCGCTCTAAATTTAATCTCGCGGCACACCAGTCTGTTGCGGCACACTGTTCGGGAAACACTGGTATGAAATTATTTAAATTATTTATATTCAAACAGTTGTCCTCATCTTTGTTGTTTTTATCACAACGTTTGGGTCGTTGTGTTATCCGGTCTTCCTTAAGTGTATATCGACTCGGGTAATCTATTGAACCTTTTATTTAATCTACAAGGTTAGATTGTTGTCGTTCCACTGCCATTGTCTAGGGATATCTCGTCTAGTTGTTATTGTATTCTGTTCAGTTTCTCGTCCGTTTCCACTGCATGCAAATACGCACTGCCGGTCCCAGAGATTGAACACACAAACCCTATGCCACCAGATGCATAAAATAACGTTTATCCTTAAATGTAGTCTTGATTGCTGATTAGGCTTCTGCTGTTGCTGCTGTCTATGTTTTGATTGTAGCTGCTGCAGTTGAAGACTTTATCTTTCTTTCTTTATTAGCGGCTCCCATATTGTATTTATTTTTAGGCTAGGCCTACTAAGGAGGTCCTCATAGCCTATCATATGCGCTGCATCTTTCAGATGTCTAACTCTCCAGAATTCTTTCTTGTCGAGTATTTTCACTTCATTCCACGGGGACTGATTGTTAAGTTATTTTGTGTATAATATACTAGTGAGCAAACCTAAATGACTTGACTCACTTTATAGTTCCCCAATTTGAAGGTTAACCAATCAGGAGGCGTAAAATATTTAATTCGTCTTGTATAAAGGCGGCCATCTTGATTACTCTCTCCGAATATCCAATGCCAACCTGCCAGAAACAAAGATGACCAGAAAAGAAGGAAGAACTACGCTCTGCTACCAATATCCACTGCTAACCTGAACTACGCTTCCCTACTGTCTTCGAAATATTCGCTGCCAACCTCTGGATTCTATACTCAAAGACTACCGTCATCATGAACAACACTGATGACCACCCTTTTACCTTTCTCTTAACACGTAAAATAGCCATTTAGTTGGGAGCTGATAAAGTTACGAAATTCCTAATGTGGTCATCGTTCAAGTCTTTCAATTAAGAATGTTGATAATTAAGACTGTTAAACACTCACCATTTGGAAGATTTGTGTAACGCAGCCTTTCTCGTCTACAGCACCTGTTCCTGTTCCAGAAAATGCTGGGCTTTGGAAATATGTTTAATTTCCTGTCGTGACTTTGTAGAAGTGTGTACATCCTGCAAACTGTAAGTTTTGTCTTTTCATTTATTTTCAGGATTTGCATTCACGATGAGTAAATCGGTGATCGAATATTCCAGGTATTCTTACTAATATTGTGACGTTTCCTCTTATCATTTATTTTGAGAGCATCTGTCTTGAAATAAATATAAAAACAACAACACTGAATCTGGTTGCAAGGGTGGGTTTGGTTTGTTTTACGGCCTATCAACATTTTGGGTCATGTAATGTTGAAATTTAATATTTTTATAAAAAAGCCTTTTATTTAAATAGTCAAAAATTATTTTAAATAAAACTTGTTAGTTATGGTTATATTTTTTGAAATTATATTTTTGAAATCAGTTTTATAATTTTTAGCCTTATAATTATTGTCATTTTGCTATAAAACTGTATCGTTACTCATTTCATTACAAAAGTGTCCTGTTGATTTCTGTTTGAGGATTCACTATTTTCCCATAGCTTGAACCCTAAAAGATGCTACCACCCAGGATTAGAGTGAACGTAGGAACAACAGCAGTTAAGACGTAGTTCCACGCTCCCCAAATCATCCAATCTCTCGATCAGAGGCCTTGCTGCCGGGTGTAGTTTATCGTCATACCCAGGACGACTGGTTACAAGGAAGGAGATCAGGAACGTGAGAGTGACACAGAGTTAACTAGAGTTACGGTTCAAGTAATGAAGGCTTTTTGAGCGACACAGTAGGATCTATAGTTGCAGTTCAAATACCGAGATTTTTTTTGAGTGAAACAGTGTTACGATTCAAATAATAAGAGTTTTCTGAACAACATAAACTGGAATTACAGTTCAAGTATTGCGAGGTTTCTGAGAGACAGAGAGTAGACAAAAGTTAGAGTTCAAATATTCAGATTTTTCTGCGCTACAGAGAATAAATTGGAGTTACAGTTCAAGTAACGAGGGTTTTCTGAGAAACATTGTGTCAAATTTAGTTACGGCCAACGTAATCAAAATTGCTTTACAACTTGATTTGTCTGAAGATACTGGCGACAAAGAAACGACAGAAATATTTCGACAGAAATTTCGGTAGCAAGTAGGGATTGCGTTCCCTTATCGAAATGTTCTTTTTTTAATTTTGTTATTATAATTACGATTATGAAAATAAAATTATCTTTAACACTGCAATTACGCTAATTGTCCGAATTATCACAATTATCCTATTTATTGACTTCGATCTTAGGAGCATATTGAATTAGCTTGATTAATCCAAAGTTTTCTACATTTTTCTTTCTTTGTGATTCTTTCTTTCCACGTTATCTTGTGCGGATAGCAAGGATCCGGGCACTTATCCCTTGTGAATGCCGTGCAGGCAGCTTGGTAACGAAAACAAAGTTGGTCTCCAAATAATAAAAGTCTATATCTGTAACGTAATTAAATACTCAACTTCTTCTTCTTCTTCTTCTTCTTCTTCTTCTTCTTCTTCTTCTTCTTCTTCTTCTTCTTCTTCTTCTTCTTCTTCTTTGCCCTGTGTCTCTTCAGGACGTTGGTGTTCATGGTTATCCACGATTTCCTATCCTTTATAGCTCTCAATAACTTCTGTCCTTTTGGTACCTCCCCCAAAACTTGTTCTGACATTCAGCTCAAGCTAGTTTGGTGGATTATGCGTTGTCTTTCTCTCTCCCTTTTGCTTTCAATCTGTCCTGTGAGTATCAAATTTTCCAACCCCTCTTTCCTCATTATGTATCTTAGAATTTTCAACTGTTTCTTCCTGATGTTGAGTTTAAGTGTTCTTTTCGTTCCATTTTTCTCTAAAACTTCGTCGTTGCTCACATGTTCGGTTCATGGTATTCTCAGCATCCTTCTGTAGAAATCAATTACGGTGATGTAACATAATGTGTTTGTCGTGTGTTTATATTTGAATTTTACTACTATCCCTTCATTTCTTCCTTCTTCCTTTTCCCTTCCTTTACACACACTCTCTGTCCCCCTTCTCTCTCGCTGTTTCACGTTATAAAAATAATTTTATATTCTAAAATCTGTTATTTTTCTTTCTTCCTCTCCAGCTTTCTTCTCTTCTCCCTTGCTTTCCCTTCTGCCTGTTAATCTATAGTATATCGTCCGGATGAATCGTCTCCATTGATTAAGAACTTTTGGTCTGAAGAGATGAATATAAAATATTCACGAAGTAAATTATAATCGAAGTGGATTTTTAAGGGTTTCTTCTTGATTTATCATTATTATAATGCTCTGTAGTTTACATTCAGCTCGATCAGGATTAAGATCCTCCTTGAAATGATCCCTACCAGTTACAAATTGGTTTTATATATATATATATATATATATATATATATATATATATATATATATATATATATATATATATATATATATATATAATACTGCACGACTCGACAGAATTGAGTCACTCTCAGTCAATGTGTATTTATCCGAATCTAAAAATAAACACACTAAAATTCACCTCCATTCCGTACCGTACGCTGATGGCTTAGCGGGTAGATGTTCCCACTGACGCAAATTCAGGCGGGTTTCGATCATAGCTAGAGGCAACCGGACGTCTAGCCACACTGATGAGCTGCGAAACAGTCTGTCTGTGGATGACAAAAAAATATATATATATATATATATGTGTGTGTGTTTTATAAAACGTTATTTTTAGTTGGCACACATGTTTAAGATGCTATCTCTATATTAAACAGTGAAATTAGTAACACCCGGTTTAGTCTTACTAAAGAAGATTTGTACTTGGCAACAGGAATCGAACCTGTATTTCTTTTTCCATGAGGGAAAAATGTTTCTATTGCCGAAACATTCTGCTACTTATTTCACTACGAGAGCTCTTTATATGATGTAAAAAGAAATACAGTTTCGATTCCTGTCAGGACGCACATTTTTTCTTTAGTACGATCTAATTCTCGATCTAAGCCAGTTGTTATTAATTTCACTGTTTAAGAAAAAAAATTCAAGGACAACTACTCAAAAATGTGTAGCCACTAAAAATAATGTTTATTGTACTTAGAAATAATATCGGATTAAAAAAAAAAAATTTAAAATGCATATATATATATATATATATATATATATATATATATATATATATATATATATATATATATTCACCGTGGGTTTGAGCGAAGTGAAGAGAAACGCAAGCTTGGCCCCGGGGAGAAGCGTGCTTGACGGAAAGAAAACGACACGGCGACATCGTAGGATAACAAAAATCAAATTAATTATCTATTATAAAAAATTTAAGACAGCTAACCTTATCCTCAAAAATAACAACACACCAGCTAAGTCAAAATTACAAAGAACGAATATTATCTATGAGTTCAAATGTCCCTTAAGGAACTGTGTTCCTGATCAAACCGGACTCATAAATAATTACATCGGTTACACAGCTACATGCTTATCCAGACGCCTTACGTTACACCTATCTGATCATAACTCCATTAGAACCCATTTAAATACACACACAAACTTACCAGACTCCATTAGAAACATACTAGTAGAAAACACAAATATAATAACTTCATCCACATGTTAAAAAAGGTTAAAAATAATGGAAGCTTTAATAATAAAAAAAGAAAAAGCCATCTCTTAACAATATTAACTACGAACAAGGCCACAATGTGCTAACCGTATTCGGAAATTAAGAAAAAATCTCTATAACACACTAAAACATACACATAATGCACACACTCAATGAAGCTGAAAAATTGAATCATCCTTGATGATGGCTAAAGGTATAGCCGAAAGTGCTCGGAACTATAAAACATTTGGGCAGTTTTCTTTGTCCAGAAAGAAAGCTCTTGTACGAACACAAGATAAATTAAATAAAACGTATAACCGTAGTACCTTGTCTGTCGTTTTTAATGAAACATGTATATATATATATATATATATATATATATATATATATATATATATATATATATATATATATATATATATATATATATATATATATATATATATATAAACTATAATACGTAGGTATAAATAAAGGTACTCCTACACAAAAATATCTATCTCTATATTAATTACGTCTAGAATCCTTTCTGTGAATAAACCGTGCAAATGTTATCGAAAAATCAATGCTAACGTCGAGGAAGAAACTTATTGTCAAAGATTAAAGTCGCTTTTATATTTTCCATTAATAAAAAATCGACAGAAACAAGAAAATGTATCATAGTTTAAAAGTCACTATAAAGCAAATCAAAATCGATAAGAGACCATTTCCGGATCAGGAAAAAAGCTGGAACACCCAGCAAATTATAGGTTTTAAATACTCAATATTTCTTGCAGAACGGAATTGATTCCAGCAACAGGATCTTCATCCGAGCAGGTATAAACTTTACATGAGATTGCAAATACGAGAGAAATATTTTTACGATATTTATTTTTACTTACTGAACTCAGAAGAATGTAATTAAATAAAAAATGGATTGTTATTGGCTTTCTGCTGCTAATGACTTAGTTTTGCAAAATGCTAAAGATTAAATGGGTTTTAGTTTCATAAGAAATGGTCACCAAATTAATATCCCTCTTTCCAGAAATAGAAAATGGGAATCCAGCTTTACAAGTGTTTTTTTCATGTTGGGGAACAGATGATAATCAAATCATAAGGATATCGAGGGTGATCAACCAGTTTAAAGCTACAGTCGCGCACAGCAGACATTGAAACCAATGACATGTGTGTTGTAGCATTGTTCTGATGAAACGAGATCCCTTTAGTCAGTTTCCCTGGGTATTTGGTCTCGATAGCCTTTCGTAACTACCTCAGCAAATTGGTATAGTACTCTCCATTGATGTTGTGGCCCTTTTGAATATAGTCAATAAACTGAATAACTTTTGCATTGAAAAAAATGTGAGACAATCATCTTTCCTTCCGGTAAGGAGGAGTGTTTCCACTGTATGGATTGCCCGTTCCTGTCCTTGTAGCTCTTAGTTCCTGACACAAACCTATAAATCCAACATCGATCCTGGGTTAGGAAACGTTCAAAGATCAGCTGGATCTGCCTCAAACAATGCCAGATTTTTCTGTGATGTGGTCAGCCTGGTGCGCTTTTGATCAGGTGTCAGAAGTCGTGGCACCTATCGAACAGAAACCTTCGTCATGCCAAGTTCATTGTGCAAAATAGTCTTTACTCTCTCACAGGATAATGCTAATAGCTTGGCAGTTTGATTTATAGTCAATCGTCTGTCATCTATCACCATGTGGTAAAAAAAATCAGTGTTTCCCTCGGTAGTGACAGTTCCAGGACGTCCAGACGTTTGGTTACCTTCAAGACTCACTCTTCATCGCCTAAATTCAGCTGCCCACTTTTGCACTGTTGATAATACTGGAGCGTGATACCTTAATGTAGCAACCATGTTAGAATGAATGTTTTGCAGGATGCCCAATTTTGCCCATTTAAAAAAAAAACTCTACTAGTTACCGTTGAAGTTTTCTTTGAACAGTCAAATGTCAGTTTATCTGGAAATAAACAATGAAGTTATTAATAAGAAGAGTTGAAATTAATACACGCAATATTTCACAGCTATGGCATGACTACTCTTTCATAGTCAGCCTATGAACTTTTCAACACCACTGTCGTAATTTTCAAAATCATGCCACGTGGATGAAAAAGTCGAGGAGAAAACATGATTGATTTACTGTGTCGTTTAATGAATTGCTCACATAAATGGAGAATATATAGCCTCTGCATTTTAAGAGCTATTGACAAAGAGTAACAGTGATGTTTTCCTGTCGAACGTTGAGAGTGACTTCGATAAATGCATGTAGCGAATACTTTAAGTAGAATAAGTACAACAAATATTGGTAATAATACCTGGGAAGTGTTTTAACAGAGGTCGGAAAGAAATCCGAAGGCGCATTGGGATAGTAAAAGATGCATTCCAAAAGCTAAGCAATGTATTAAGAAATAGAAAATACCGTTAGAGCTAAAGAAAAGAGTACTGAACTGTTATGCAATATCAGTATTACTGCATGGCAGTGAATGCTGGACAATTTACTCACAGAAGAAGAAGAGACCTGAAGAAATATGATTCTACAGTTGTCTTTTGAGAATACCATGAACCGAACATGTGAACGAGGGCGAAGTTTTAGAGAAAATGGAAACAAAATAATACTTATAGTTAACATCAGAAAAGGACAGTTGAATTTTCTATGGCAAATAATGAGGAAAGCTGGTTTGGAAAACTTTATACTCACAGGATTGATTGAAGGCAAGAGGGGTAGGGGAAAACAACGCATAACCTACCTAGCGAGCTTGAGCAAACGGACGGCGAAGCAGGGTTTAGGAGAGATATATTTTACTAAGAGCTACAAGGACAGGAAATTTTGCTAAGAGCTACAAAGGAGTAGACATTGTGGAGAGTCATGATCACCTGTGCCATGATGGGATACGTTGCATAGAAGAAGAATCAGGAAGGGATAGCTGAAGTTGGGGGACACATAATGATTAAAAAAATGCTTGGAGAATTTAATACTCACATGACGCATCGAAAGTAAGAGAAACGGAGAAAGGCAGCAATCGACTTAGGCAAGGTGATGAACAAGTACCACTAAGTCAAAGAACATAAAACAGCTCTGAAGATTGCGATCAAATCGACAACAATGAGAAGAATGGCAAAAAAAGTCCATACTTAATAAAGAAAATGTTTTCCTTTTAAAACGATTCCGATGAAAATCGATAATAATTGACAATACCCATGCCCCCAGCTACTGTCTGAAAATCCTAGATAAAGCCTTTAAAATAAGTTTACGAATTAACTGGTCGTCTTTTTCTATGTGTTGTCTCCCTTGAAGACATGAGAAATCATGACTTTCGACAATTTATTATCCTTAGTTATCATAGCGTTTTACAATTTTTGAAACAAAATGATCGCGCACAAATCAAGGACCACAAATTTTAGAGTAATCGAAATTACATTTAATTTTAGTATCTGCAACCATTTAGTCTCAAACATGAACGGAAAATGTCAAGAGGAACCCCAAATTCCATGCTCCAGATGTCCGCTGTTCAGCTGAAGGCATTGTTAAATACAGAGTCGCATGCACATTCCTCCTGGGTGATCGCCTGAATCTTCTCAGTGATGGCGGCCTTCAATACAACAATGATGCGAAAGTTGCCTGGCAGATGTTGTTCTTGAGGAACCCCCAGAGGAAGAAATTTTAGCGGTTCAGGCCAGGCGAGTGAGGTGCCCATTCCACTTCAGCTTTGCGGCTGATGAGGCTCCTCCTAAACATTTCACGGAACCATGACATGGTAACATTAGCAGTGTAAGGATGAGCACCATTCTGCTGGCACCACTGTTCCTCCTCAATAAGGTCTTCACGCTCCTTGAGCTGTCTCCATCTGAGAGGCCGCTGCAGAGCTAGGGTTAGGGGTTATGTAATTGTGAAATTCCCTGCATTTGTCTTTACACTATCCCTTCCACTCTCTGATTTGTCATGCATTAACATAAACTTGTTGGGTAGTTTATTCGCTGTTTCCCCCCTCTCTCTCTTGTCTCCAATATATCTTGTGAGTGTCAAATTCTCCAACCGTCTTTTCTCATGCGCCCTAGAAACTTCAGTTGTCTCTTTCTGATTCTAAGTATAAGCGTCCTTTTTGTTTCCATTTTCCTTAAAATCTCCTCGTTACTCACTTGTTCAGTCCATAGAATTCTCACTTCTTTTTGGTAACACCGTCGAAAAAGAAAGTGGACTTTGAAATTTCCTTTCTACATAACATAGCCAATATTTGTCCGGGTTTTTGCCATTTTCTTTAAAACTTCACTTTTTACTTTCTCCTTCCATGACATTCTCAGTATCCTTGAGTAGAAACATACCCTTCTTGTCTCAAGTCTCTTCTTATTTTACTCTTAGGGAATTGCGCCGATTTCACGGTCATAAAGGAGGACTGATATAACACAGCAGTTCAGTTTTATTTCCTTTATTTCTAATAAAGAAATTTCATGTTTCTTAATACATTGCTTAGTTTTTAGACTACATCTTTCGCTATTGCAATGCAGGTCCGCATTTCGGTGTCGCATCATCCATCCTCAGTTAAAACATTTATCAGATATTTAAATTTCCATTGATTTCGAGATAGTCATTTCGTAGTTTGCAACTTAGGTTTTTTCTCTTGTTAACTATCTGTTGTGGAGTTATTTCCACAATAGAAACTGTATTCGGACTAAATGCGTCCTAAATAGGTTAAACGCACAGAAAGGTTGTGGAGGTCGAATATATCCGGCGAGAAGAATAGATTCCTCTGTCCATATTCCTGATTGAGTTTTTTTTTTTTAAACCAATTCATCCCAAGTACGACGAAAATGTCACTAAGACGCACTGAGACACTGGGAGTGAAAGAGAATGAAGAGGCTTTAGGAGAAACCGGAAACCCAGTCCTTAACAGGAAATAAGGGATAAACTGCTCCTGTTCAGAAGTCAGGGGAAGAGTATGAACTGGATGATAGGCGAACCTATCTACTCGTATTGAAATTTTCTTGATGAGAGCTAAAATTTTATGAAATGCATCCTAATTTCTTTGTTATTATTTTTTTAAAAGTCATAATTTCCAATTTTTACACACACACACACACACACACACACACATATATATATATATATATATATATTATGAAATGGACAAAGTCCGACAATTATTTTAAGACATTTTTATGTTTATACATTCTTTTTATAGATACAAATATTTAAGTAAATGCTCTGTTTATAATAAACAGTATTCATAACATTTACTGGCCTGAATGTCCGAGAAATTTTCATAGAATATATTCGTCCTCCGACAGGAATCGAACCTGTATCCTATACGGAACCATCATATAGCCTGGCGTGCCTTAACCGATTGAGCCACGGAGGATCGTTCGGTTAGCAAGGTCGATTTTACTGCTTTTAAACTACAATCTTCCATGAATCTCTCATGTATATTCATATCTGCTCAATGCGTATCCAAATGTAAACAAATGACGTCACATATTATGAAATGGACAAAGTCCGACAATTACGAGGGTCATTCAATAAATAAGGTGAATTTTTCGGTATAAGGACTTCTACTACAGATAGAAGCTTACTTTTTTCTTTTTTTTTTCAACGTAATCTCCCAGCACTATCACACACTTTTCCCATCTGTGCACAAGCTTCCGTATTCCCTCAGCGTAAAAATCTTTGGACTGATGTCTCAGCCAGTCGCTCACAACACTTTTGACTTCATCGTCACTTTTAAACTTCTTGCCTCTCGTGAACGCTTTCAAGGGACCAAACAGGTGAAAGTCTGAAGGGGCAAGGTCTGGGCTGTAAGGGGAATGAGGGAGCAGTTCCCAGCCCAGCTCGTTGATGGTCTGCACCGTTTGGGCTGCTGTGTGAGACTTTGCGTTGTCATGATGCAAGATGATCCCTGCGTTTGTCCCAACAGATAAGCTCAACGTCCTTGCAATGTCATCCACTGTCACCCTTCTGTCAGACTGAATGAGGTCATTGACTGATTCGATCACCTCAGGAGACCTCACTTCTGTAGGCCTCGCAGGCCTGTCTTCACCCTCAACACTACTCTGTCCTTCTTTAAACAATTTAGCCCACTTGTAGACATTTTTGGCTGAAACATGTGGCACCATACACAGTTGACATTCTCCTATGAATTTCAACTGGTTTGCACCCTTTACCAACCAAAAACTTGATAACTGACCACTGTTCAATCCTGGAGCATGATTCTTGGTTGGCCATCTTTGTTAATCGCTAAAACTCTCAAAGTTTTTTTTAATCTGCAAAAGAAATTAAATCCACGTGAAAAAGAAGTAAAACAAAAAATAAATAAATAAAAAAGAGTAAGCTTCTATCTGTATTAGATGTCCTTATACCGAAATATTCACCTTATTTATTATATGACCCTCGTATTTTAAAGACATTTTTATGTTTATACATTCTTTTTATAGATACAAATATTTAAGTAAATGCTCTGTTTGTAATAAACAGTATTAATAACATTTACCGGCCTGAATATCCGAGAAATACTGTATATATATATATATATATATATATATATATATATATATATATATATATATATATATATGTATGTAATGTCTGTGTGTGTGTGTGTGTGTGTATGTGTGTGTGTGTGTGTGTGTGTGTGTGTGTATAGTTTCAAATTAATGATTGGAATGCGGAATAAAATGGCAGAAAATATATACCTAAGTTTCATAGATTGCACAAAGGAATTTTATAAAGTACGACACGAAGAACTTTTAAAAATTTTAAGAAACTTTGATGTACATAGAAAAGGTGTGGAAGATATGACAGAAATCTATATATCAAACGAATATTGGGCATTTAAGTAGCAAGATGGGATAAAAATTGTAACGCGTTTTGTCGCTAGAAGGAACTTCTTCAAAGACTAATAATGTGTTTATCGGTGGAGTTAGTTACAAGAAAAAGCAATTGTCAAATTAAATTGTCTCTCTGGGTGGTGTAAAAACATAGATTGGATATGCATGCTTGAAAACGAGCAGCAAAGCTGAAGATAAGAAATCACACAGATTTAAATGTCGCTTCAATCGAACCAGCTCTGATGATGATGAAATCTATTTAGATACCGTATGTTAAGAATTATATGATAGTTGTTCATCAATATAATCGAGTTCCCTAACAGATACCATTTCTGCATAACTCTGAATCTAGAAGTTAAGTTTCAACCTTTTATGCATTTTTCAAATTATTTTTTGAGTTGTTCCACTAGTACAAGGCCGAAGAGCTTGTCAATCTAGAAGTTTACTGAATGAGGTTGCTGTATGAACGTAAGAAGTGCAGATTATGAGAATATGTAGGAAATATAACGGTTAAGCTCTGACTTGAAGAGGTTAAGATTGTAATGATCGGGGAAGAACCCTTTTGGATCGTTGTCGTTTTTGAGATATATATAACACGTTCTAAATATTCATAGTATATTTAAACTTTGCATAGGCAAATATTATTTCTCCTCAAACATTGTGCATACTAATTATTTAGCATATTCACTGTCAATAATAGTCATTAGTGTGTGTATTGGTTAGTGGAACGAGAAATTGGCAAGATATCTAAAGCCAAAGTCCGAGCCTTGTCGTTCTTATCTAAAGCCTGATAAACAAATTCAGTAATAACCGTTCACGCATCGGGGGTTGACTTAGAGAATATTTGTCTGAAAGAAGACCATGCTAAGGGAGATACTTAACCAATTCGATGTTGATTAGAGCCTCTAGTACATCACCAAAAAGAGGTTAAAAACTAATAGGACGATAATTCTAGGGGTCAGAAGGTTCACCAGTGTTATTAAAGACAGGAGATATGGAACAGGATTTCCAATAAGTTGCAAAGCACGAAGCAGCAAGTCATTTGTTGCAGAGTTTGGAGCCAGTTCAGGAACTCATTGGGACAACTGCAGGAAGATACCGTTAGCCTTTTGGGGATCTAGTTTGGAGACAGCTATCAAAAAGATTTGTGGAGTTTACAATTAACAGCGGTGCGGGGTTATGAACTCTGATCTTGACTTTCTTAAAAAAAATTCAATTTGTCTAATACTTTTGCACCTTAGAATAATCTTCCTTTCCTATTTTTAAAAACGACTGGTAGAGACCTGCTCGATTTCTTTTGATTCTGAGCTGCAAAGAAAGAGAACTGCGTTCGATCTGTCTCTTTATGCCATACAGTGACAGACAAAGACTTCGGTGAAATACAGAGATCAAATAATGTACAAACCGGAAAAAAAACTTTTTTTTTTTAAAGTTCTTTTATTTCTATTCAAACAAATACGTGGCTTGATTTTTTTTTCTCTCGGCGTGGTGACGAAACGCAACAGGAATGTTCACATTACATGAAGTGAATTGATTGTCCGACGATGCCAGTTCAGTCGGAAGCCATTGAGGAATCATGGAAAGTGAAAACAAAAATCAATATATTGCTGAACACTTCGGCAGGTTGATGTGATTGCAAGTGATAAATTGGGCTGATGAGCTTTACTGGATACAAAGGAAAGAGTCTTTCTCGCCTCTTTTCTTTCATTGTATATTTTGTTGTCTAAGATATACTTGTTTAGTTTTTATCTATCTATCTATCTATCTATCTATCTATCTATCTATCTATCTATCTATCTATCTATCTATCAAAGTCAATTAATTGTCTATCTATCTATCTATCTATCACAGTCAATTAATTGTCTATCTATCTATCTATCTATCTATCTATCTATCTATCTATCTATCTATCTATCTATCTATCTATCTCAGTCAATTAATTATCTATCTATCTATCTATCTATCTATCTATCTATCTATCTATCACAGTCAATTAATTGTCTATCTATCTATCTATCTATCTATCTATCTATCTATCTATCTATCTATCTCAGTCAATTAATTATCTATCTATCTATCTATCTATCTATCTATCTATCTATCTATCTATCTATCCCAGTCAATTAATTATCTATCTATCTATCTATCTATCTATCTATCTATCTATCTATCTATCTATCTATCTATCTATCTCAGTCTATAAAATTATCTATCTATCTATCTATCTATCTATCTATCTATCTATCTATCTATCTATCTATCTATCTCAGTCTATAAAATTATCTATCTATCTATCTATCTATCTATCTATCTATCTATCTATCTATCTATCTATCCGTGAATTTCATTTGTGTAACATTTAGGGCTCCTCGGTGTATCATAATTGTCATCGAGGTTCTTCTTATTAACCATTACTACTGAGTAGAGAGTTCGATCTTCACTAGGTACTCTATAGAAAAGTTCGTCATTAAATAACCCAACAAATGCTGACATATTGCAAAATCAACCATCCTAGTCGATCTATCTATTTACGCGTTTCGGTATGTGGGGGGGGGGGGGTCATGGTTAGCAGAGCTGTTCCGGTTGAATCTTACTACTGAGTAGTGATTTAGATCTTCGCAGATTACTCATACTTTCCTAATAAATAATCGGTTTCATTCATAAAAAAAAACTAAGCCTGCCTCAAAATATATCAATGCTCAATTCAAAAATTTCAAAAGAGCAATAAATTCTCTTGTTAATATCGTCTTGAGAGTTGACCCAAGTCTTTTGAGTGAAATTATTAGTCGATAGTTTTGCTAGTACCTAATCACAAGTGCTCACCTAATGGGCAGACAAGCTATTTAGCCTTGGTTGGTAATCTATTTAGACATAGCCTCTTGTTATAAACAACACCCATCTCCCTGCAACCTGATAAAAGCACAATGACTGAAATGCTGTAAAAAGAAATGTCATGTGATTTCTCAATCTTACTCTGATGGAAATAGCGCCATGTTTTGAGACTCTGGTTTTTACCTACTATAGCTTTGTTCGCGTGATTGTGAAAAGTCTCTAATTATCTTCGCTCTTAATCGGACAGCTCTCTCTCCTACCCTGTCTCTCTCCCTGTCTCTTTCTTCCTCTGTTTTTGGTGGAAGCGAGAGGAAGCCATTCTGAAATTTCCATTCTAATGATTTTCAAAGGCTTATACAACTCTTGCAACTCGCTTAACGATAATATATTTTTATTTTTTATGGTCGACTCTCACAGTTCTAATCCGGTCCAGACATGATTCCCGCATGTTGGTTTCACTAAGGCCTCTTACCATCCAGGAATGAGTAGACACACATGGCTTCTTTAAAGTTCTCGTTAAGGGATTGGAAGTCATCACACTTTCGCAAGGATTATTATTATTTCAGCAAAGAGTTGTAGTGATGGCAACCGATCTTGTAATTGTGGCAGAGGGTTCGAAGATGACATAAAACCAGTTTGCTTTAACATTATCATTTAGTAGATAAAGAAACATGAGGAAATTGTATTGTGTGATGCTAATAATCTTAGACCAGACATGTGGCTGTTGCAGTCAACATCTTCCTCGTATTCCAATATGTTTTCAGTCAATTCATCCCCAAATTTCCAGTTCTTTTAACCACTTCAAGTCTTCTTCTTCTTCTTCTTCTTCTTCTTATTATTATTATTATTATTATTATTATTATTATTATTATTATTATTATTATTATTATTATTATTATAATTATTATTATTATTATTACCATTATCATTATTATTATTATTATCATTATTATTATTATTGTTATTATTATTATCATTATTATTATCATTATTATTATTATCATTATTATTATTTTCATTGATTTTTTGTTGTGCGTGTTTTCCGGGTCCCAACCAGAGACCTAAGGTCAGAAATGGCATCATGACATTTTCCACTGAGCACTTTTGAGAAAAAAACAAACAAAAAACCACCTAAGATCACATATATTTTACATACTTGTGAGTGTATTTTTTGTATTTCTTTAAGGCATGTACTACTAGGAATCTCCTCAATGAGTCTATTGGAATCTTTTCCAATCAATCCGAGGGCTCCAATTACAACTGGAGTTGTTGGTGTGCACATTTCTGACGTCTTTGACTTTTATGATGTTCTGATTTTTTTGGGTGTGCTGATGGGAGTTTGGACAGGAGTAGACATTTTCTTGGCTGATGATTTGGGAATGGGAGCCTTTATGAGGTTGGTCATTTTGGAAAGGGTGGGGTCAATGATTTTACCATTGGAGATGGTACCATGTGATGTTGTCTGAGATTTGGGGAAGTCGGTGCTGAGGAAGAAAGGCAACTTTTTCGCAGATTACTGACTTTCAAAGGCTTCTTCAGTTGTAATTTCTCTGCTTATTTAAAACTAGGTTCATATTTGAGCCATTGACTTCTTATTTATTCGGTATAGTTAACCGGGAATCGCCACTGAAACTGATAGAGGAAGTGGGGCTGCCTGTGTCTTTACTCGTATGGTACCGTAGGCTGGAAAACATGGAGCCGTAATAGAGTTCCACAAGCGAGAAAAGTCAGAAAAAATAAACTGTTAGCATAGAATTTACGGTTACATCTCGCATTTTATAGAAAAGGCACAGTGAAGCAAACTTATGGCAGTAAAAAGGTAACTGAAACCGAGCTGCTAGATCAGGATCAATAATATTACTGATTGTTATTTGAGTCTTATGGAGATCTAGATAAATAGCATGTGCAACGAACCATATGTGGAAGCAATATTCTAATCATGGACAAATGGTAGACTTATAGATATGTAAGATAGATTCTGGAGAGAAATATTGTCTCGCACCACACAGTGAACAAACTTTCTTAGCAGCGGGACCCGCAATCCTGAAATTTTGGATTCCCAAGATTTCATTACTGCGATGGTTTTCGGATTCCGCCATCTTGGTGACACAACTCTCTAACATTCAATAGCTCATATTTAAATTTAAAAAAAATACTGTTCTTCAAACTACAGTGTTTCAACATAAAATTGTCCGTGTTTTCGACTTTACTTGTAGCCCAACATACCATACTATTTTAGAATCAGACCGACTCCGTGAGCAAATTAAAAACCTGCCCGGCCGGATCCGGACCAGCAATCCTGAAATTTTGGAATCCCAAGTTTTCATTACTGCGATTGTTTTCGGCGATCTTTACGTGATTTTTTTTGCCACGAATTATCATCAGTGATGTTCTTAGTCGAAGTTCATTAGCGGGTTCGTGTCTTTCAACATCATACCCTCTCTTCACGGTGACCCAGCGGATACTGAACGAGTATTGAATTAAAAAAATCTAAAATGCTCAATATCGATAAAATCAAGAATCCCGAAATGGGAAACCGAAAGAAACGGATTTTTAAAGATAACATTGACCAGGAATGCCTTTAGGAACACAATCTTAAAAGCGTATATCCGAGTTTCACGCTAATCACGATCTTCACAAGATTAAGTATAGATCGACATTCATGGACAAATTATTGGTTTATGCTATCTATAAATATAAATGCTAATGTCGATGTGTCAGTGTGTCACACCTTTTCATCTTTACGCCTAGAGGCCGTGGCCCGACATACCATACCCTTGTGGAATCAGACCGACGCCGTGAGAAAATTTAAAACATTCCCGGTCGGATCCGGACAAGCAATGCTGAAATTTGGGATTCCAAAGTTTTCATTGCTACGATTGTTTTCGGCGATTTTTTAACGTGACTTTTTGCCACGAATTTTTTTGTACAATAACAATTTTTATAACTTGGAAATGAAGTTAGGAATAATCGAAATTTTGCGAATAATTGAAATTCTGTTTGTACAGAAAGTAAGGGCCTGCGTACATAAAGTTTTCTTTAAACTACGTAGCGGCAGAAGAATTATCGTTGAACTTTTAAAAAGTAAGTTTAAATATCAATGCAATACTTAAATGGGGCGAATATTTTGAGTTCTTGTGTAGTTTATTGTTGCCTGTCGCATCTACTCCTTCCTATCTATTGTGGTGAAGGCCAAATCAAGAGAATAAATGCTGCCCGATAGTTTTAAGCTAGTATTATATAATCTTTACTTATTCAATATTATTATAGCCCTAACTTTATTCACTATGAAACAGTGGTTAGTAAACTCATCTCTTAAACAATTACTTTTGAAGTGAGTTCGATTCTTACCAAGTGCTCTACTCTTTGTTCCAGACAAATCAGAGTTTATTAAATGTCCCTGCAGACCTCCCACGCGCTGTCAGCAACCACAAATATCGTTAGAAAGATGCGTACAATTCAATGTCATTAAGTGCGATCTAATGTTTTATTTGATTTCCACTCCGCAGCAAATAACTGTTTTTGAGGAAGAAGGGGTTCAATTAGTGTTTGCTTTCAGAATCATCTCTCCTACCTCCAGAAATTTGGTTCTCCAAGCGAAAATCTCCGACAGTGAATGCAGAAATATTAATCATTCTATAGAAGTTAAACACTTTCTATTCATTTTATTGGATCCGACCCTGTTGCTTTTTCTTGGTATGTGACTCAGATAATATAAAAACGAGTGTGTGGAACGCTTTCGGCTTCGAGGGATATCCTAGTATAAAAGTAATTACTCTAGCTTTTGCATCCGACAGAAATAAATAAGTCTAGCAAAAGTTGGAAAAAAAAGGAAGTACATTTAATATTTGCCAAAACTAACAAGAGAGTAAAACAGTTTAAGGCATTAAGGGTTTTTAAATAATATTTTTAAGTTCTTGAAAGTAAGGTCAGTTTATTTCTTTATTTTGTAAAGAGTTAGATTAATCTTTGAAAACCTAATCTTATAGTTATAATCTTATATCTTATAATCGTATATATTTTTTTTACTGATAATTCACCCCCCAAAAAAGCCAGAGGGTCACTCAGGGTAGATGGTTGCTGAATAAGATTGTAAGAGTGGGGAAAGTAAGACAGTATTATGATAACGAGTAGAATAAACATCGGTTGACCCTGGACTTAAAGAGACCAAGATTGTAGTTGTCAGGGAAGCAACATCTCGGGAGTTTATCCAATAAAGTATCAGTTCTGAAGAATAAGCTATCTGAATGGAACTTGCTTTTTTTAGAAAAGTATGGGGATAGTTTGCCATTGTGAGCATGGCATGGCGGTTTCTAGCTGCGAATGTCTGAATTCATGGCACTAAAGAATATGAGTAATGAAAGGTTGACAACATTTTGTCTGTGGGATAATTATGGCCAGAGATTAAGACTACGCACATTGTAAGTAGACATTGTTTAGTTTGATACAGCGATTCATCGCGGAAGTAAGATTGTAGTGCGGCGACTTTCCAAATGGGGTCGATCTTTTTCTTTTGAAAATAAGCCACGAACGCCGACAGCACGTCTAAAAGCGCGTAACTTACTCTTTTGAGTAAGGTCGCGTCTACTTATCATCTCTCAGTCGCGTCTCTGTCTTTGGGAAGAATGCGCTCAGGGGCTTGCCTGTCGAAGGAGAGAGGGGCAACTGAGGAAAATAATGCTGAGAGGTACCCAGCCCCGGGGAACAGCTGCCCGTGGCCGCGCCGTCCCATTGCTCCAGAGGGAGGGATTGGTGCTCGCACCGAGGCCGGGGCAACCGACGTGGCGGGGGCTGAGGGGAATTTTTGTTCCTGTCCCGGGCGTACGCGCTCGGTTCCCCACCTAAAAATAGACCTTGTGTCACATCTCGTCCTAGTAGGGGGGAGAGGGGGACAGAGTAAATACCTCGTGTAAAAGTGAGCAGCTGCCTCAAACACCAACGAAGCTATACGGCGCTTAAATCCTATATTTTAAAGACCAATCAAATTAATTTTCAATCATTTTGTCTGACGCACGGGGAATTTGTCATAATTGTTATTTGATTTCATCTTTCAATCTCTTCTCATTTCGTATGAATCTACTTGACGCCATATTTGAAAATGAAATTCTAATGACAGAAGACAGAATATGAATTACAGGTTCTGTCCCAAAAGACGAATTTCAGTCTTTCATACATGATTAGAATTTATATATTTTTATTTTACTTTTTTGTTGTTGTTGTAATTTTCGTAATTGAAATGTCTGGGAAAGAAAGAAATGATTTAATGAGTAATCGACTCAACAAACTACTCGTGAAACATTTTCAAGTTAAGAACAAGGATTAAATGACGTCATCGTTGGTACTGAGCTGGACACGGCTGCATTTGGCTAGGATCTAGTCTTTAAAGAATACACGACAAATAACTTACTTGCTCCCTTACCAATTCCACAATAGCACCTATACACCATTGTGCAAATTAATTGAAACAACCACATTAATTCCCTTTCTTTCACCATACGCTCAGTTTTAGACTCATTGGAGTGACAGGATGTAATCGATTTCTGTTTTTCCTCAGATTAGGTCATTTGCAGTTATGTGTAGTAATATGAATCTATTTTCGAGGTGTATGATTAAATTTGTTTGGCCTTAAAAAATATTGCGTCATCCGTGATTGCATCACTTTTGTCTTGACTGTCGATTAGTTGTCCTACGGTCATTGCCTGCTCTGGACGTTGCTCCAAAGAAGCGTACGAAAATTGTAACGCTGCACGAACACACTGGCATGCCTTAGCAGTGAGCAAATCAAAGTACTATAGACTGGACCGGAAACTCTTTTGATTTAAATCCAATCGAGAATCTGTGGTCAATCTGTAAGGAACGACTTTGTGGAATAGACATACAAAGTATTAACATGTGCATTGGGGTATGTTTCATTGAAAAAATACGAAAAAAAGTAAATAATATCGGAATTATTCGTTATGTTTCAATTAATTTGCACAAGAGTGTACACTATACTAATGAAGACGAGTCGAGTCAAAATGCACTTCCACGCGTGCAAAAGCAATTAATGTTTTAAAATTATTTCTTATTGATACAGACGTTATTTCTAGGGCATACACGTGATTGAATAGACATTGTTTTCTTTGTAAATTCACGTCTATCGAGTAACCAATCCTTGCGATTGATAATTTAGTCTTGATATACATTAAACTTTGCTTTTTTTTATATATTTCTTTGTGGTAGCGTCAAATAAATACTATACTAAAGACATGAGCCATAGACTTATAGATATGTAAGATAGATAAAATAGATTCTGGAGAGAAATATTGTCTCGCACCACACAGTGAAGAAACTTTCTTAGCAGCGGCATCCCGCAATCCTGACATTTTGAATTCCCAAGTTTTCAGTGTTGCGATTGTTTTCGGATTCCGCCATCTTGGCTTCTACTGATAAAATGCAATTAAAGTGACACAGATCTCTAACTTTCAATAGCTCATGTTCAAATGAAAAAATACTGTTCTCAAATTACAGTATTTCAAAATGAAATTATCCGTGTTTTAAACTTTACTCGTGGAAGCCGTAGCCCAGCATATCATATCATTTTGGAATCAGGCCGACTCTGTGAGTAAATTAAAAAGCATTGCGGAATGAATCCTTACCTACAATCCTGAAATTTTGGATTTCCAAGTTTTCATTACTGTGATTGTTTTCGGTTATTTTTTACGTGACTTTTTGCGACGAATTTTGGAAATAAATTTGGGAATAATCGAAATTAAATCGCGAAATTCAGCGAAAATCACCCATGAAATAAAAACAATTTTTTGCAGGGAAAGTAAGGACCTACGTACATCAAATATTCTTTAGATTAAGTGAGTGAATATTAGATCATTGATCAGAGGGAATGTCCATGGACTCAATACACTAGCAAATATCATGAATCGACTACTATAGATGGAGTATGTACAAATTTAAAAAAACAAACACATTTTTATTTTTTTAATAATGTCACCCCAAGCAAGGCAATAAAATCGCTAAAGGCACAAGGGTATAGTGTTAGAAAATAGGATAAAAAAAACATTATTAAGTAGAGAGAAAAATAAAAGAAGAGGGATTAAGAAGGTAGAAGATAACAATTGGTATCGCATTTAATCTTTTGAAGATAAAAGTTGACTGGGAACAGGAAACCGGAAGATAGTTACACAAGCGAGAAGTGTGATAGAAGAAACTGTTAGCATAGAACCTACGGTTACATCTAGTCATTTCAACTGTAAAATGCTTATACGTAGGATCAGAAAGCGACATGTGAAATTTCTTAGTCACATAATGAGGAAAGAGGGTTTGGAGAATTTGACACTCACAGAACATATTAAAGACAAGGCAGAGAGAAACTTGTATGAACTGACTGTACACCGGGAGAGGGAAGAATAGTAAAATCAATCATTGCTAAGAGCTACAAAGTATGAGATGTGGGAAGCCATAATCGCCTATGTCCGGAAGGTACACGGTAAATAAGACACTAGCGAATTGTCTTTTCAATCGAGCTACTGAACATCCTTCTCTTAAAGGTGCCCAAGTATCCGTGTATGTCTCAGCGTGTCTACGCACAGAGAATATTGTATATCGGAGGCTACAGAGTTACCCGTCTTAATGCTTAGCATACAGTGTATTAGGGATAAATTGTCGTCTAAATTACACAAAAATGAAAATAACACTAACATCTCATTTTAACATATATATTTAACAAAATTACACAGAAATATTTTGAAATATTAAACAGTAAATTTATTCAGTAAAATCACAATTAGCTTCAACCACGGCCTCCATACGACTTCGGAATCTCCTGCAACTCTTTTGGACGGTCTCCTTATTTCAGTTGGCGAATGTTGCCATAATCCTTGATTTCAATTCATCTTTGGTGTTACAAGGAGTTTTGTAGATCTCTCGCTCAACCGCGCCCCACACATAATAATCAAGTTGGGGCTATAGTCTACGGAGTTACGTGGCCAGATTTAAGGGGCGATGTGGTCGCAGACATTGTCTGAAAGCTATGGCTGGGTTCTCCTACTTGTGTAGCATGGTGCCGATTCCTGTTGCCAAACATAGTGTCTTCTAGCAGCCACCCTCTTGGACCAGGGCAGCACTACTTCCTCAAGGCATTTGATGTAGGCCTCCGCCCTCACTAACAACTTCGGCAGTTATTTTCTTATCAGATCAATCAGAGTGAATGTTCCGAGCTGCTGCACCTTCGTAATCACCATTAGACTCATCCAACTCTTTTTACATCGTCTGCATTGTCCTCAGATTGACACTCAAACACATTCAAATGTTCGTACTGAAGCTTTCGGCGCGAATGCCAAACAGTACGACATGCCGTTTCCAAATTTCTGGTGGAGTGAATTGCGTCATGGTGCTCTTTTTCTCACAGACGGTGTCCAAATGACCCTACTATACTGTGAAGTCAAGAAAATCAAAAACAAATTACGCGCATGCGCGAAATTAAAAATATAAAATGGCAACAATTTACCCATCGCAGCTTGTATGTATATGTTTGCCATTGCAGGCAGTATCTGAGTTCGTCATTTTTATTAATCAATACCTTTCGAAGCTGTAAATTTATGCGGATTGTCAGAACATATTGGTTATAGCGGGACATGTTTTGTGCGTTATAAAACAACGGTTACTGGCTTATATATATATAGAGAGAGATCGAATTCTAGCGATTATAAGCGTATTACGTGTACTTGACCATATATTCATTTGGCATCATCGAATGGCTTACGGCCATATTTACGTTGAAACGTCAGTTCGCGTACGATCACCGAATTTAAGCAACGTCGAGTTTGGCCAGCACCTAGACGGGTGACCGCTTGAGTATACCAGGTGCGGTAAGCTTGGATGTATGGTTGGTGCAATGGATAACGGAACTGAAAATCGGAGAGTCGAGTTCCAATTTCAGTCGGGTTGGTTATATTCATTTACACGCAAATACGCTTAGGAAATGTATGAATCCACCTCTTCTTCCCCAGCTAAGGGTGAATTATTAATAATTGTATCAGTAAAAAAAAACATTCTGACTTTAAATAACGTGCAAAGGGTTGATAGGCCGTAAAAAGATATCACTCACTCATATTCGTCTCTACATCATTACTTTAAATGTGTGTGTAATTTGTACATATATATTTCCTCAATACTGTTCTTGATAAATAACAATATATATCATTATCTCATATTTTATATACTGTTTATACGTTATTTTTCATAGACAAATATTTAAGCAAATGCTTTGTTTATAATAAACAGTATTAACGACATTTACCAGCCTGAATGTCAAATATATATATATATATATATATATATATATATATATATAGGGGCGAGGTGCGTGCAAACTAATTCATGCCTGCTCCTTTGTGTTTATGTGATGGAAGTAAGCCTTAGTAAATGAGTAAAGCTAAATTTCGCAATGTTTTGATGTAATTCCTCGGTTACATGACTCAGGCATTTTGTTTGAATTTCACTTCTGCCGTGACGGCATTTCTGCAGCCCTTAGCATTATTGTAACACTATTTAGGAACGGAAGGGTTAATTAATCAATTAATTAACCACAGAAGTTAATTACGGGGATACTTAAACCGATAGATATAACGAAAGACATACTGAGCGATTACTTACACCGATAGATATAACGAAAGACATACTGAGCGATTACTTACACCGATAGATATAACGAAAGACATACTGAGCGATTACTTACACCGATAGATATAACGAAAGACATACTGAGCGATTTTCTTTTTGTTTTTTTTATTTTCCCAAACAGAGTATCGGTGAAAAAAAAGGAAAAAAAAAATTTTTTTTTGTTTTGTTATTTTCAAGTGCGAATTCAAGATAACCACTTTACTTTCTCGCTGAAGTTTGATGCTGAGATATGCCAAATTCTCTTCGAGGACAAAGGAAGGAAAAAGAGAAAGAAACAGACGGACAGGGCTTAACAACTTAGATGATAAGAGAAGGAAAGAATGCCACCCACGAAAATTTTGATGGTCATTGTCGTGAAAATTAGTTGAGTGACCACAGAGCTCTGGGTAGATAAAACATTGGCTGTGACGAACTTGTGTTATCAGTAGTTGATGGGCCGTCTGCCGACCGCCTGGACAGGACATCTGCATTTTGTTTTGGGTTCGTTTGTGATAACGAAGGCTATTTTAGGGTATTTTAATTAACCCAATTTCGCCAAAAAAGAATCTTCCACTTAATGTTGACGGATAAACCTGGTTGAAAAAAAACATATCCCGTGAAGTTGGATAAAAATTGAGATTATCAGTTGACGCCTATTGGCCGAATAGCCAGGCGGAGATGATCATGTGACGCAGAGAGGAGGCCGCCACCGCCCATTGAGAGGATAGGTATGAGATGTTACTGCGAGGAAGTGGGAAAACCGTTGACGCCCTCTAAAGTATGGTGAGATACCCATATGAGAGCAGAAGAGGGTGGGAGTGGAATAAGATTTCCAAATACGGAAAATGATAATTATTTTTGGCCGAAAACAAAGAAAATCCTTATTGGGGATTTGAAATCAACGTGGTGGCCACACCACGTCCGACCCCACGCCAGGTTTTGATCGGCGTCCATATAAGCAAACATCTACGGGTGTTTCAGAGAGTTCGCAGAGTCGAGCTGAGGAGAGTTCGCAGAGAAGAGTACAGCCAGTACAGTAAGAGAGAGACGCGCCTCGCACAGGTGACCGCACGATTCCATGCCTTCCGACTTAGACTTCTAACCAAGAACAGATTTGTTGAAGACCGACTTTAGATTTCCCATCAAAACAAGTTTCCGACTAGACTTCTAACCAAGAACAAATTATAGAAGTCTGACTTATATTCGCCATCTCGATACCCAGACCTAGTTAAGGAACGCAAAAGTGTTACAATCCACATTTTTTTTCTTCGGGCTGGGAGAGAAAGAGAGAGACGCACTCCTGTAACTCAACAAACCGACATAAAATTAATCACTATTCCTAACCAGTCGCTCGCCTTGAAGTTGTTGTTTGTGCTTTTGTTTTTTTGTCTACAATTATTGTGCAGTATCACCTTGACCCGGATTCGGCTGGCACTACGGCCCGACGTCTGATTGATCTCGTCAACCTAAGATCAAATCACAACGTGGGTAGGTTGAATCGAGATCAAAGCAGTTGCTTCGGTGACCAGGCGTTGGAAGCGAGCCGAGTACGACAAGTTGGTGCTAGAACCCAACCAGACTTCAACCGATGTCCCAGGGATAGCCCGTCACAAAGGACCGACGTCACAAGTGCGCCGCGACCAGTACGGGTGTCACAAACGGTGCCCTGACTAGGACAGAGGAGGGTTGGGTGTCACATTATTGAAACCTTTTGGAAATTTAAAGGCGTTGTCAGCATTTACTGAGAAAAGCAAATAGTATGTTGTTATATCAGATTATTAACTTGTGGTGTTGAAATAACTGGGCGGAGAGTAAGAATCACGAAAGAAAACAGATGGAGAGTGGGAATGTGAACAAATATCGTTTAATCTTTTGTCAACACTTGCAACGCTAACCCCGACGATAATACTAACCTTGATCATAAAACTAAATTATATATATATACTAGCAGCATGGCCCGGCGTTGCCCGTGCTTGGTTCAAAAATCGTACGACTGATACAGCAATCGCTATCACTTGGCTTAAAATATTTTTGCCTTTCCCTGCCTTTAAAGGAGTGCCCTTTGTCGTGCTGATGTTGCTACATGTCTTACTTCTTGCCTATCTCACACTGCGAATTTTTCTAAGCTCTATACTAAACATTAAGTCTGTTACGAAAAAAGAACTAAACAAAATGAACACAAAACGATCAGCTTTAAAAAAGGACTCGTAACTGGAAAAACAGAATGAAAAAAGAATGTTAACAACAAATACTTTTTCACACCCAACCCAGTTCTGCGGAATCAGAATCAACGTTGAGTTTAAGCAAGCGAATGAGCCAATTGGAGTAAAGTGCCATGCAGATTTAAATTTTTCCCACTTGTGACGAATGCCGCTATCGATTTTTTTGCATGCTAGCATGCTAGTTAACATTCGTGTCAGTCAGCTGTTGTCTCTCACGCTGGCCAGTAAAATCTCCCTGCCTATTCGTGACAGCCAGCTATAGGCTCTCACTCTGACCAGTAGAAAATGGCCGCAAACTACATGAAAACTGCCGTAGAAGCATAAAAAAATCGATTATTTCCACTATGGATGGGAGTTGGGAAGTTCAAAATCGGTCTTGGTCTTCCGTTAACTTGGAGCAAGTGCATGTAAATTTTGGTGCGATTCCGTCGAAAATTGCGGCAGTGCATTCATTACACACACACACACACACACACACACACACACACACACACACACACACACACACACACATCCTGCCTTTTATAGATAGAGATACTTTTCAATAGTTAAGTTTGCATTTGTTTGTTCTTTAATATGGTAGCAGCAGCAGCCGCCGCTTAAGTCAGTGTTATTTGTTAACTCTGACATCATAAAGTCAGTTTATGAATCAGTAACAAACAGCTCCAAACGACAGGAAATTGTGTCAAGCCATCGTTGCTTGCGTCCTGAAGAGACACAACACAAAGAAGAACAATAGCCTTTTACCAAAACATTTTGCTATACTTCTGTATATTTACTAAGGAGGCTGGTGGTAAAAAATTCTTTGATGTGAAAGTGGGCAATGACGCAAAAACAACTGTTGTATAGGAAAGCTACGTAGACATCTTTGAAGTAACATGCCAAAATGATATTTAGTGGTGAACTCATCGAAAAATTGAATTCCTTCAGGAGGCAAACTGAAAGAAAAATTTCATTGATATTTCAAATGTTCAGTAAATTATATAATGGACTAACTTCTGAATAAAGGATATAATTCAGTAAATGATGAAATTATTATTATTATTATTATTATTATTATTATTATTTTACTAAATGTTTGCCTTATACAAGGCCCAAGAACAACAATGTACAGGTTTATTGAATGAAGTTGTTGTATAGTGATTTTCCAAGCGTAACTTGAATGTGACACAAGGCCCAAAGTAAGGAGCACCCAGTGAGGATCGAACTCACTACTCAGTCGTAATTTTTCTAGAGAGCCAAGCTTGCTAGCCATTACACCAGGTCGAAGTGCCCAAAGAAGTGATTTTCCAAGCGTGGCTTATATGTGGCACAAGGACGAAAGTATGGGGTCCCCAGTGAGGATCTAACTCACTACTCAGTCTCACTTGTTCTAGCGAGACACGCTTGCTAACCATTACACCGCTTCGAGGTGCCCTAAGAAGTTGTATAGACGTAAGAGGTGGAAATAATTATAGAATGGGAGTCTGTTTCCCAAACCACCTCTTAATTGTTGTTCCCAGTTCAACCATGACCCGGTGTGTTAGCACTTGTTAGGGTCCAAGGTATGGGCAAATAGTGACCCCCACCACAATAAAAAATACTATCAAAGTATAAAAATGCATTTTAATAGTAAAAATACCAGTAATACATTTTTATATAAAATAGATCAACAATACATATAGCAAAATGACCAACAACATATTTTATCTGTAGTGGAAGGCATACAATTGCATTCAAAATATATTTAGTTGAAGCCATAAAATTGTGTTCAAATTATTTAGATTTCGGCATTAAATAACGCATAGCTGATTTATGCCGCTAAACGAAATCAACCAACCACCAGATGAACATGAATGAACTTTCATGACATTAATCCATATAATATCCTACAATTTCTTAAATCAAACTGTATTGCAAAATATAACTCTCATTAAGACTACAGCATAAAACACAGATATCACTGCTTTTAGTAATTAATTCCACACAAACATGCACATGCATGCAAGCTGCGTATCATCTACCATGTATTCAATTGTGAAACCAGAATAACCTATATTTTTTTTTATTTCAACCCTCCCAAGAAAATTAAATTTTGGCATTAAATGACCCATCAAGGAGTTGATATGCTGTTAAACAAATCAGCCAACCAACCAGTCTGTTCCAAAAAGTGGCTCTTCCCAGGTAGAAGATGACTGAACGTAAAGAGAAAGAAAAATAAAAGCGTCAGTGTTGTGTTCGTAAAAGAAATTAGATAACAATATAAGAAATAACGGATTGTTTGCATACAATGTTTGCAAATTATGTTTACATATTATGCTTACTTACAATATTTACATAAAATTTTACAGTGAAAATTATCAGGATTAAGATGTATGCTTGTATCTGTATGACTCTTATATGTAGGTAACGCTAACAGATACTAAAAAAAAACCCAACTCGATACAACAAAACTTTAAGCTTGTAAACTATGGCTTTTCAAACATTTTTCACTCGCGACCCATTTTTTTAAGCATTTCACCCCAAGCAGGGCAGGAGTGCCCCTAGCTCGCAAATGGTTACAGAGAATGAAAGTAAGAGAAAAGACTGGGTATAGGAGAGATTGAGGAAAGGATAAAAAGAAGAATGAGGATCAAGATCAAGGCATCAAAAGATGTCGATTGACATTACATTTAAATTTTTGAAGATTATAGTCATCAGGGTAGCAAGTAAGAGGAAGGGAGTTTCACTGTCGGGAAGTGCGGGAGAAGCTGTTGGAGTAGATGAGGCGGCTACATTTAACTGTTTCAACAGTAAAAGGGTGGGATCAAGATGCCAACTTAGTAGAATACTTAAATTCATGCAGTTGGGGCCCCAGTGAAAATAGCTCGTCAGAGCAGTTGCCACGAAAATATTTGTAGATTGGACAGAGGGACTTATTTTGCGACTTCTTACTGTCATAAAAATTTTATTACTAACACTTACACTATATTAGTCTTATTTAAAATCTTGTAGTAAGAAATAAATAAAGACTAATCAAATTTGTTAATGTTACTAATTTTCAGGGTTCATTAACATTTTTTTTTAAATTAATAAAACGTAAATAAAAGGAATTTATTAAAAAAATAGTGTATTGAATGTGAACTTGTACTGAGAAGAGTTGTATACATTGCAAGAACGATAATTGCTTAATTGATTTGCTTTTTACGGCTTACTAACCCTTTGCAGGTTATTCAAAGCCAGAAAATATTTTTAGATTGTAAGAATTTAGGGAGTGGGTAATAATGATTTACTGATACAATTACTAATAATTAACCCATAGCTGGTGTGGGAGAAGGGATGGATACACGCCTTTCCCAAGGGTATTTGCGCGTAAGTGAATATAACAAACTCGACTGGAATTGGAACTTTGTTCCCCGATTTCCAACTCCGAGCATTTATCCATTACACCACACGCACATCCAAGCTGAAAGAACGTGGCATTCCCAAGCGGTCACCCATCTAGGTACTGGCCAGGCTCGACGTTGCTTAACTTCGATGATCGTACGAGAATCGGCGTTTTAACGTGATATGGCCATAAGCCCAGCAGGATAGATAATTCCCAGCTACAGCTTCCGTCTCGTAAGAGGATGCAAATAAGACGGATCAGTTGGAATAATATAATTAATAGCAACAAAAGTCAAGTCTATTATTAGTAGTACCACCACCACCACGACAGTAAAGTGTCTATTCTTTAACGTAATGAACGGCAAAAAAAACCCAAAAAAACAATTATCCTAACAATCACGGCGATAGAAAGTACGAAGAGAATCATATTTATTGCTAAAAGTTGGGTTAAGTACGTGGAAAAGACAATGTTAATAGTAATCCCTTCAGAATTAATATTTCTGCAGAAAAGCGATAAAACAATTTATTATATATACGTTGGAGTAAGTGGGTCGCGGATTGAGGATTCGGAGAGTCGAGTTCGAATTCCAGTCGAATCCATTACATTCACTTACATTGGGAAAGGTATTAATCCTCTTCTTCTTCCGCCAGCAGGTCAGTTTGGGTTCTATAGCCTAGGATGGCAACTAATCTAGAAGGACAACTCTGAATTCAAAACCTGCGGAGGGTTGTTTGGGAACCTTGTGACACGTAGTGCACCAGGTCTCTGTATTCGGCCGTCCAAAAAGTGTGGTTGGTTCTGCACAAAGCCTTCACCACTATAATCAAATCATATAAACTGCTGTCTGGGCTGTTGGTTCCTAGGAACCGACAGCTCAGCACATATGATGTGACCCTCATACGTCGAATATGACGGGATGGTCCACCATATAGGTGTTTTCTTTTTACTAAACAGGACACTTAATGCATTATTCGTTCACTGTAATAAGTCTGACGATAGTTTTGGTTTTAAAAAATGCCGCTATAATTAAAAGAAGAAAGCACTTTGTTAAGACCAGAATATATAGAAAGCGTTTAATCACTCTTTTTCCCTGGTAATCCAACTACATGGGTTTAAGCGTTCTACTAGATTGACATATAGGTCCCACCCTCTTACCGTTGAAATAGTTAAATGCAACCACCACTTTTACTCTAACAGTTTATTTTCTCGCACTTCGCGCCTGTGGAACTTCCTTCCGTTTACTTGCTTCCCTGATAAATGAATCTTCAAAAAATTAAATGCAACGTCAATCGTCATCTTCCATTTCCTTTATTCCCGTTCAACTTTTGTCCTTTCCTTAATATTTCCTTTACTTAATTCTTTTCTATCACTTTCACTCACTGTAACCCCCCCCCCTGCATACTAGTGGCATTCCCGCCTTGCTTGGGGTGAAATGATTATAAAAATGAAAGATCATCCATAGTAAATTTACTTCTGGTTTATTACATCATTTCACCTTTCTTGTCAGTTATGCGGGATATTTAATAACAAATTTGATAAAGATATAAACAAAAATACAAAGAAACTAAATGAACTCAGCTAGACTATATAGCCAAAATACATATTTAAAAAAATAATTAGAATTTAAAATTCTCAGTGTTCCTTCTTGATACGTATGTGTGGACGCATCAACGTAAATAACATTTTAGTCGAATAAAAAAGGACGAAACGTGTCACACAATTTATTTTTCCATTTTCTGATAGATTTCCCTAAAATTGTTCTTGATATATAAAAAATTATATATCGTTTTCCCGCATTTAAATGAGAAGGATTGAGAGAGTGAGAGTAACACACAAATAGAAAGATATAGTTATATGGTACAACTGTATCACAGCTAGTAGAATTGCTCAGAGAAAATCAATGCATATCCTCCAAAATCCATCTCGAAGTCCACGCACGAAATGTTGAATTAAAAGAATGCTGGACAGAAAAGCCTGGCAATGAAAAAACAGGTTAGTCAAGAGCAGCGAATAAACACTGGAATATTTTTTGTGCATTTCACATATGTTGTCTAATTTAACGTTTCAAATGGAAATCAGTGAATCAGAAAGTTATGAATATAAAATGAGTAAGGATTTATTTGACACTCTACAGAGGTGAACGGTTCATTAGACAAAAGTAATTACGGAAGATCTTGGGGTTTCATTTCGATTTTCCTATGTTCATATCTATCGATCTATCTATCTCACTTTGTTTCTATCTATCTATCTATCTATCTATCTATCTATCTACATCACTTTGTTTCTATCTCATTTTGTTTATGTATGTCTATCTATCTCATTTTGCTTTTACCTTTTATATACATCTCACTTTCTTTATATCTATATCTGTTTCTATCTATCTATCTATCTATCTATCTATCTATCTATCTATCTATCTATCTATCTATCTATCCACATCACTTTGTTTCTTTGTTTTCTATCTATGTTCATGTATATCTATCTATCTCATTTTTCTTATACATTTTATATACATCTCACTTTCTTTATATCTATATCTGTTTCTATCTATCTATGTATCTATGTATCTATCTATCTATCTATCTATATCACTTTGTTTCTATCTCATTTTGTTCATGTATGTCTATCTATCTCATTTTGCTTATACCTTTTATATACATCTCACTTTCTTTATATCTATATCTGTTTCTATCTATCTATCTATCTATCTATCTATCTATCTATCTATCTGTCTGTCTGTCTGTCTATCTATCTATCTAGCTATCTATCTTTATCTATGTTTATATCTATCTTCTTCTCTATACTTATGTCTCTTTCACGAAATTTGATCAACAAAGAGAATTATTATTTTAGGAATGGCCATCCAACCTGTCATGGCATTTTAGCCATGTATTTCTGGATATTTAGCTACGATCGGCCTGGAATTAACCGGATCAGTTGATCGGTTGTGTTCTCGCTAACCTCAATAACAGTGCTCTGTTTTTACAATGACTTTCTGTCTCGATAGAATATGGGAATGCCCAATGAAGATTAACTTTGCAAGTAAGAATTTGTGATACTAGCTTGCTAACAGTCATAATACAACGGATATCCGTTATTTTTTTAATCAAAATATGTGTACTAAATTTTGCCCATATCAAATTATGTACTAGCATACAAAGATTTTTCAAAATTCAAAAGCACAAAACATGTCTCATGTGTAAACTAAGAAATAATGCAAACACAATAACATAGTCAAGGGTTCAAGGACTGAAGAGAATGCAGGGGAATCAAAAATGGTGGAAAACGGAGACGATTCAAGGATTGAAAGGAATGGAAATGAAATAAGAATGGGGAAAAACTGAGAGTATTCCAGGGTTGAAGAGAATAGAGGCGAATCAAGAACGGAGGAAAACGGAGACAGTTCAATGATTGAAGATATGAGGACGAATCAAGAATGGATGGGAACTGAGACGATTCAAGGACTGAAGAGAATTTAGGTGACTCAAGAATGGTGGCAAACTGAGAGTATTCAAGGATTGAAGAGAATGTAGGCGAATCAAGAATGGAGGAAAATTGAGACGATTAAAGGACTGAAGATAATGGAAGCGAATCAAGAATGGAGGGAAACTGAAACAGTCCATGCACTGAAGAGAATGTATGGAAAGTAATAATGTAGGGAGACTGAGTCGTCTAAAGGATTGAAGAGAATGGAGGAGAATCAAGAATGAAGGTAAACTGAGACGGCTCAAGGATTGATGGTAATAGATATGAATAAAAATGGAAGAAAACAGACTATTAATGAATTAAAGTGAATGGATTCGGAAGAAAAGGATTTAAGGATTGAGTTGAAACAATGAATTCAGGAGGAATTGAGACGATTGGAGAATGGAGAATGCTTGAGACGATTCACGAACTTAAGAGTATTGGGAGTATTCAAGGATCAAATAAAATTAAAACGATTAAGGAACTGAGACTTGCGATGATTCAAGAATTGAAGCTAGTGTCGCGTTCCGAGTTGCCAACTCCAACACTACTTCATAGACGGTATCAATGAAAGACGGTATCAATGAAAGACGGTTTTCTTTTTCTTATTCGTTTTATTAGAGATGAGGGACCGACATAGCCGCATCGATCCCAGGAGGCAGTGGGAGGAAGAACTTCAAGGGAACGCATGCGCAGTCGTTTGCTTAGCCTCCATACGCGTGTGATCTTAACCTGTCTCTCGAACGTGGGTGTGGGAAGCGTATCGACGCTTCACAATGATTGACGAGAATTGAGCTGATTCAAGAATTGAGGATAATTCAAATGATTCAGGAATTGAGGAGAGTTGAGACGATTCAAGGATTGACGAGAATCGTCGTGGAGGATTAAGAATGGATGAGAATTTATAGGATTCGAGGATTCAGGATATATATATATATATATATATATATATATATATATATATATATATATATATATATATATGCAGAGCAAACATGGATCGGAATCCGACAGACTGATAAGATAAAGAACAAATAAGAAACGTTTATCAATATAACATTTTTCTCTTTTATTAATGCTTGAACAGACATTGAAAGAATATAGACAAAAGGACATAACTTTGATATTTTCAACTTTTCTTGGATTGAGTCTCATTGCTCAGTCGTGTATTACGTACATAAAACAGTAAATAATTCTATATGTATGTAAGTTTGTAAAAATTCTAAAATGTCTATGCGTGCATCCGATGGTAATGTCTATTCGTAATTGTATAATATATAATGTGCGTGATGATGGGAGAATGACCGAAAAGTAAAATACATTTAATAATCCAGTATGTTTATTGTGCCACAAATAAGACACTGTGCATATGTTACCAACACAACTCTGCTGCTTTTCCATAGAGCTGCAACTGTTGTCCTGTATGTGCAGGCGCAAATGCATACCTTATACGAAGAACGGGTCATCAAGCGACTAGAACCACTCTTGCACTTCTGCAAAAAGAGCATCACCTGGGTATCTCCCATGATAAACGTCGATGTAGGGACCCATACAGATGATAATCTGAACGAAGTAAATGCGGGACAACATTTCAAGGATACCAGTGGAACGACTATCTTCAGATTAGTTTCCCTGGATCTTTTTTGCGAATCACTATTTGACCGTGCAGTGTGAAGCACACCTTTTACTTCCCGTAACATAGGCGCCAGTCTCAGACAGCTAAAATTTGGATTTAGGAGAAAGGATCGATGACGATGAATGCTTGCAGGTCATGGAATCAACTTTCAAAATGGTGTCCTACTCAGCAACGAAAAAAATGTTCGGGTTTGGTTTGGTTTGGTTTGGTTTGGTTTGGTTTGGTTTGTTTTACAGCATATCAACCTCAATGGGTTATTTAATGCCGACAAAATTTTTATTGCTGGTAGTGTTTTTCTTCAAAAATCTATTTCTGGGAATATTTTTCCTTGAAGAAATCTATAGCTTTCCAAAGTATGTATAACTGTTTGTATTGCTGGTATTTTTTAAAGTATTGCTGATAATAATTTTTCCTTAAAAATTATTGCTGGTAATAATTTTTATTATTACAAAGTATTTCTGGTATTAAAACCTATTTTTACACAAGTTGGACCTGTGAACACCAGCAATTAAGAGGTAGTTTCACACCCCTCAAAACCTCCTTATCAGAGGCCTTGCTGCTGGATGTAGTTTATCGTCATACCCAGGACAGGAAAAATGTTCGGAGAGAAGCAACTGAAAAGTTGTGATGAAAATTAAAAATGTTTGCCGAAAAGATTTATTCAATAATTTTACGTTTCTGAAATTCAGACAGCAAAGATTTTCTAGAATAAATTGAAACATTAAAATCATTTTCTATTTTTTGAAAGTGGTCAAAACGAAGCAAATATGGAAAATTAACAATATGGGAAATATTCTCGTCAGAATTCATCTTGCACATCTGTAAATCTACCATTCGTCCGTGCACTGAATTTTGCCGCCATATCTGGTCTGATTCTCTTACTATATATCTCGAGATTCTTGACAGGATTCAAAGACGTGTCTATAATTTAATCGACCCTGACCAGGTAACATTCTTACCGACGTGACGCGACTTTCCTCTGTCTTTTCTACAAATACGTTAATGTCAATTGTTCTGATGGGATTTCCTCCTTGTTAACTCGACTGCATGTATTTAAACATACTACTAGAATCGCAACTAGTTCAAATGTTGAATTAACCAGATGCAACCGTATATTTAATAATTCTAATAGTTTCTTTTCTCGCACTTCTCATCTGCGGAACTCCCTTCCAATTTCTTGCTTCCCTGCCACATACAAATCTTCAAAAATTTAAATGCAATGTCAATCTCCAACTTCCGTATTCCTGAATCATTTTATTGTCATTTTTCCTCACTAAAATCTTATCATTCTCTTTCACTGCCAGTGATCGCTTGCACCTTACTGGTATTATCGCCTTGTTTGGGGTGAAATAAAATAAAAACTTAACAGATGAGGGATAATGTGGCACAAAAATCCGAAGGCGGTTGGAATAACGAAAGGCGATTTTCAAAATCTAAACAAAGTATTAAGAAACAGAATTATTTTCCTGGAAACAAAGAAAAGAGTGTTGAACTGCTATATAATAACAATCCCTCTATATGGCAGAAAATGCTGGACAATTTTCTCACAGATGAAGAGGATACTTGAGGCAAAAAGAGATGTGACTCTATAGAAGGATCCTGAAAATAGCATATATGGAAAACGTGAGCAACGAAGAGGTTTTTCAGAAAAAATGAGAACAAAAAGGGGATTTCTTTTCTTACAGTCGGAGTCAGTTGCCGTTTCTGGGATAGATAAAGAAAAATGGGGGGTTGGAGAATTTGGCACCCACAAGACTTTTTGATAGCAAGAGGGGAAGGAGAAGACCACGTTATCTAGCTAATGTGCTTGCGTAAATGGAACAGGGACTGGGCGGCATAGTGAGGGGATAAACATTGTTTAGAGCTACAATGGATAGGGGGATGTGGAGAATCACAATCACACACCTTCTGTAGGAATACGGTACATAAAAGAAAAGAAAAAGAAGCTCACTTTAGAAGAGCCGATTCGTTCTATGACGACGGATCTTGCGTAAACCTTCAAGAAGATATCGTAGCATGTATTGCTATCATTTAGGCGGGTAAACAACGAAAATATCACTCTCTTGGTCGCTGTCTAAACGTGCATTGCTTTTGGATGACTTAACAGAAATCACAAAATTCGGCATCAGGATGTAGCGATATCAGTTGTCAGCTGATATCTTGTCAAGGAACGCATCTGCAAGATGTTACAGAAATCGTTTCGACAACCATCGTTTTTACAAAGAGTGGAGCGGACCTCTCAAGAATCAGGTCAATCGATCTTGACAAAGAAGGTCAACTGAGTGGAGCCAGAACCTGGTTCTTGATGAATTACCTTTTTAGACGAAAGCTGACAGGACAAAAAAAGGCTTGTTCTCTATAAGACAGTATTCCCTAGCAGACTAAAGAAAAGAGGACTGCTCACCTGCCATGCGAAAGGAAGGTGCACCCGTTTAGATCGTTCGTCCTCCTCATCTCGGTTCACTTTTCCTTGGTCGCCTACAGAAAGTGGGAACAGAGTAAAATTTGGCGACTGCTACAATTTCGTCTCATGGTTTCTTTCTTGCGTAATGACTCGATCATAGAATTATTTTCCTTGTATTAAGCCACAAGCGTGCGAACGAAACTGGTGTCTGGTTTGAGCTGCAACGTTACAATATTGATGCGTTCAGTCATTGATTACAAACTCGAGGGACGAAGTTCTCTGAAAATGTTGCAACCCAGACATTTTCTCTGAGTGATCATAGTCAATGGATTCGTCTTTTCATAGTTTGTTTTGAGCTTCTTTTTTTCTGTGAATGTTTTCTATCTGGTCTGATCGTATTTCTTTCAAAAAGACATTTTTGATCAGTGCATTATGCTTAATGGACTTCGTTAACCACTTTTCTTTTCTTTTCATTATTTCTATTAATATTTCTTATTTTAGACGAATAATTTCTTTCTGGCTTGTCTTGACATTAAAGCATCAGAAAAATGCAAATTGCAGGCCAGTAACTCAATATTGGATAAAAGCAGGATGTTCTAATTAAGTTCTCGAAGAAATGTCTTAGATTGAATTATCTTTTTGTTCAGCAAACCACGTACAGTAGCCGTTCAGTATGGCACGACCTTTAAAATCAAAGCAAGAAAGTGTACGTGTGTATCATAGCGGTTATCGGCGCAGAAAATGAAATCGGCGAGCCCAGTTCAAATCCCGGTTGAATCCGTTGTGTTCAGTTTCGCGCCACAAGGTATTAATCCACCTATTCTCCATATCAGCTAAGGGTTAAATAGACTGAATTTTTTAGCTTTGGTTGGCAGCCCGTCTAGGAGAAAGATTACTCAAAAATTCAAAGATGTAAAAAAGTAACCGGGAAACCACTCTGCTATATTCCCCAAGATGTCATAGAAATACACTGATAATAATCAAATGGAATTTGTGGAAAGCCATAATCGCTTACGTAATGATGTGGGATGGCATTAAAAAAACCGTTTTCCTAGCAAGCGACCCCAAAAGAATTTTGTTTTAAGCTGTGACAGTGAACTGATTTTCTGACAGAATATATTTATTCCGTTGAACTAGCTCGAACATTTATGAGTCTCTCACGCCAACTATCACGGTCCTGCATTATGGTCAGAAGGTCATTAGGGTGGCATCCTGTGTCATAAAATAGTTGGTCAATTTACGTGGGTGGTGGGAGACCGACCCGTCTTGCGCCATGGATAAGTATCCAGAGCATTAGATCACTCGCAAGTTCTTCTTTTGCTCACCAGCAGTGTCCTGTAAAGCACATTCTGCGTTCAAGTAAGATTGTAGAAATATCAGGGATGGGTCCATAGAGCTGTGATTTATTTGGATGTTGTCTCCAAGAGATGTTAAGTATAACTCTCAAAATCCGAGTGTAGATTCCATCAAGCTTAGATTGAAGGCTTTTAGTTAATGTCCAAGCATTGGCACCATACATTAAAAGTGACTCGACAGTGGCGCGAAAGAAGGTTTGAGGTTGTCTGGTACATCAGATTTCCAGATCATATCCATTTCATTCATTTATTTTAGCTATACGGAGTTCTACACCCTTTTTTGTAGAATTCATTTCACTTCCTAGGTATTTTTTAAATTCATTTCTTTAAATGTTATTTTATAAATGGATACTTATATTTGAGTAGATACTCTTTTATTTTATTTATTTTATTTATTAAACAGAATATTTATTTATTTACATCTACTGGCCTGAATATTTCGAGAAGTCTTGTTAAAAAAATATGCGTCCTCCGGCTGGTATGTAAAAGTTCCAAAAAATGTTATTGATTCTCTCGAGTTTGTATTGAGGCTTACTTGTTGAAGCTTACTTGTTGAAGCTTGTGAATTCAGTTTTAAACTCATTGACATAGAGTTATCAGCATTTTCTAGATGATGTAGGAGAACTATGGTATTGGTAACGGTGTCTGCAGTGACAGCTAGTTCATCTGTACAGTCAATATCGGTCAACTTTTTGCAGGATTCGACAAACATCATCATCTAGCTTTTACGTTATTTATCCGAATAGCATTTAGCAACTGAAACATTTGAGAATTTCTGTTTGAATTTCTAAGAGGGTTTTTATTTTATCTTGAAGCGCCTATCGCTTCATCTTAAATCCGAACCACTGCGGTCAGCGAGAATTCCCGAAGATAGCGAAGTGACAATGAATACGTGTAGTCGTTTTCAATTATTTTATTTGCACACTTAAAGAAATATAACAAGAAAGGGGTCATAAATTCTATAAGTGGTTAACATACATTATCATCAGAAATCATATTTTATATTATATAACAGTTTTATTTTACTCTCCATTGATTGTCTCAGGCGAGTATCTTCATTATCGTTGTTTTTGTCACAATATCACCAGCCGTATACGTTTGGTTACCTCTATGTTGTCTAATTTTAAGCTATTGATAATATTCAGTGATATTTTTTAAAAAAACAGATTCATCACATTTGTGTTGTCCAATTTTAAGCTATTAATAACATTTAGTGATATTTTTTAAAACACAGATTTTTCACATTTGTGTTGTACAAATTTAAGCTATTAATAACATTAAGTTTTTATATTTTTAAACAAGATTCATCACATTTGTGTTGTTCAATTTTAAGCTATTAATAATATTCAGTTATATTTAAAAAAAAAATATTTTTCACATTTGTGTTGTCCAATCTTAAACTATTAATAAAATTCAGTGATTTAAAGAAAAACAGATTCATCACATTTGTGTTGTTCAATTTTAAGCTATTAATAACATTTAGTGATATTTTTTTAAAACCAGATTCATCACATTTGTGTTGTCCAATCTTAAGCTTTTGGTAACATTCAATTATTTTGTTAAAGTACATTCCCCATCTTTATTTTTATCACAGAATTTCGGCTTTAAAGAAATACATCTGTTGATTTTGTTTTATCAGAACCGGCTTATTCCCATACTGCTGCGCACACTGAGTGAAGTGCTAACTCAAAAAGTAGCAAGATACAATTTCTACCAACTATAGTGATGAGTTTAATAATCCGTACAACTTTTGGAATTAGCACTAATTATTTGATCGTGATTTAATTCAATAGAAAGAACGATAGAAGGAAATACTATCATGTTTTAAACAGGTCGAATACCTGGGCACAACAAAGGAAACAAAAAATTGAAGGGTTGAGTTGCTAAAGGGAATTAACTAAAATTGAGATATCTAAAAAAAAAAAAAGGGAATGGCACGTGGAATTAGAACAATCTATCCACGTGGACTAAATAAAGGCTTCGGCTCGAAATCCCAACATATATCACCTGAAACGGGAATATGGGAATAAAAATGAAGACAGCCGTCAGAATTATGTAAATACTATAAATGTATACTTGTGTATGTGCTTTATATTTGCAGTATTTACATAATTCCAACTGCTGTCCTCATATGAGAGCATATATATATATATATATATATATATATATATATATATATATATATAAGTGAACATTGAAGTCAACACTTAGAGGCGACAGTCTGTTTCATGATAGACGCAATCGTCAGGCCACAAGTTGCGTCTAGTATGAAACAGACTGTCGCCTCTAAGTTTTGACTTCGTCAGGCCACGATTGTTTCATGTTTCATGCTAGACGCAATCGTCAGGCCACGATTGCGTCTAGCATGAAACAGACTGTCGCCTCTAAGTGTTGACTTCAATGTTCACTTTTATATTTACACACGCTCTATCACTGATATTGAGCACGTTATCCCATAAATATAGCACACATTAAGACCATATTTCTTCATATATATATATATATATATATATATATATATATATATATATATATATATTATAATAGATTATAATGAAAAATTTACTTTGCTACACAAAAAAATTTCATGTTTCTGAACTATAATGGTTCCTCTTCGGGCGATGTTAGATAAGTTATGATAAAAATGATTTATTTGTGAAATTTGAAAACAAATCGTTATCTTATTTGAAAGTTTAAAAAAAGTGGGAGACATGTCTGGAATAACCAATTAAAAGTCAGATCTAAGCTAAAATAGAAAAATGAAAAATAAGGTGAGAGGGTGGAGGAATTAGCACTCTAGACATGTCAGCGGCAAAAATATTGTAGCCAAATATAGAGATCAGATTTGTTGAAGTAGGCATAAAGTTACTCGGAAGAAAACAATTTTTTAAAATTTCCAAAATTTTTTATACTCAGGAAATATTTTTAAAGGGACCAATAGGTAAAGTTTAAAAAAAAATTGAACATTTATATACGATGCTAATTATATTGAATGGACGGTAAAATCAAATAAATATTGTGTGGGCCATTATATAAAATAATGGCTATGTAATTGTAATGCGTAATTATTTATGAAAAATTCTTTTAACTATATTTTAAGGTAATAATTATAAAATACCGGCATAACAAAGTTAATTAATTTCTTCGGTTTAGCAACATTTTATTTTAGGAAATTTATAATATACAGTTTTTCTTGTAAGCACATGGAACATGGGTCACATAAGGATTTATATATTCTCGTTTTTTTTTTTAATTTAAATATTTTCCATTTTACCGTAGGAGTTTTATTAATTTCTTTTAAATGACAAAAGTTTTTTGTGTAGCAATGTAAATTTTTTTTTATTGCAATCTATTATAATAAAATATTATAATAATATTTTGCTCTACGTTGTATTGAGCACTTAAAAAAAAGTAAATACTAACAATTGTGGATTCATCCTCTATCTGTTCTTTTTCTTATTTATGCTATATATATATATATATATATATATATATATATATATATATATATATATATATATATATATATATATATATATATATATTAATTAAGTACTTTAATTGAGCGTACGTTAAATTACATAATTTTACGTATATAAATAGATGTTATTATTATTATTATTATTATTATCGTTACTGATATATATATATATATATATATATATATATATATATATATGACCCAAATATTATATTTCGTAAAAATTTGGTAATTTTGGAAGATAACTTATTTATGGCAGTCTATGTAATTATAGTTTTAGATATCAAGAGCCTGAATAATAATAATAATAATAATAATAATAATAATAATAATAATAATAATAATAATAGATTTGTTCACTTAGCTGTTTCGACGCCGAATTATATGGAATTTCGTTCACTCTTCAGGGAACTTGATGGTGAAGTGATGGGCATAGCTAAAATACAGGATTTCCAAAACTGATTTTAAAGCAGACAAATACTCCCTTTTTCTTATGTTTGGGGTTATATAGTCTTCGTGATTGTCGCACTTGTTTGTTTTATGCCGTAAGAAGCAATACTTAGTAAACTTATATTGTATATAGCATATTTTCTTTCGCAACATTTTTTTACAAGTTTTATAGAAAACGCAAAAAGTTTTTTAAAAAATGGAAAAAAAAGGACATTTATACTTAACGTCAGGAAGATATAATAATGAGGCAAGAGAGCTTGGAAAATTTAACACTCACAGGACATATTGATAGCAAAGGGGACAGAGGAAAACAGCGCATAACCTACCTAAATGAATGACAGAACAGGGTTTAGGAGAGGTAACAAAAAGACAAAACTTACTAAGCTCTACAAAGGACAGAAAATTGTGGCGATCCATGATCGCCAACGTCCTAAATGGACACGACACATAGGAAAAGAAAAAGTGAAAGAAAATGAAACTATATTTAACTATATATATACTCAAAAAGAAGTAATGAATCTGCACAAAACGGAAGAATTTGGTCGATTATCTGTTGTCGCTTACAATGCTTCTGCACTCGAAAATGTTTATAAGAACAAGGATAATTGAATGACATCGCATTCATGTACGTTTTATATCAATTGTATAGACTTCTCTGGAGAGAGTATATTGCTTCAGCCACCTCAGGCTAGTTGTCTTGTATGTGCTTTTTTTTTCTAGCAAGCAGAATTTTACGGGGCAGAGTTTCTAGCCTCAAGCCCAATCTGTTTGAAATCGGAATTTTTTCTAGACTGATTGCTAATCACAGCTAAAGATCCAAGTCTACCCTTCTATTTGACCCTACCTACGGAGAGAAGAGATGAACTCGTATTTTCCCAAGAGTACTCGTTATGTGCACTAGAAATTTTAACACGTTCTTTCTATAAGTGTTCTTTTTGTTTCTATTTCGACGTTGCTCAAATATTCGGTCAGAGAAGTCGGGGATCAGTCGGTGACCAGTATAAGAAATCAACACCTTTGAATTCAAAACGAATTAGTTGTGAGGATAGGAACTTCTAACCCGTAAAAAACACATCAGCAACACGTAGTGCAAGGAGACAAGCCAGAGTAGGGACAACATAGGGAATATATTTCTCTTAATTTCATTTATATAAATATTGTTATCATTTTCAAAGAGAAAAAGAAGTTATTAGAGGATACAAACACAGCGGTAGAAACTGCGAAATCCTTTGAGATCACAAAACAGCAAAGAATGAAATTAAAATCGTAGGTAACATAGAAACCATATTGTTATGGTCCAAGGTTAGGATCAAGGAAGAACAACACGAACACGAGTAGAAATAACAAAGATATATTACACAGAATAATAATACAAGATGTGAAAGGTGTTAGTATGACTGTCATTCTGGTTTGGAGTGAACTACTATTGGCTCGACTCGATTCCGTCTCGATATTTAACAACCCTCTCACGTGGGTCGCATGTGGCACAAGGCCGGCTTAATGTGGCTTCTCCGAGCCCGTAGGCTCGGCCAAAAATATGCCCATTTAGAACCCGTATAAACGTGTTCAGGTACCGTCTACCTCCCCGGACGAAACTTTGCCCTTCGGCAAAGCCTCGTCCGGGTTCCTCTCTGGCAAAGCAGAGTGTTCGACAGAAGTCGCACACAGTCAGAGACTGCTCACGACTCGATCCCGTCTCGATATTTAACAACCCTCCCATGTGGGTCGCATGTGGCACAAGGCCGGCTTAATGTGGGTTCTCCGAGCCCGTAGGCTCGGCCAAAAATATGCCCATTTAGAACCCGTATAAACGGGTTCGGGGACTGTCTACCTCCGAGGACGAAACTTTGCCCTTCGGCAAAGGCTCGTCCGGGTTCCTCTCTGGCAAAGCAGAGAGTTCGACAGAAGTCGCACACAGTCAGAGATTTGTGACAAAATTTAAAGAAGGGTCAATAAAGTAATCGATTCCGAACATGCGTCTCGACGTCATTCACTTTCTCACCGTCGTGACGTGGCTTCTGTAACGTCCTTTCTACGTATATTTTAATGGCCTCTCTTATGAGATTTTTCTCTGGTACCTCGACCACATGGATAAAAGCGTGCGCTACTAGATTGGCAACTAGGTCTCACCGTTTTACTGTTGAACTACCTAGATGCGACCGCCGCTTCTATTCTAACAATTACTTTTCTTGCACTTCTAACCTGTGAAAATCCCTTCCGATTTCTTTCTTCCCTGATAAATACAAACTTTAAAAAATTGCAACGTCAGTCGGAATCTTCTGTCTTCATTTCCTCAATCCTTTTTTCAATCTTCCACTCCCTGTAGCCAAATGACCCCACCCCCGCCTGCGTCCTAGTGACATTATCGCCTTTCTCTGGGTGAAACGATTTAAAAAAATGTTGACTTAAAAAATCTAACAAAAATCACATTTTCTATTAAAATGCATATAACATTAAACATATGTATTAAAAATGCGTATAAAATATTCACCAGCTTCGATCTCTGCTAGTATGGAATCGTTCTGCGCATACCGTTACTTATATGATATATTTATATATACTATGTATATTTACGAGGGTGGGCTGAAAAGTTCATAGACTCTCTATGAAGGAGCGGTGTTATATTGCATTCATTAATTTCAACTCATTTTAAAAATAACTGCATTGTTTCTTTCTAGGTAATCTGACTGTTCAAAGAAGACTGTTCATCCTGTTCTCCTGATTATCATCTGTTCCCCAACACGAAAAAACTTGGCTGGGAACCAATATCGCAATGAGGATGACGTCACATCTGTTGTTGATGACAGTTTTACTCATAAAAATCCCAGATAGTTTTTATGGTTGCAATCGAATCTTTGGTTGCGTTTCAAAAGTACGACTCCAGCAACAAGGACTCGAGGGAATAAAAAAAAAAAAATTTTTGCATTCTTTAAAATCTTTAAAAAATTTTTCTGCGAATTCATTAACATAAAAGCTTTCTTCAAACTATTCTTTGTCCAAACCGAGTCGTTCAACCGAATTTACTCACCAGAAAATATGTTCACTAACTTCCATATTGATTGATAACTATCGATCAGTTATTGATGTTTTATTGGGGTGTTTTTTTTTATCTTTTAAAGACGCCAGTCAATCAATAGCTGAACATAGAATATGTGTTCCTTTTGAAGTCATATTCACGCTACTTTGCAGAAAATTCTGTCCCACCTGACTTACAAAATGAAGCTTTTACCGAACGATTTTCTGACAATATAACAACTCAACATATATCTTCAAAATCTATTAATTTTTTTTTTATTCTTGCCGTTACTAAGAAATTTATTCAATTCATAAACACATTTTTCAGAACACAAGAATGACACAATTGCTTCACCTTTCATTGACGTGATTTAGCTCCTCGTCACAGAGCATTAGAAAATTGGTAATCTTTTTAAAATTGAGAAAACGCGTAAAAGTTCATCAGTACTAACAATTTAAATTACGCCGGGTGCAACTTAATCACGTGGAATGCTGAAAAATATATGGGCAATGCTAAAAAAAAAAAATAGATATACCATATGTCAGAATTTCGGGCAATAGTGAACTGGTCACTATTTCACCCCCTACCTGACTTCCCCCCTCACGAAAACATCAAGAGATATTTCCAATCAGAAAGATCTTTGTTCGTGACAAGAGACGAGAGAAGTGTGCGATATGGCAGCAGTACTCCGTTTTCTATTCGTTCATTTAAAAAAAAAAGAAGAATAATTCTGGTTTTAACCGATTTGTTACCACAGTTAACCGTTATTAATTCTAAAAATAAAAATCTGTGTTATTAATTATAGGTTTACAAAAAGTCCGGTAATGATTACAGGTTTTTCCTTATATAACTTATTCATGCCCAACGGTTAAATCAGAATAAACTTCACTTTATCAATTCAGTTGTTTACTTGAAAGATCATTGTCTTTAGGCATGTGTCAGTAGTGTAATTGAGTAGTGATTAGTGTAACTTATATGGAAAGGGAAATCTGTAGGCTGACTGAAAGTTCCAGACTAGTCACCAGATGTAACATCGCACGAATGCATTTGGAAACGGTATGAATACGTCTCTTCTCCGGACAGCTATGGGTTAAATAGATGAGTTGTCTGGGCTCTCTAGTTTTTGGAGACTAAGAGATGGAAAACTTTGAATTTCAAACAGTGGAGAAAGCAGTGGAAAATCACTCCACTATCTTCAAAGTAAGTGTAACCCGGATATAAGAGACCCGGATATAAGAGCAACCCGGATATAAGAGCGATTTTCTCTGGTCCCAAATTAGAGCCTGTGTTAATAAAACAAAATAGACCAAACCCGGATATAAGATAAACCCGGATATAAGAGAGATTTTTCTGGTCCCAAATTAGAGCCATACTTACCTAAACAAAATAGACCAAACCCGGATATAAGAGAAACCCAGATATAAGATAATTCTTCTCCGGTCCCGACAACTCTCTTATATCCGGGTTACACTGTAATACACCGATAATAAAAGAATTAATTGAGAGTCATGAAGAGACATGATATTTTAAATCTCAGGAGTTGCCATTATGTCCTTCTCAATTCTTCTGGTGAATATATTTCTTTGTTGTTTTTTTTTTACCTTTTTTAGCTTAGTGACGTATTCATATTGAGCAAATGGCAAAATATGTAATAAAATTAATCGGCTAAGCTCAAGAATTTACGAATGTTGAATATGAATGCTGAATGTAGACTCGCAGCAAATGTGAGAATAAAGCATACATTTCTCCTTCAGGGAGAGATTAAACAATTTTGCCAAGATTGGAAATAGCTCTGGGCTAAGGGTATAAAGAAAAACTACATGTGAAGTTTGTACACGCACAATTATTATTATTATTATTATTATTATTATTATTATTATTATTATTATTATTATTATCATCATCACCACCACATCATCATTATTACTATTATTATTGTTATTATTATTATTGTTGTTGTCATTTCCTTTGATTTCTGGCGAGTACACATTTCTTTCCGGGTCCCATCCAGAGACCTAAGGTTGGAAATGGCATCATGACTCTTTCCACTGACATATATATATATATATATATATATATATATATATATATATATATATATATATATATATATATATATATATATATATATATATATATATATATATATTACATAGATAAAGCCCTTCGTAAAGTGTGGGCTGTACTTGTGAGAACAATTTTTTGTATTTCTTTGAGGAATGGGTTTCCAAGAATCCCTTCAATTAGTCTACTGGAATCTTTTCTAACCAATCCTAGGGCTTCAACTACAACAGGGATTGGTGATGTTCCCGTGTGCCACATTTTTGAGATTTCGATTTCTTCTTCTTCTTCTTCTTCTTCTTGTTATTGTTGTTGTTGTGGTCGTTGTTGTAATAGTAGTTGTCGTCGTCTAATTGACTCTTCTGTCGTCTATCTAGAGTTCTGCCTTAATATAGTGGTATGGTTATGCTAATTAGTATAAGCCTAAACAATCCCACTACACTACAGAAAATTTATCCAGACCAGTTACCTTCGTAGAGTTAAGTCTTCCGAGTCGAGACAAATATATTGCAAGTTTGTATTGCGTAAGAGGGGGACGTCAAGAAGCGAATGACATTTGTCGTCTAGCGTTGAGTTGGAGGCAAAGTCCACTGCGAAGATTTTTTCTCATACATAGACGATAAGATTCAGCCCCTGCCTGAATTCACCCCTCTCACAAAAATATCAGAAGATATTTCCAATCAGAAAGAGCTTTGTTCGATACAAGAGATGAGAGAATTGTGCGATATGGCAGCAGTACTCCATTTTCGGCTCTTGTAAAGATAGATCATAGCAGGCGGCGTCAAGTACTTACTGGAGAGGTACAACAAATCGATCATTTTTTCCAGCGATGGTTCCTGTATGAGTTCCACTTAGTTCTGCAGGTGAACTTCAATCTCAATAGGCGTTCGATGCAAGGAGCCTGCTTGAGAAAACAACCATCTATAATGGCTAGAAAGTGAAGATTGAGCAGTTCCAGCAAAAATACGACAGGAATACTCTGGTCTCATCTAACTCTTATAAAAACAGATCGTGGCAGATGGAGTCAGAAACTTTCTGGAGCGATACAAAGAGCTGAAATTATCCCCCCTTTTTATCGATGGATCAAATATATGAGATTCACTTTGGTCTGACTTAAGCTAAACATGGCTTTCCAACATCCTGTGTCAATGTATTCGTGATACGTGTGGCTGTATAATCACACACATACATATTGTTTACTAGTATTTACAATAATGACTTACCTCTCAATCGATATTTAATATTTGCCTGTGTGTGTTCGCACGACTGTGTATATATGTGCGTACGCGTATGTGTGTGTCATGTTCAGTGTTTGTGAGTCTTAAGAAATCAAAGGCTTCTTAAGGACTTAGTAAAAGAAAACAAAAGAAAAAAAAATCGCGCTTCAAAACATTGACAGTCGGCAAAAACAATTTTCTCTGTCCCCAAATCTTGTTGAATTTCAATCGCATAACAAGATTAAAAAGACAGCGCCCGTGTTCTTCGAAATTCTTTACAGCAAGGAAACTGCTAGAAATTAGATGAAAAATAACAAATATTTCTGCCGGTAAAGTTACAGGTCAATCCTTAAAGCATAAACCTACAATGAACGAGGTCCTCCGCTTTTATAACCATCTTTTATCCTTCTTTTTTTTTTTTTTACAGTAAGGTCCGGGGGCCACTCTATGTAGAGGGTTACGTTAAGGGGTAGTTTATATGGATAGGATATGAAGATAACAGTTAACTCTAGACTTGAACAGGTTAGGATTGTAGTGGATCGGGGAAACATCCTCTTAGGAGTCTGTTTCGTAGAGCAGGTGGTTCACAGAAAGAAGCTGTTCGAGTGGACTTACTTCTCGCCGTTGAAATCCGGAAGGAATATGGATGGTTTGCTGCTATGTAAGTGGCTTGGCGGGCCCTAGCCATGAAGGTTAGACCTAGCGGAAACAAGGAATGTAGTTCGTCCGAGCACTTTCCATGGTAGCAACGATAGAGCAATGAGAGACTATGAAATATCTTAACACGAACTTTACTTTAATAATTAGGATTTGCATGTTATAACTTACCTTATTTAGCTGCTTATAAGATGCTCTGATGCATTAGACGCCTCCCCACTAAAACAAAAAGTTGAAGAAATCGGGAAAAAGTGTTTTCCTTGTACGTCATAGCCCTTCCCACTATCACCGATTTTACTCACAGACCGTGAAGAAGCATAAAGATTATGGTAACTATTTAGAATATAATAATTAGAAGAAATTAACTTCCGTCACCGACCTTCGATTTATAGGAAGCAGGATGTTTTTGAAAATATAGGAAAAATGCATCTTTTCACCAGCAAAATAGCTCACTCGCACCATAGAAAATTGTCGTATATTTTAAGCATTTATATCGTGGTTTTCACATAATTATCTTTAAATATATTATTCAGTTATTATTGTTGCATTCTGGCCTTTCACGGAGACACTTGTCATCCCCAATGTAAATAATTTGCAGGGTCGACTTAATATAGAAACGTACTTCTATCAGTGAAATGTGTCGCTACCAGTTTTACCACGAGAAACTATAGAAGCGGTTTCATTGACGGTAGTCAAACTAGTAGCGGTACGTTTAGACTATAGAAGGTTCCTTAATGGAAGAAGGAATACTTGTGTCTTATTGCCTTACATGGGATGAAATGAAAACTTCTAAAATTTAACTTTTATTTAAAATAAAATTACCAGTCAACTTTGATCTTTAAAACTTTAAATGCAATGTCAATCGTTATCTTCTCTCTTCTTAATTCCTCTTCTTTTATTGTTCTCTCCCCTTAATAGTTTCTTTTTCTCATATTCCTTCACTCTCGAGTAACCCCTTACGTCTTAGCGGCTTTATTGCCTTGCTTGTGGAAAATGATTAAAAAACCGGTAAACTCCTTTTTGTCATTAATTTCTTGTTATATTATTTAGATCCACCATTTTACTGGAATATTTTCTTATCTTTGATTTCTCCCCTTTGTTTTAGATTTGCTGTATGTACTTTTAAAAATATCCGTTTTTAAAACTTTAATATAAGAATTTCAAAATTAATATAAGCTTCGACTTACCTCAGCCTCCTTTGGTAAATAAGGTTGATCCCAATTAAAGTATAATCCTCAAACGTGATTCGAACTTAGATACTTTATTCTCATTAATGGGACAGCTTCTTTAACGATGAATCTACGAAGCTAACTACTCATCAGCAGCTAATTAAATGACTTTATACTTCAAGTCAGTCGAACACCTTGATATACGCCTGTCGTTATTTATATAAACTATTAGAAGTAATATTATTTGTAGTCCATGAGAAACTATAGAAGCGGTTTCATTGACGGGAGTCAAACAAGTAGCGGTACGTTTAGACTATAGAAGGTTCCTTAATGGAAGAAGGAATACTTGTGTCTTATTGCCTTATTGGGGTGAAATGAAAACTGCTAAAAATTTAACTTTTATTTAAAATAAAATTACTAATCAACTTTGATCTTTAAAACTTTAATAGTTTTCTTTTTCTCATATTCTTTCACACTTCAGTAACCCATTGTGCCTTAGTGATTTTATAAAAATAATTTATACGAGGTCATGTTCTACAAAGTTCTCGGCCTGAGCATGTAGCATTCCCAGAAACAAAATTTGTGAAGTGAGTTGAGCTGAGAATCTTCTTAGCGCCCACTCATATGTGTGTATTCGCGTATGTGGCATTTGTGGATGTATGTATGTGTATATGTTATTTAACAGAGTTGAAATTTTGGTTGAGATCTTATAAGCGGTTTCATTGACGGTAGTCAAACTGGTAGCGGTACGTTTAGGCTATAGAAGTTTCCTTGATGGAAGAAGGAATACTGATACGGGAGGTACTAGTTTACTTTAGTAGGCCCTATCGATTTAGGATGGTTGTCATTTATTTCACTGTTTAAGCAAAATAAAACTGCATTTAAAATATTATTTTCTTTCAGACGTTTCACCCCAAGTAAGACAATAAGACACAAGTGTGGAATAAAGAAAACATTATTAAGGAAAGAGAACAATAAAAGAACAGGAATTAACAAAACAGAATATTGACACTGCAATTAACCTTTTGAAGTTCAAAAACTGGAAAGCAAGTATCCGAAAGATTGTTCAATAAACGAGAAGTACAAGAGAAGAAACTGTTAGTCTAGAACTTACGAAAGGCGTGAATCAAAGTCTTCTTCCTCCAGCTATGGGTTAATTAGTAAGACTTGTATTACTAAACCATTATTATCTAAAGAAATGCACTCTAAAAACATTAACACCCAAGGAGAAGTGGATTCATATCTTTCACATGGATATTAATACGAAATGATTATAAGATCTCAACCGACATTTCAACACTGTTAAACAACATATACACTTACATGCATGCACGCAAGCACAGATACACGTATACACATATACGAGTGAGTGCTAAAAAGATTTTCGGTTCAACTCACTTTACAAATTTTGTTTCTGGGATTGTTTCTTGTTCGGGCCGAGAACTTTTAAAGACACTACCTCGTATAAATTATTATTTTTTTAATCATTTCACACCAGGGAAGGTAATAAAATCACTAAGGCACAAAGGGTTACTGAAGTGTGAAAGAATATGAGAAAAAGAAAATACATTATTACGGAGAGAGAAAAATAAAAGAACAGAAATTAAGAAGACAAAAGATAACGATTGGCATGCATTTAAAGTGTTGAAGATCAAAGTTGACTGGAAAGCAAAAAGCCGGAAAAGAGTTCCATAAGCGAGAAATGTGTGAGAAAAAAAATCTATTAGCATATTAACTTATGGTTATATCGAGCCATTTCAACTATAAAATAATGAGAACTCATCGGCAGTCTAGTAATGTGTTTAAATTCATAAAGTCTAAGTACCAAAGAGGAAATCTCATCGGGGCAATTACCGTGAAAATATTTATTGAAAAACACGGGGAAGCTACATTACAGTGGTGGGAAAGTGATTGACGGCGAGATGCCAGATCAGGGCAAATAATATTGCATATTCATCTTTGTATTTTATCAAGAGTCTCTAAATGCATAGCAGAAGCACCAGACCAGAGATAACAGTAATATTCAATGCATGAACAAATGGCATACTTATAAATATGTAAGAATTTTTTTCTGTTTTCTATGCATATTTAGTTATTATGCATCTGTGTACAGTTAATTATATGAATTTGTACAGTTAATTATATGAGTTTGTTCATTAGTTGGAAATACAATAAATTAAAAATTAGTATGTGTACGAATATTTTTCCACCCACTCACCCACACACACAGAGACACACAGACACACACACACACACACACACACACATATATATATATATATATATATATATATATATATATATATATATATATATATATATATGTATGCAGGTGTGCAGTGAAATAGGAAAGAACACGTTAGGTAGATAATCCGGTGTTCCTTAATATTTAGCTTTATTTTCAAAAGGACAGTGCTCCATACAGAAGTAGAGCTTATATTATAATAATATTTTTAGTTTTTAAAAATCTTCTTTAGAAAGGGACTGGCCTGTAGATAAAAATTAATTCTTAATTCTTAGCCCCTTAAACCACCAAACTTCAACGGCCGAAACTAGCCGTTTCCATAGCAACAAATGTTCCAATGATACCGTAGTTATAAACACCAGCTAACCAAAAGATAGCTTATTCCCAAATTCTCGCTTGACAAGGAAGCGGGTCCAGACGCCTTAACTCTTCATAACTTAAAAAATTATGTTAGGGGTCTCGGCTCTCGCTTTTGAAACATGAGAACTCTTATGTAGCGGAGGAATCATATTTTTAAAAACTAAAAATATTATTATAATATTATATATATATATATATATATATATATATCCAGGTATAAGATAAGAACAAACGGAGTATAATTCAACCGTCCGTAGCATTTAATTAAAAAGAAAAGGGCTCAATACAAAGTAGAGCTTAATATTATTTATTATAGTAGATTAAAACAAAAAACATGTTAAAAATCGCTACACAATAGCTTTCAGGTTTCGGCACCAAGCTGCGCCTTTTCAGGCAATGGTAAATGACTGGTGAGTAAATCATTATTTTTAATTTCAAAAGAAAAATACCTCCATTTTTGCAAAAGATAAGACGAGAAAACAAGAAAAAGAAGCTTGTGGGTTTACCATAAATTAAGTGTCAAACCGACGCTAAATTCAAAATTAACCTAAAAAGGAAATTTATATATGGCATAATGTATCCTGAAATAGAATCCTAGACAAGGTCATTAGTGTCAAACATGAAATCAACTCAAACTATAAACGAGTGGCATCATTGTATCATAATTGTTGACAAATATGAGTTGTTCATTTTTCTATAAGAAGCTAAGGGGAGGATAGGAAGTTAATCAAACGTATAGATAGTTGTAACATAGATTTTGTCGTTGAGAAATAAAATTAAAAGGCTTCTTTAAGAAACCAGTGAATACAACTTAACCGTTTAAAAATAAAACAAATGTGGGACAACCATATAAGATGTTATAAATGCCGACTACACAGCAATACATAGCTATATTAAATCTAAATGAATAAAATAAAATAATCACCCATAGAAGGTGCACCGTAATTTACTTACTAATTATAACCATATGAAATAGTACTAACAAATTCGAAGTTTAACCATATTGTAAAGTGAAAAGTAAACAATGCCTACATTTTACAGTTAAGTCACTTCTTTGGTTTAATAGAGAATCTTTATCAGCAAACCTTATAATTTCCAATTTCTAGTGTGTGTAAGCAAGAGAAACAAGGTTCATTTAAAGATTTACAAGTTCTAGCTTTTCTTTTAAACTTTCCATTTTACCGTAGGAGTTTTATTAACCTCTTTTAAATTCCAAAAATATATTTGGAAAGAGATGTTCTATTTTTATAAGAGCTATTGATGAAAGGTTGGATATGTTGGTATCACCTAGTTTTAAAAGAATTCTTGGTACTCCTTATATAACATTTTTCAACAGTCGGATTTTCTATTGTAGAAATAGTGCTTAGGTAAACAAGAGAGTTGGTCAGATATTTGTTTTGCAATAGACAATCGTTAGAATTTCTGTAATTACATTTGATAGTATTATCAACATTAGTTACCTTGGAATTTCCTTTATTACTCAGGTTTTTACATTGGTTTAAGATTTTACTATTATAATTTTTATAATTTTTTCCAGAATATCAATGCAGCTATAGCTTAGTTTTATTGTATTTCTGAGTGGATTATTTCTGGGGAAATGGTTATCAAGTAAATGGAAGAACTTTTGCCCTAACTTAGTACTAACCATTTGGTTAAATGGGGGTGTATACCAAATGATTTTCCTGCTTCTATTCCTTTTTCTTCGAGCGCTATTATCATGTTTACTATACTTGATTTATGTCTATCTGTAACCACTATTTTTAAGGTAGTATTATAAACACTACTATACTTATTGGGGACATCGTTGTTAGAAGAGGTGTTGCTAATCCTGTGTTCTATAGGGGAGCGTATATGTTTGGTTAGAGTTAGAGGATGGTTAGAGTTCGGATGAATATATATTGGATTGGCATTGATCTTCATATAAGGTTGGAATACATCATTAACAAGATCTAACGTAATATCAAGAACATGTTTAACATTAGTAATGATTTTAACCTTAATGTTTAGGCTTTTTAATTCTCTGTGGATCATTTTCCATAATTTATGAACCTTAATTTTAGTAGAGTTTTTTCCTAACGTAAGACCATCGTCTCTATAAAACCCTATATTATGAATATTAACATCATATATATATATATATATATATATATATATATATATATATATATACCCGATGCAATGGGGACGAAAATAATATATAAATACTAACGTTCACAGCATTAATCCAAAAGAGGGCTCGATACTGATAGTAGAGCAATAATTATTTATTATAATTTTTTCATATAGACAAAAACAGTTTACTCACTACAAAGATGCAAACTTGCACCTCGACTGGTGAGAATCAAATTGGTTCTCACCAGTCAAGGTGCAATTGAAATGCACCGAAACGAAGTTGCATCTTTGTAGTGAGTAAACTGTTTTTGTCTATATGCAAAAATTATAATAAATAATACATACATATATATATATATATGTAGATATAGATATAGATATAGTTAGAGAGAGAGAAAGAGATAGGCGTAAGTACTTTGGTATTTGAAAGGAATTTCTTTTGCTGGCAAAAGTGATATCACAGAATCTTCTTCTACCATGTATCAAATGAAGCTAATTTGATAATAACTTAAGCATATGTGTGTGTAGGCATTAGCAAAAAAGAATTCTGCCAATGCAGAACCTTGTCGTTCCGTTTCCTTTCTGGACGTAGATGATTACGACTTTCCAAAATTCCCCGTCTTTTGTAGCTCTTAATAAATGTTGTATTTTTGTTATCCCTCTTAAACCTTGTTCCGCCCTCCATCTACTCAAGCACACTAAGTATGTTATGCGTTGTTTTCCTCTGACCCTCTTTCCCTCTCTCTGTCCCATGAGTATCAGGTTTTCCTCATTATGTGCCCGAGAAATTTCAACTGTATCTTCCGGATGTTAAATATAAGTTTCCTTTTTGTTTCCGTTTGCTTTTAAACTTCGCCGTTGCTCACATATTCGGTCCATGGTATCCTCAGCATCCGTAGAACAAGATTTCTGTTGCTTCAAGTAATTTCTTCATCTGTGAGGAGATTGTCCAGTATTCACTGCCGGAGAGGAGGACATATATCCCGTAACAATTCAGTACGCTTTTCTTTGTTTTTTGACGAAATTTTTCTGTTTGTTAAATTACTTAAAGACAGCTTAATCGGCTACACAAACTCATTGTGGCATATCAAACTCCCTGGGTTATTTAATGCCAAAATCTAAATATTTTGAATACACTTTCATGTTTTCAACTACAGATAAAATGTATTGCTGGTCATTTTGCTATAAATAGGTATTGTTGGTCATTTTGTTATCAATAGGTATTTTTATGCTTTCATAGTATTTTGTTTTTGTTTGTGGGTTCACTATTTGTCCATACCTGAGATCCTAACAGGCGCTACCACCCCGGGTCAGAGTGTACCTGGGGACAACAACAATGAAGAGATGGTTCCACGCCCCGCAAAACTTCCAATCTCGCAATTATAGGCCTTGCTGCCAGATCTAGTTTACTATCATACCCAGGACTAACAAAGCAATTGAAATATTAGATACCGTAATAGAAGAGAAAAACTATTACTTAAATAATAATAAAAAATTTCCCGAATTAAATGGAGTTGTTTCCTTTTAAATTAAACTATCTGTAAAGTTGAGCGATTTTACATCAACTTCTCAGAATGCGTTTGTTTTCCAGTTCGCATGCAGCCTTGTTGATTGTTCTGGCGTTCGCTCTTGTTTTGTCAGTGTGACGCCATCTTGCTTCAGTTTGCAGCGAAGCAAGATGGAGTTATTTCCCCTCAGGAAGCAGATAACTCTGCAGGAATTAATGAATGAATTCAAAGCTATCAGGATACAATCAAAAGGCTAATGTCAGGAAAACTAGGATTAATGTCGTTCTGCTTTCAGTCGGTTCTGCTCGAATAATCTTGACATTTTATTATACGTTGCAATATGTCAACACACATTGATTGCTATCGGCAACTGTGATTCATTTGTTTTTCAGATATAGACGGAGACGCAAGAAGAAATAACGACGTAGATTCGACCCTTTCATTGGTACAAACATAATGGCCTCTGTGACCTACAATGAAGACAGCGAATGCCCCCGTCCCTACCAGAAAAAAGTGAAATAAAATAAAGTAAATAAGTCTCCAGGACCCGATTCTCCTGCATCTTAAGAGACACTTCAAAGTTGTGACCCCAATAATTTATATCCGCCAGTGTTCTGATGTTCTCTGTATTTGTGGTCTCTTTCATGCATTGCTAAATAACCAGAACATCTGCTATAATGTGATGACTAGTAAACATGTCTTGTAAGCCAGTTAGCTATCATTGTGGGTCCAATCCTCGCTGAGTGCCCCAAACTTATGGTCTACCACGAGACTAAATAAAGTTTAGGAAATACTCTCTCACACACGCACGCACGCACGCACGCACGCACGCATATGGAGATGATAAAAATATAGTTTTAAACGTATGCTATATTTATGGGTAAAAGTGCTCAATAGCAGGGATAGAATCTAGTTAAAATATAAAAGTGAACTCTGGGGTTAACACAGAGCGGTGACATCACATATTAATTGTAAGAATTAAAGTAAAAACCAAGTATTAATTATTAGAATTAAAATAAAAAACCAAGTATTAATTATTAGAATTAAAATAAAAAACCAAGTATTAATTATTAGAATTCAAATAAAAAACCCGGTATTAATTGTTAGAATTAAAATAAAAATTTGGAAACAATTATACGAATTAAAATAAATCTGGCATTAATGATTAGAATGTTCGCTATTAATTATTACAATTAATATAAAAAGCTGATACTAATTATTAGAATTACAATAAAAATATGATATTAATTATTAGAATTAAATACATTATTTACATTATTCGGACTATTGTCCTTATCTTTGTCGCCATATTTATTACAACGTTTCGGCCGTTGTACGCTCCGGCCTTCTTTAGGTAGTTGGAATGTCGAACTGAACCCTTTATTTCGCTCATTGGGGTAGACTGTTCTAGTTCCATGTGCCATGTTTAATGGATGTCAGTTATCAGTTATCGCCTGTTAATTCCCGTCTCCAAGTTCTCCACTGCTTTAACCGGTATTGAACTCATGAGGACACATGGCACAGTGTATAAAGGCGTTGGTTAGATCCAGTGACAGGACCCAAAGAGTATGAGTTCATTACCCGGCTAAAGCATTGGAGAACTTGGAGAGGGGAATTAACAGGAGATAACTGATAACTGACATCTATTAAACATGGCACGTGTAACTAGAACAGTCTACCCCAGTGAGTGAAATAGAGGTTTCAGTTCGACATTCCAACCACCTGAATAGGCCGGAGCGTACAACGGCCGAAACGTTGTAATAAATATGGCGACAAAGATGAGGACAATAGTCCGACTAATAATCAAAATAATGTACATAATACCTCACCTCAGAAATACAGACACATATTAGAATTAAAATAAAAATTCAATATTGATTATTAGAATAAAAATCCGGTATTAATTATAGGTTTTCTAAAAATGCGATGTTGTGTTTTAATATGTTAAACATATTTGAAATTTTTTTCCCCCCCATGTCTTGTAGTTTTTTTGTATCTCTTTTTTCGCGTGTTGGCGTATGTGTTTTGTCTTTTACACATGGGATTGTTTAGAAATTTAAATTTGAACGAAACACTTTCGACAGTTCAACAATTCCTTCTTTATACTTTACTTCCTTGATGTACTTTTTCAATATCTTGATTTCGTTGGCAACAAAGTAAAGAGTACCGAACTGCTACGTTACATCTGTCCTCCTTTACGTTAACGAATGTTGGACGGTCTCCTCAAAGATGAAGAAGAGACCGGAGGCAACGAAGGTATGGTTCTACAGAAGGATGCTAAGGATATCATTGGCCGAGCGTATGAGCAACGATGAGGTTTTGGAGAGGATGCAAAGGAGGAAGCTTATACTTAACACCAGGAAGAGGTAGCTGACATTTCTGGGACACGTAATGAAAAAGGAAGGCTTGGAGAATCTGATACTTATAGGGCGGATAGAGGGAAAAAAGAGACAAGGGAAAAGCAACGCATGACATAGTTAGCGGGCTTAAATGACAGAACAGGGTCTGGGGGAAGTAGCAAAGGGATAAAACTTATTGAGAGCTACAAGGAATAGTGGGAAGTGAACAGCCATGATCGCCTACGTCCTGAAGGGACAGAGCACATAAAAGAAGAAGAATTTCTTTCTTCAATGAGCGTTTTTTTTTTCTTCTTTTTTTTTCTGGCTGTCAGTCCCGGGTTTTTTTGTCTCTTTCGTCCTCTCTTTTTATATTTACTTCAGGTTTCCACTTCTCGGTTCAGGTCATTTTTAGAGTTGCTTTATGGTTTTCCTTTCTTTCCTTTATTGTTACCTCTTGTCATTCTTTGCTTTTCTTCTTTTTCCTTCTTTCATTTTATTTCCTCGCGTGTCTGTCCGTTCTATCAAAGGGTTTTAATTATTTTATTTTCGTTTTCTCATTTCATTTCACTATTTTCTAATATATTGCTTCTTCATTTCAACTTAGAGGACTTCCCTTTTGCTCATTTTTTTTTTTTTTATCTTTTTAGCGTCTTTATTTCAACATTTGTTTTTTCATTTCATTTCTGAGAATTTTGTTTCTTTATATTTTGTTTAAATGTATGTCTTTTCCGTCTTTCTTTCGTTGTGTGCTTCTTTCTTTTCTTCTTTTTCAACATTTTTCTTTTATATTTTTCTTAGTGCCTTTATTTCAACACTCTTTCTTTCATTCTTTCTTTCTTTTTTTCTTTCTTTCTCTTACTGTCACATTTCGTTGAAACATTGATTCCCGTACGATCACCGAAGTTAAGGAACGTTGATCCTGGTACCTAGATGGGTGACCACTTGGAAATATCAGGTGTTGTAAGTTTTGATGTAATGGATAATAGCCCGGAATTGTCATCACCTACGCGCTGATACCATTGGGAAAGGTATGAATCTACATCTTCTCCTCCAGCTATGGGTTAATTAGTAAAACTTGTATCACTAAATCATTATTATCTCAAAAACAAAATCTTACAATCTAAAAATATTTTCTGGCTTTAAATAACTTACAAGGGACTGATAAGCCGTAAAAACGAATCAATATTTCTTGCTGTGCAGCATTTCTAGGTTAATTTTTTTTCTTAATTTTCTCTTTCCTTTTTCTTTCTTATCTTTAACATTTCTCTCTTCCTTTCTTCCTTTTGTTTAGCGTTATTACTTTTCATTCTTAGTGAAAGTCTTTCTTTCTTTTTTCTTTCTTTCTTTTTAGTCGTCTAATTTTCTCTTTTTCATTCCATATTTTCTTTCTTTCTTTCTGTTGTGTCTCTTTCATCCTTTTCCTTTCCTTTGTACACTGAGTTTCTATTTCTCTTTCATACTATGTTTATTTCTTTGCTCTTTTCCTTTCCTTCCGCGTCTTTCTTTCCATCATATTTCCATTTTCACTTTTCTTCCCTTTTTCATTCACTCTCGTTTCATTTTCTATTTTCTTTTATATTGCCTTTTTTTCATTCTATAGTATATATATATATATATCTCTTTCATGATTTATTAATTTTTCCTTTTTCTAAGATTCTTTCATTCATTTTTTTTTATTTCTCACATTTGGCCTTTGCTTTTTTCTTTCTTTTTTTTACCGTATTTCTTTCTACCTTTTTTCGCTATTTTTATCCATTTTTCATATTGAACGTCTTTATTTTTTCTTTTATTTTTGAAGATATTTTCTTTCTTTCTACTGAACTTCTTTCGTCCTTTCCTCCTCCTTTGTATATTGTATTTCCTTCTACTCTTTATTCAATCTTCGTTTATTTTTTTTTCTTACCATATTATTTCCACTACTGTCATACTCCATCAATCACTTCAAATTCGTTTCTATTTCTTCTTATTTCGATTTTCCTCTCATTTATTATTTATTTATTCAATTTTCCCTTTTTATTGTGTCTTATTTTCTAAGACAAACCTGTCTTTGCATCTTAATTTCACTAATAGCCTCCATCCCCAAAACTTTTTTTAGTATGGATAAATTCAAGAACGAAATGGCATCCCATCGATATTTATTGACAGTAACCTATGATTTTTTAATTTTAAGTACATTGAGTCTGTCAAGCCTTGGTGCAGTCTCGCTTTTTAAAATCTTATCTTCTTTTCTTTATCTAATATCAAAAAGATGCTGAAAACTGTGAAAATTAAAACTGTGACATCACTTAAACGCATTTTTATTTCAGCTATATACCTGGGAAAAAAAATTGACGTAAGTTCGTTGCAGTTTGTCCCGCCACACCCACGAATGTTGGGAGAGAGGTAAAAATTACTCAGTCACATTCGGATCTTCCCTTTTAGTACGTCTCATGCATTTTGAAATGACCTGATCCTTCTATTACCGAATTTCGGTGGGGTGTTGCTTGGGAAATTGTTCACGCCCTAGATCATATTCAGAGCTGTTTCTACATTAAAGCACACGACAATGTGCGATTTTTCATCTTCAGCATGGCTGCTTGTTTCCGGGCATGTCCATTTGATCAGGCCCTTTTCTGTTTCTTCAACACCCACAGAGTCAACCTCAGGTTTACACGGCGACAATTCTGAGTGAACCATAGCTACAGTTCAAGTATGTATCACGCAGGGGCCATTTATGGTTTTGAATTCAGAGCTATCCTTCTCCTATACTAGTTGACAACCACGGTTAGAGAGTCTAGTCTTCCCTGCAATTTAACCCATAGCTGGAGCGGGGAGATAAAAAAAAGATGAATTCTTACCTTTCCCGAGGTTATTTGTGTGAAAGTGAATGTAATGACCTCGACCGGAATTCGAACAGGGCTCATCGATTTCTTGTTTGGAGCCTCTAACTATTGCACCAACTGCACATCCCGACAACCAGAACTAAGCATAATAATTAAGGCGAATGAGAAATGTGGTATAAGGCTGAGTGGGAGTCTCCGGCGTATATGTACCTGGGAAAAAAAAATTACTCTTTTGAATTATTACTGTGAACTTTAGAATTTAGATATTATTTTTGTTCTCATTACATTCGTATATATATATATATATATATATATATATATATATATATATATATATATATATATATGTATATATATATAAATATATATATATGTATATATATATGTATATATATATATATATATATATATATGTATATATATATATATATATATATATGTATATATATATATATATATATATATATATATATATATATATATTGAGAGAGAGACAGAGAGACAGAGAGACAGAGAGAGAGGGTTTGATTTTAAATCGTCCCACTCCAAGTAGAGCTCTGTTTTTCTCTAATAGTTTGCTTTTCCTTTTTTATTATTTGTGCTTCCCCTTCCATTATTTATATCTTTTTTACATGTGGATGAGGATGGTATACTTGTATTTTCTACTAGTATTTGCGGATGGAATTTGTTAGTTTTCTGTGTGTGTTTAAATGAGTGCTAATTGAGCTATGGCTTGGTAGGTGTAAAGTGAGTCGTCAAGATAGGGATATAGTGGTATGACCATTATAATCATTTACGAATTTGGTTTGATCAGGAATACAGTTTTTTAATGGGTATTTGAACTCGTAAGTAATACGGTTCCGTGTAATTTTGATTTTGCAGGTGCACACACACACACACACACACACACACACACATATATATATATATATATATATATATATGGTGGACTGTCTTTTTGTTTCAGACACCAGCACATATGATTTGATTATAGTAATGAAGGCTTTGTGTAGAAACAACCGCCCAAGGCCCGAATAGAGAGACCCAAGTTCCCCAAAAAACACTCTGCAGCTTTTCAGAGTTGTCCTTCTTCAACAACAGTTGCCACACAAGGCTATAGAACCCAGTCTGTCCTGCTATTTACCCATACCTGGAGGGAGAAAAAGAGGATTCATACCTTTCCCAAACTTAGCACGTAACTGAATGTAATTGATTCGACTGGAATTCGAAATCGGATCTCCGATATGAGTCGCTGTCCACTATTCCACCGTTCCCCCCTCTCTCTCCTTCTCTCTCTCTCTCTATATATATATATATATAGATAGATATTGTATTTCGTTTAAAATTTGGCATTTCTGCATGTTTGATTGAAGATCAACGAATGTTCTTTAAGATTTTTTAGCATATATTTTCTTTTGTTTGGTCACCATTTATTCTCGTTCTGCGATCAAACTGTTTGAGTTACTTTACTGTTGTGGTTACTGCTTAGTATCTACAGCATGCCCCAACATATCTGCGTATGAGACTATAATATTTGTCCGTTGGCTATTTGTCAATTATTTGATCGTCGCATATTTCTGAGTTCATTTAACTTCGCGTTAGTTCAACCCTTTCTATCGACCTGAACGCCAAACGAGCGAAATCTCCCACAGGTGTCACTAGCGATAACTAATTACAACAGTTCCATGCCTTATACACACTTTGCAACGTTAAGTTTTCAGTATAAAAGAAATAGCAAAAAATAAGGCTCGGCCGAAAATATTTTTTCTTTTCCTTTCGTAACGCTGTATCAGGAAGAAAAAACAGCGTCGGGAAAGAAGAGGCAGTAATGGCTTTTTACTTTTCGACAATGTGAGCCCTTTGCGTTCCACACGCTTTCAGCTCGGAGAAAATTAGAAAAAAAATACAGTAATGCTGTCGACACCAATTCTCCAAGATTTCAACACATCCCACTCTTTTTAGTTATCGTGGAGCGATTTCCTGCATGTAAAACTGTTGTGCAAAATCTGTAAATGCCCAAGATATTCCAAAAGCACTGATATCTGTTATCAACACATCATTTTACTACTTCCATTATTTATACTATGATTCTCACCCGGTTTCTTTTGATCACAGCGTTTCGACGGAAGCATTCTTCAGCCTTCCTCTGTAAATTTTATATAACTCTTCTTCCATTAATCATTTTGCATAGTATCATCATCTCCGTTGTTTTTATCACAATGTTTCGTTTGTCTTCCTATTTTAATTTTCATCGAGTAATCATTTCGTTTCTAACGAAATGTTCCAGTTTCTTAAAAAAAAGTTGTTGAGCTTTTGGAAGGCATATTTCATTACACCAAGGGGCCTTCGGATTCCTGTGTCAACATTTCCCATCCTCTGTTAAAATACTTCCCAGCTTGACAAAGTTAACCTGGCCTCTGATCTCGAAAAGGACTTCTAATCAGTGGTCAACTGGGGCAGGAAATGGCTTGTAAATTTTAATGCCTCCATAACTAAACTGCTTTCATTTAACCGCCACAGAGAAACTTCTCAGGCCACCATTAGCCTGACTTATGCTCGACTCAGGGAGAGCGACTCACTGTGCCTTCTTGGAATCGCGTTTTCCACTGACTTGAGGTGGAACAACTATATTGAATCAATAGCTGCATCTACTGCAAGGAAAGTTGGTTCACTGTCTAGTGCAAGAAGGTTTTTTTCTTGTCAGAGTACATCTTGCACATCTACAAATCTACCAGTCGTCTGTGCATCGAATACTGTTGCCATATCTGGTCTGGTGTTCCTGCTGTTCATCTCGAGGTTCTCGACAAAATCCAAAGAAGAATCTACAATGTAATCGATCCTGATTTGTCATCTCGATTTTAGTCGCTTTCTCACAGACATGATGTGGATACCCCCTGATTTTTCTACAAATATTTTCATGGAAATTGCTCTGACGAGCTTTTTACCTTGATGTCCCAACTACATGAATTTAAGCTTACTAATGGGTTGACTTTTAGTTCCCATCCGTTTACTGTTGAAACTGTTAAATATAACCACCACTTCTACTCCAACAGTTTCTTTTCTTACCCTTCCCGAATGTGGAACTCCCTTCCTCTTACTTGCTTCCCTGTTAACTACGATCTTTAAAAAATTTAATGTAACATTAATCGCCATCTCCTGTTGTTTTGATTGCCGTTCATCTTTTATCTTTTTCTCAATCACCCCTATACCCATTCTTTCCTCTCACTTTCACCCTCTAACACCCCGCTTACTAGTAGCTTTCCCGCCTTGCTTGGGGAGAAATATAGGGAATGAAGTACGTAACAGGTGCAAAGGGCAAAGGGAGAAACGCTGCCAAGGGCCACGAAGGATAGGAAGTTGTGGAGAGCTATGAACGTCCACGTAATGAAGGGACACTGCATAGAGAAGATGAAGAAATTATAATATTTTTTAATTTTTTTTTTATTATAACGATTATTTTAAAAATTAATTACTTTCCGAACACATGATTTTAATTTTCTTCGACGTGTGGTAAGGAATGGCGAGGCTAGTTTGTTTAATACTAACTACTGAAGAGACGGTTGGATTTACATCCAGTACTCCATAAGCGAAAGTTTGACATTAAATAACCCTAAAATCAATAAAATAGATTGGCATCTAGGTTCTACCCTTTTACTGTTGAAATATTAGGTTGGTGCAAAAATAATGTCGTTTTCTCACATATGTTAGAACGTCAAAAAACGACATTATTTTTGCACCAACCTAATAGTTAAATGTAGCCGCCACTTCTAATCCAATAGTTTCTTTTCTCACCCTTCCAGAATATGGAACTCCCTCTCTTTTACTTGCTACCCTGATAACTACGATCTTTAAAAATTTAAATGTAACATTAATCGCCATCTCCTGTTGTTTTGATCGCCGTTCATCTTTTATCCTTTTCTCAATCCTTCCTATATCCAGTCTTTGCTCCCACTTTCACTCTCTACAAGTCCCTATGTGCTCGTTATCAACGTATAAAGATATTAACTGCTGCAGTATAATATTTATCAAGCTATCTTTGCAAATTATTAATACAGTAGTGACTTCGATTCTCATTGGGTACCCAGTACATTTGGCACTTTAATTTATAGAATGGGATACTTAAACAGAGGAAGCGATACATAAGACGAATGAACGCACACGTGCCTGCGCAGCCACACACTCACACGCACTTATACAATTTTTCTAAAGAAAGTAATGAATTTTTTTATTAATCAGACAGAGTGTCCCGGATCTAACGGTAGCTCTCTCTGCCCAGAGGGACGCAGGTTCGAATCCTTCCGAAGAGCGCAAATTTTTCTTTAATAAAACTTCTAGAACATTCAGGCCGGTAGACGAAAATAAATAAATAAATATACTGTTTAATGAATAAACGGAGCGTCTATTCAAATACGTGTATCCACTAAAATAATGTTTGAAGTTATAAAACATATATATATATATATATATATATATATATATATATATATATATATATACACCTGTGCAAATTAATTGAAACAACTGCTTTAGTTTCCTTTCTTTCACCATACGGTCAGTTTTAGACCGACTGGCGTGACAGGGTGTAATCGATTTCTATTTTTCATCAGATCAGGTCATTTGCAGTGGTGTGCAGTAATATGAATCTATTTTCATGGTGTATCATGAAATTTGTTTGGCCTTGAAAATATTGCGTCATCCGCGATTCCATCAGATTTTTATCACGCCCAAACACTATTGTCTCTGCTGTCGATTAGATGTCCTACGGCCATTGTCTGCGATAGACATTACTCCAAGGAAACGTACGAAAATTGTAACACGGCACAAAAACGCTGGCATGCATTATCAGTGAGAAAATAAAAGTACAATAGACTGGCCCGGAATCTCTCCTGATTTAAATCCAATCGAGAATCTCTTTTCAATCTGCAAGGAACAACTTTGTGGAATGGACATACGAAGTTCTAAAATATGCACTGGGCTATGTTTCATTGAAAAAATACGAGAAAATATAAATAATAACGGAATTATTCGTTTTGTTTCAATTAATTTGCTCACGGTTGTATATATTGATTCACGATAAATTATACGACCTCTAGGAGCAACTGCAACTGAGGTACATTCAGTATAGTTGCGGTATAAACCATAGGTTGACTGTGGTTATTTGAATAAACACATATGTGCCTGAGCAGGACTCTACAGCAGGGATTAGCTAGATTCCCTAGCATCAGGGATTCTCCAAATTTTCGATAGCTGTCCGCAGCTGCCTAAAATTTATTGGTGCGAATAGACTTCTCCCTACGCCCCATAAATATTCGATTGGGCGCATGATAGGTGAATGTGGTGGTTGCATCATTCGTCAGTATTCTTCAGAATGCACCACCAACCAATTCTGGGCAACTTGGCCACGCTGACACGTTGCATTATACTACCACATAAATTCTAGCCAATCGTCCCTGGTCACGATAATTATGGACCCGGAGTTGGCCAAGGTGAGTTCTAATGGGTTCCATCAAGCATTCTCGCTACGCACATGATACGACACAAACACCCCCATATTTTCTAAAGTGGAATTTTCCATCTAACTGTCAACCGCGATTCCTCCCCCCCCCGTTGAAACTACAATAATTCACGTCGTCTTGGACATGTGCAGCTGAGCTGATGTTCACACTGAGTCATCGACGGTCAAAGTACAAGCGATAGACGGTTGGGCATTTCCGCCACATCTAGATAAGTTGGATTCATCTAGCCCTACCTTTACATACTGTCAAACAAATACTTCAGGTTTTTTTTTGGGGGGGGGGTTGCTGCCATATCTGGTCTGGTGCTCTTGCTGGTCATTTCGAGATTCGTGACAAAATCCAAAGAAGGATTTGTAATGTAATTGATCCTGATTTGGCATCTTGACATCTGTCACTTTCTCACAGACATGACGTGGCTTCCCTTTGCCTTTTCTACGAGTATTATCATAGCAACAGCTCTGACGAGATTTTTTTCACTGGTGCCCCGACTGCGTGAATTTAAGCGTGCTACTAGACCGGCATGTAGGTCCCACCCGTCTACTGTTGAAATAGTTAAATGCAACCGCCACTTCTTCTCTAACAGTTTCTTTTCTCACACTTCCCACCTGTGGAGGTCTCTTCAGTTTCCTTGTCTTCTTGACAACTACAGTCTTCAAAGATTTAAATGCAACGCTATCGCCATTTTCTATCTTCTTGAATCCCATTCATCTGTTGTCCTTCTCACACTCCTCCCTATACTTAGTCTTTTCTCTCACTTTTACTCTCTGTGACTCCTTGAGTACTGGTGGCATTCCCGCCTGGCTGGGGGGTGGGAGGATTAAAAAAAAAGTCAAAGTTTTCACCATGAAATTGGTATTAACCAAACATCGTTGGTTACATCTTCAGTATATATTTATTTGACAAATAAATTATATATACTCAGCTTATCTTTTCTTATTAGAGATATTTACAATAGATTATTTCCTGGTGTAAGATTATATTATGCAAGTCTAAGGTTGTTTCTCATATAGTAAATGAAATTATATAATAGTATACCAATTAATGTTTATTTTTCATTTATTTAAGATCCAACAAAGTTTAGGTATCGCCAAATCAGTCAACTGGGGTATTTCTAGAAGATAACGTTTTTTGGTAGGCAATTTTTTGTAATTACAATACACATTATCAAGGAATAGAGAATCAGAAACAACAACAACAATATTTTAGTAATAATAATAATAATAATAATAATAATAATAATAATAATAATAATAATAATAATAATAATAACAATTAGAAAGATCCGTGAAAATTTCACCGAGTTCCGATTAGAATTTTCTGATTAATCTTAATTTTTAAAATAATTATTGGAGAATCCCATGGCGAGATCTACGACAATAAAATATCTGTAGAAATTCCCCTATCGCATCGTTAAATATTTGAGCTTAACAACTTTAACAAAATATTCCAATAAGAAGCGTAACTATGAATGCTGGTCGTCATTTTAAGAAGTAAGGGGATACAAATGAAATGATTCGAAATTTTCAACTTTTGCCAGGTCATTGAAAAAGACGTTAAACACTTTCATCTTTTTTTCTTTCTTGCATTTTTTCAGGTAGTTTCTGTGGTATGTCTTTTTTTCTTTCTACTCGATCAAAATGGAATAGTTCATTATTTATGAGGTATTGGCAGGGCGTAACGGTTGTACTAACTAAGGGAGAGACAAGCAGACTAATTATAGCCATACAGACAGAACAATCAAAGCTAATTGCCCAGACATCGTGATCAAAGACCACAAAAACAGAATGTACTTTTTTATTGACATGACAGCTCTCCTAGACTGTAATGTATCTTTGAAGATCTTTAAAAAATAAAATACAAGGAGCTTGAAGTAGAAATCTCAAAAATATGGCACATGAGGGCAACAATTATTCCAGTTATAACTGGAGCCTTCGTATTGACTGGAAAAAGTTCCGATAGGCATATTGAAGGGATCCCTATTATTCCATGCCTGAAATAAATACAAAAGATACTCCAGATCAAACCCCACGGAGAGATTCATCTATGTAAAATATCTTAGTTTTCTTTTTTTTTTTGACAAAAATGATCAGTGAAAAATGTCATGAGGCCATTTCTGATCTTAGGCCTCTGTTTGGGAGCTGGAAAGAAATATGTACACTACAGGAATCAAAGGAAATAATAATAATAATAACGACAATAATAATAATAATAATAATAATAATAATAATAATAATAATAATAATAATAATATAATTGTTATGAATAATCAAGAGTGGCCTCCCCTTGTTTTGTTAATCCCTCTTTGAGAGAGCTATTTCTGTTTACTGGGACTATAAAAGGACACTATAAGCGAACATTGTATTCTCAGTTGAATAAAGCTTTCTTAACGCCTACGCCTGTGTACTTTTGTCATTATAATAATAACAACTATAATAGCAACATCAATAACAACAGCAACAATAATAATAATAATAATAATAATAATAATAATTACAACAATAATAAGTTTACTTATCTCTACTCGGAATTTCGCATCCACTCGTCAGGAGACAGAAATTCTCATCTAATGAGCTACTTTCAGAATCTTCAAAACTCCTCGGAGAGATAAGTAAACATTTTATTTTTAATTATTGGAAATACAGTTATATAAAAATCGGCATGCGTCGTCAGAAAGATGTAACCTGAGACTAGAATCAATATATTGTAATGGTAGAGCGATGGGAACATGACGTTAGAAATGACAAAATCGTTGGGATCAGAGAACTGGGAAAAACAGATTGTTTGCTTAGTAAATACTGACACTTCTAAAACAGGTTGCTATAAACTGAAACTTTTTTTTCTTTTAAGCGTATCACCCCAAGCAAGGCTGGAGGCCACTATCACGCAAGGGGTTACAGAAGGGTTGGAGGAAGAGCAGATAGGAGTGGTAAAGGAGAGGATGTGGAGAAAGAGAAAGAAAGTGGGTCAATCAAGGCAAGGGGGTTACAGAAGATTTGGAGCGAGAGCAGATAGCGATGAAAAATGAAAGGATGTAGAGAAGGGAAGTGGATAGATCAAGGCAACTGGAGATGTCGATTGACGCTACACTTAAACCGTTGGAGATTGTATTTGTCAGGGAAACACTAATAGGGAAGGGAGTTCCATAGGCGAGATGTGCGAGACATGAAGCTATTGGAGTAGAAGAGACGTCTACATCTAACAGTTTCAACGGTGTAGGGGTGGGAGCGGGATGCCAGCCTCGTGGGACGTTTAAATTCACGAGGCCTAGCGACAAGCGAAAGCAGCTCATCGGAGCAATTACCGTGAAAGTACTTGTAAAAAAGGCAAAGCGAGGCAACATCGCGTCTGTGAGAGAGCGACTGCAGACGAGATGAGAGATCAGGGCCAATCACGTTGCCTATCCGTCTCTGGATCTTATCAAGAACCCTGAGGCAAACAGATTGTTTCATAGAAAAATATCCTGAAAATCTATCAACGTTGATTGGTTAACACCGATTTTATTGTGAAAATATGGACTTGCACCATACAATGTGATATATTATAAAATAATAAGAGGATACTGATGATGAAATCAATTATAAAACCATTCAACTGCATCTTCCAAGAAATAATATAGCTGCATATATATATATATATATATATATATATATATATATATGCTCCTGAAAATTTATTTCGGTTGAGCTCTCTGGGGAGGATGTGTGGGTTTGTAAACAGTGACTATTACGGCTAATAATGCAAGACTCTTCGGTAAATCGAATCGAGTTCTCTCAGTCACTGTGTGTTTATCTAAATATAAATACGCTTAAATTCACCTTCTTCTCTGCCGTGCGCCAACGGCTTCAGGGTAAAATTTGCGACTGACGCGAATTCAGCCGGTTTTCGATTCTAGCCAGAGGCAACCGGACGTCTAGCCACACTGATGAGCTGTGATACAGCGAAACAGTCTGTCTGTGGATGACTATATATATATATATAGATAGATAAAATCACATCAACCGACCATACTACTTTGGTTTCAAACTTTCGATATCTTTAAGCGATTCGGGTTAAATAATACTTTTTAATATTACTGTATTCTGATCTAATTCAACTCTATTTCTTTCTTTCTTTCTCTCTCTCTCACACTCTATACATACATACATACATACATACATATATATATATATATATATATATATATATATATATATATATATATATATATATATATATATATATATATGCAATAAGAATCAAAGTGTTAAGATGCCAAAAGCGACAGGTCTTATTGCTCCAAAAGCAATCGTAGCAAAAAAAGTGCTCAATGAATAATATAGTAAAAGAGAAAGACAAAATTCGAATATATATATATATATATGTGTGTGTGTGTGTGTGTGTGTGTGTGTGTGTGTGTGTGCGTATGTGTGTATGTGGTATGCGTGCATGTGTGTGTATTTATTTATACACAATGTGCTTCAAAAACTGTATGGTTCTGGATTTTAACATAATTGTCAATAAAGTTCAGTTTATACCGCAACGTTTTTTCATCTAAGTTTCTAGAGTCTATATAGAGTCAACTCCATATATATATATATATATATATATATATATATATATATATATATATATATATGTGTGTGTGTGTGTGTGTGTAAGTATGTATATATATATATATATATATATATATATATATATATATATATATATATATATGTGTGTGTGTGTGTAAGTATATATATATATATATATATATATATATATATATATATATATATATATATATATATATATATATAGTGTGTGTGTGTGTGTTAAAGAGAAAAAATGAATGGGAAGGTTTCGAATCGAATTAAGGACCTGAGTCTCACTGGACATTTAAATGTTGTTTATTGCCTTAGCGAACTGTTTTCCCTCAAACGGCCCATTAATAGCTTGATTCTTGCTAACGTCTCTTTCCTATTCAGTATTTATCTCCTATGGTAGACTAGAGGGTCGTTCATCATGATTAAGTTCGTCGAGACATCATTCAAGAGCTTATCTTCTCAATTAGTCCGGCCGGGATTTGTGTGAACTTTTAATTGTTATTTATAACACTTTTACTACGCCGAATCGCAAAGTAACTTTTCTCTTTGTCGCGAAATCAATTCCCTATACGATGTTTAATTTGTGGTATCAAGTATCACTCGTCTGGCATTATCCCAACTCCTACTCGAGTAAAGAAGGTGAGTTTCGAAATAGAATAGTTTAACGATTGCCATAAAAAATGGTGGTGGTTTATGCGTGTGAATGCAACCATTTTGAATATCAAGAGAACCAGTTGCGTGGCCTTAATGCAACTTGGCAGCCAATTAGAGGGCACGTTACAAATCGAATCGTCGTGATAACAACAACAAAGTCGAATTTCGCATGTAAGTAATGTAAATCGTCCATTTTTGTTGACTTATCTTTTAATCATTTCACCCCAAGAAAGGCAATAATACCACTAAAACGCAAGGGGTTACTAGAAGTGAAATGGAATGAAAAAGGTTTCAGAAGGAACCGGAAACGCAATCCTAAACTGAAGGACTTAATGTTTGCTTGATGCGTTTGCAATTTTCAACTCTCTTTTTCTTCTGTCTCTTTTCCCGTCTTTCTCTCTATATTTCTTTTACTTAATTTCCTTCCCTAGTTTTCTCTCCCTCCCTCCCTTTCTTTCTTTCTTTCTTTCTTTCTTTCTTTCTTTCTTTCTTTCTTTCTTTCTTTCTTTGTCTCAAGTAGTTAAATATGCAAAGATATGTTTTGTCTTAACCAAATTTGTAACTTTTGTATTAGGGACATAGATTCTGATCAACTTATGGAATTTTCATTTTTTTTTTCTTACTATTTAAATAATCACGCTTCAGTACTCCATCGATTATCCGGACACCTTGAGACTGAGGTTTAAAAAATATGTTCCGATAATTTAAAATTCCGGATGATTGAATACCTAAATTATCGAAAAAGAAAATATTCTTTTCTGAAAGAAATTTAGCATTTATATGGGTACTTCTAAATATTCGTTAATTAATGAGCATGCATGTTGTAAAGTGGCCCAGTAACTCAATAAAACCACAGTTTTATCGTAAAAAATCTATGTCTTGTTATTAAGAGAAAATACCAAATAATTTTTTAATGCAAAAATTATTATTTTTTAAGACATTCAAACATATTGATTTTAAACACATTAATTTGGAAATTCCTGCAAAAGTCAGATAATAGTCAGATTTTAATGAAACTTTCAGGAATCATTCACAAATGAATTAAATTAATTTTGAAATGTTTGTTTTAATCTTGGTAAATATTTTCTTTTACTTCTGCTACCCCCACCACTTATTTAATTTTATGAAATTTATAGAAATTAATTTTTGTAGAGCTTAATTTTTATATTATTTTTGTTAGTTATAAGGACAAGTCTTCGGAGAATTTAAATCATCAAACTTTTTGATCAAAAAACGACGTCCAGTTACAGAAAATCTACTCTGAATTGTAAAATAAAAAAATGCAATAAAACTAAAACATATTTAATTAGAAAAGCTTTTATTTGCTTTTATGAATAAAATATATTATGGACAATATTGTCTTATGAAAATGTTTCGGTGAATAAATTTTTTTTACAAGAATTGTTTGAATATTTTAAAAATTTTAATTAGAATTATTTATAATTTTTTTAATCTTTTAAAATTCTGTATTAATTTTTATCGATTAAGAGATATTGTTATTAAATAAAAACTCTAATTACTAATAATAAATAGAACATTTTACTAAGGCATAATGGAGTAATGAATAGCGGCTCTGATTGAGGAATTGGAGAGCCGAGTTCGAATTTCAGTCGAATCCATTACATTCATTTACATGCTAATACCCTCGGGAAAGGTGTAAATCCTCTTCTTCTCCCCTCCCAGCTATGGGTAAATAGATTCTATACCCTTGGATGTCAAGTGGTCTACCGCAGAAAGAAATGGCAGCCTACTGCGGGGAAAAAAAAATCTGCCTTGTCAGTCATGTATCGAAAGATACATGATCGCCTAAGCGTGTATCAGGCATGGCACATAACTGACTGACTATAATACAACGAATTCCAGTATTTAAAAAAGATTTTTTAATTTTATTTCTGTGTATACAAACGTGCCGACTCTTGTAAATATGGATGTCCATAAACGACATTATCAAGAAATAAGAGCTGTAACTATAGTAAATTTAAGATTTATTGGTAATTTTGTAGCATTTCCTCAACAAGCGTCTTCATAAGTATGACTATAAAGCCACGGTAAATAAGATTCAATAAAATATTACAATGATTAAAATATTTTAAATTTTAAAGGTTACTAGGTAGTTAAAATTAAAAAATGTAATAGTATAAGAATTATATCCTGTTTAGTTAAACTTCGCAAACATCAGGTTGTTGATAAATATGTCAACATCTCACACAAGCACACACCACCATGTTAAAAAGAATGCTTTTTTGTGATATTTTAAACTAAAAGCGAGTAATATTTGTTTCAATTCAGACTAATGAAATTTTAAATCAGTTAATCTTCATCAAATAAAGTTTCAGAAAAGTATATTTTATTTTTGAAAGTTTTTTTTAATAAAGAGAATTACGTTGTGTTGACAGGTTTGTCAATATGAACAATTTTATGGACCTTACTGAAATCCAGAAAATACTTATTCTAATCAATGTAAATTCAGTTTGAAATACAGCAAAGTATTTTGCTTATTGGAAATATTAAATTTAATCAATTAGCTACCAATTAAAAATAAAATAAAATCCTCAAAGAAGCTTTTTCATTTTTAAAATACATTAGGTATCTTAGTTATCTCTTTTTGTTGGGGGTACCTACATTTATATTATCAAATATCATTTTCAAACGGTTTGTTCAATTGTTTGTCTATCTTCTATGAAAAAGTGCGTCAATTCTTGTTTGTTTCCGGCTGGCTTCACATTTTTCTGACACTACCCACCTTTTATTATGGCAATAAAAATAAAATCTTTGAAATATTCAATTGGAATAGATATGTTCACCTCTCATCTGGTTCACACTTCCCCCTGGTCTTTTGAACAGGAGTAGAGGTTTAAACTTTGTTTCCTGGTTAGGATTAGGGTTTCTGGTCCTTTTTAAAGTCTTTTTTCTTTTTCACTTCCGGTGGGGCCCTTGAGTTTTGGTGGCATTATCATCTGGCTTGGGGCGGTGCTATGTAACCCTCTACCTCGAGTGGCTCTTGAACTAATGGAACTGACCTTGTAAGTAAACAACGAGGAAATTAATAAGAACTAATTGAACTGACCTTGTAAGTAAACAACGAGGGAATTATTAAGAACTAATTGAACTGAACTTGTAAGTAACAACGAGGAAATTAATAAGAACAAATTGAACTGACCTTGTAAGTAAACAACGAGGAAATTAATAAGAACTAATTGAACTGACCTTGTAAGTAAACAACGAGGAAATTAATAAGAACTAATTGAACTGACCTTGTAAGTAAACAACGAGGAAATTAATAAGAACTAATGGAACTGACCTTGTAAGTAAACAACGAGGAAATTAATAAGAACTAATTGAACTGACCTTGTAAGTAAACAACGAGGAAATTAATAAGAACTAATTGAACTGACCTTGTAAGTAAACAACGAGGAAATTAATAAGAACTAATTGAACTGACCTTGTAAGTAAACAACGAGGAAATTAATAAGAACTAATGGAACTGACCTTGTAAGTAAACAACGAGGAAATTAATAAGAACTAATTGAACTGACCTTGTAAGTAAACAACGAGGGAATTATTAAGAACTAATTGAACTGAACTTGTAAGTAAACAACGAGGAAATTAATAAGAACTAATGGAACTGACCTTGTAAGTAAACAACGAGGAAATTAATAAGAACTAATGGAACTGACCTTGTAAGTAAACAACGAGGAAATTAATAAGAACTAATTGAACTGACCTTGTAAGTAAACAACGAGGAAATTAATAAGAACTAATTGAACTGATTTTACCCACCCTTTCTATCAAACGTTGAGCATGTTTTTTTTTGTTTTTTTTTAGTTCCCAAAAGGCTTGTCTGAGATGAAATATTAGGCTACTTTTAGATCGGATAATTGTTAGATAAATGTTAAGATGATTTCAATGTTTCTCTTCATTTCAGGTCCGGATAATCGAAGTTAGAAAAATCGAGGTACGGATAATCGAGGGAGTACTGTATATGATCCGCCAACTTTATTTGTTTTCTTTTGTCTGTAACATTTACTATTGCTAATGCAAAAGTCGTAATTCTGAGTTTTATATATAAATCGCTACGATTTATATATTTAAAACTCGCGCGTGAAAAGTCTAAAAATAGTAAGGACATAAAAGAAAAATGTATTGCCATTGTTAATAATCTGAAGAATGTAGCCAAAGAATATGTTTCTAAAATAGCACTTTGAAATGCTGCGAATAGACAGTCAATAAACTTAACACTGGATAAAATTCTTTCTATTCTTCCAAGAATTAAATGGGCGTCAAGATTTATTGAACATTAACAACGCCACAACTCATCTGAGAGAGAAAGAGAGAGAGAGAGAGAGAGAGAGAGAGAGAGAAAGAGAAAGAGAAAAAGAGAGAGAGAGTGAGAGACAGACAGACAGACAGACAGAGAATGAGAAAAAAGGAATCAGAGAGATATACAGAAAGAAAGAAAACGAGATAAACAGACAATAAAATGAGAGGATGTGAGAGTGAGAGAATTTGTGTAACGGCGTTCGTATTGACGTTTCAGACGCTAAAGTATGTATTCATTTCATTTCAAAGAGAGTCACGCTCTCTCTTTGCTCTTTTTCTCTATTTCCTTCTCT
>OZ038488.1:78285229-78310229 GCA_964036315.1 Acanthosepion esculentum
ATTCAACTGGAATTGGAAATCGGATCTCCGATTAACAATTCCGAGCTATTATCAATTACACCATGCGCACATCCAAGCTTAACTTCGGTCATTGTACGGGAACCGATGTTTCAGCGTGATATGGCCTTAAGCATGCTGCAGATAGTGTAGAGAGTAATCTATGCATTGCGGATGTCAAGCGTGAAGTTAACTGGATTTATTTCTACCTCCTATTTATTTAATGTGTTCATTTTTCTTCCCCCTTTTCAAAAGGCCATTTGCAGCGTGTTGCAAAGAAATTTGTTCAGCCGTACACATAACGGAATCAATAAAAAATATATCGAGTCGACTATGCAAGAGGTGGGGTATCAAAATTCCAAGCGGAAGAATTTCACAGGAAAATGCTCTTAGGGCGATAGATAGTTTTTTTTTTTCGGAGGAGATGCCAATTTCTGAAATGTTCCTGAGAATATTTTTCATATGAACTGAATGTTTTTAACCGAACGTGCACGCGTGCCTGCGTCATAAATGTGTCCATACCAAACTGACATGTTATAAGGTTGACATAGGATTTTTACTCTTTTTTTCCAAGGTTTATTGAATGTACACAGTGAAAAGCAGAATGCACAATTACACACACATCCACGCGCTACTCTAACAACTAATGTCGCAGGCTAGTAATGAGAATTTTGTATCCACGTATCTGCCTATGAGACAAAGAAGTCGATTTGTCCATTTCTCAAGGGCCTGAGTGCCATATCACGTTGAAACACCAGTTTCCATACGATCACCGAAGTTAATCAACGCTAATAAAGAAAGTGAGCTCTGTTCTATGAACCTACGTCCCCCTTTCTAGAAGAAACTACCGTTTGACCGGGTGTGGTTTACATAAAAGGTCGGATTAAAAATAAACTCATTAATTTATATATATATATATATATATATATATATATATATATATATACATACGAGGGTCATTCAATAAATAAGTTGAATTTTTCAGTATAAGGACTTCTAATACAGATAGGTTTTTACGCTGAGGGAATACGTTGAAAAATAAAAAGAATAAGCTTCTATCTGTATTAGAAGTCCTTATATCGAAGAATTCACCTTATTTATTGAATGACCCTTGTATATATATATATATATATATATATATATATATATATATATATATATATATATATATATAAGTTACACGGGCATGAGTTTGTGACCCTGGGTTTCAGGTTTTTGCGATCATCAGACAATCATCAGATGGTCGCAAAAGCGTGAAACCCAGGGCCACGAACTTATATCCATCCAACTTTATCATTAATATTGAGCGATTTGCACTAAGTACCGCGCATATAATATATATATATATATATATATATATATATATATATATATATATATATATAGATAGAGAGAGAGAGAGAGAGAGAGAGAGATAGATAGATAGATAGATAGATAGATAGATAGATAGATAGATAGATAGATAGATGTAAGAGAGGGCGAAGAACACATTGAATGAATTGGAAAATGATTCTGGAATAATATATATGTATGCACATACAGTGTGGGTGGAAAGTAACTAGGCATTAGAAACAGAAATTGCTTATAGAATTTCTAGTATCACTGAAGTGTTCACGAAAAAGGTTTTGAACAGTCAACACTAATAGGGATTTCTTATTTACGCTCAGGAGCTAAAACCTGAAGTCTGTGAGCACGGAATGGAATATGGAGAGTTAATGCTAGATTGTCATGAAGATTGGGCTGAATTGTTTGAAAACATCTTCTGGAGTGCCTAGGCTGTATTCCATGTTGGTGGTTTCATCAATCGTCACAACTTCCATTACTGGGCGATGTGTGATAGCGATCCGAACATGACGGTCGAGAGGATGTAAACTCGACCAAAAGTGACCTTCGGAAGCGGAATGACCGTAACAAGAGTCGTCGGCCGGTATCTTTTGCATGACAACATGAATAAGGACAGCTATCTTCAGATGCTTGAAAATTACATGTGGCCCATGGTGTCTGGCAGGGATAATATTGGTGACCTGATATTCATGCAGGTTGCTACACCACCCCATTTTGATCTTACTGTGCGAGCATGGTTAGACTAACATTTTTCAGGACGTTGGATGGGACCTCATGAATCGCCTCCAAGTAATCCAGATCTCACTCCATGTGATATTTACCTGTGGGGTTTCACAAAAGAGGAGGTGTACAAGACAAAACCTCACATACTGCAGGACTTAGAGACACGGATTCAGGAAGTGCTTAATGATATTCCAGACGACGTCCTTCACAAGGTTGTTCATTGCATCCCTGGCCGTTTGAGGAAACTGGTTAAAGCCACCGGTGCTTACATTGAAATATGAAGATTTACTTTCATTTTCCAATGTAATAAAGAAAATGTATCATTTCTTTCAATAAATTTGTAACAGAAATATGGATTTTATTAACTATTTTGATGCCTATTTCACCCACCCTGTATATATATATATATATATATATATATATATATATATATATATATATATATATATATGTTTAATGTGAGTAGCTGATTGATGTTACCTTCAGCAGCCCTACTACAGAGTTTCGTAGGCGGATCTGTCTGTCCACTCTTCCTGGTGTATCAGCAACTTACTATATATATATATATATATATATATATATATATATATATATATATATATTACGGAAAGGTTCATCCTTTACAAGGTCATTCGAGGTAGAAGGTTACGTTAGGAGGCCATCTTTGGCCGTAGAAGTGGCAGATAACGTTTAGGATTGTAGTGAAAGTCGATTCCAGAGAGCAGTGGTCCACAAGAAGCTGTTCGAGTGGAACTTATTTCTCACCAATGGCATACGAAGGGAATGGACTCTCCCGTCGTTTTCGACGTATGAGGGACAAATAGCTCAATTCTAAGAATTAACACCCAGACTACCCCCCGCACATATCAATTGATTACAGTAATGAAGGCTTGTGCAGAATCAACCACTCTTCCTTTTGCAAGAGTCAAATACAAGGAACTGGTACACAGTATGACACAAGCAAATATATATATATATATATATATATATATATATATATATATATATATATATATATATATGCGCACACACACAAACACACACATATATATATATATACATATATATATATATATATATAATGAATGTTTCACCACGAAATGGACAATTAGCGCATTTTTAAGAAATAGACTTCGTAAGGCAAGCGTATTTTTTAAGCAAATAAAGTTCTCAATGAAAATATTAATACTATTAGATATTGTGAATTCTTCACGTTTATTTCCTAAGATATGGGAACATTTTATTTCATTGATTACTCTCTATATATACACTTCGCTGCTAAAACGTGTTATGTAAAAGAAAGGTTCCGGTTTCTATTCGATCAGATATTTCAAGGATTTTTCGTTATCTTCGATATTTTGAAAACGCTGCTCAGAATTGTAGGAATGCATGGATCAATACAATGTTGCGGGACGTAAAATTACACCGAATGTAGAACTCCCCCCCCCCCGACTCGCACCGTTGTCGATTTACACCTCAATTTTTCAATAGTTTTGAAGAATAATTTCCCATCCTAACTTCATGACTCGACTTTTTAGTGGCTGTGTGGAATAACTTTCTAACCTATTTCCATCATCTTTTGGTGCCTCAATTCGGCCCCAGACGTGTAGAAGAGCTTTCCATCCCCTCTTCATCATAATTTCAAACCTCGATTTTGTAACTTTCGGACGGGTTTTGTTTATGAAGCCAAAAAATCACTGGTCTATTTCTTAATATAAAAATACACTTTTCTGTTTCTATCTATCGGTTTGATCTTACCGATTCAACCTTACCTGTACATTTATAATTTTTTTTCTGATTCTTTGAAAAAAAATTCATCCATTTCACCGGTTTTCAAATTCGGAGTTCTTCCATACTTTTATTTTATCCTTGACCTTAACATTTCCTTTTTTTAAACTTTGGCCACTGTTTCCGTGACGAGCGCTCTTTTCTAAGATTAAAAGTGAACAGTAAACAGTGTTTAATCTATATAATAATAAAAGTCTGTAAGTGCGTGCTTGTATGGTGAGTGCATCTGACGCATAATGATTTAAGTAAATCTGATTTAAAAAATATTTTAAGTGAATAAAATTTAAAAATTCGAGTTGTTTATACAGTAATTATTTTTATTTTAACTTCATTCAAACAGACAATTTTTTTAATTAAAGTATTTTTATGTTAAAGACAGACACAAAGAGATCCCGCTTTGCTGTTTCGTCCAGTTGTAGAATAATTATTTATATTTCAGCTTTCTTTAAACAAACAATATTTAAATATGTAAAAATAATTTTAGTATATTAATTTTTTTTTAAGTTAATCTAATTAAAAAAATATTTTAAGTAAATTATATTTAAAAATACGAGTTTTTTTATACTGTAATATAACAATTCATTTTGTTATTTTGTACAAGTGATCACATATGCCATAAATAAATGCTGTTCAAGTTTATCCCGGAAGTTCTGTTACTATTAAATGCTGTAAACCACCAGGAAAACGTTAAACATGAACTTGTTAACCAGACCAATGATGGCACAGACGAATTGAAATATTTAACTGAATCATAATGAAATTAAATTTCATTTCAATGGAATGTTGAAGTTAACTTCAATATTTTATAATCTGAACCGTTAGTGACCTGCACTGTATATTATGAATAACACACGCAAAGAACTCCCTAAGCAAAAAAATACTTTAACGCGTACATATATATTATTTAAAGTCAAGATTTTATATTTTAAAAAGTACATTTATGTAACAGCGTTTTCTTTTATGACAAAAAAAGTCCTATTGCCAGACATAGGGTCTTCCAGCAGCCACCCTCTTGACTCAGGACAGCGCTACCTCCTCAAGGCACTTGATGTAGGCCTCTGTGTTGAGTCGGGATTTCTTTTCTTACCAGAACAATCAGAGTGAATTTTCCGAGCTGTCTTACCTTCGTAATGACCATTAGACTCATCCAACTCTTTCCGAATCTTCTGCACAGTCCTCAGATTGATGGACATCCAAACAGTCTGAAATGTTCGTATTGAAGCTTCCGATACGAATGCCAAGCAATACTGCATGCCGTTTCCAAATTTCTAGCCGAGAGAATTGAGTGATAGAGCCTTTTTTCTCACAGATGGTGCTCAACTGACCCTGCATACTGTGCAGTTGACAAAATCAAAAACAAAGAACGAGCATGCGCGAAATTAAAAATATAAAATGGCAACAATTACCCATCACACAATATATATATATATATATATATATATATATATATATATATATATATATATATTAATACATGTTTCATTAAATAATATATATAAGTGTTGTCTATATATTTTATGTAAGTTTTTTTCATATAGTCTGATAAGCTTAATAACATTATCATTAAACAATGAAAGAAAATCACAATATTGATACATATTTTTTTATTTTGTTATTTTTTTTTATATATATATACACTCCTGGTCAAAATCTTAAGACCAGATACAAAAGGGTTTAAAAAATATAAAATACTTTTACTTTAATCGAAATATATTTGCGAAACATTTACATTTAATTAGAAAATGTATTTTATCAACAAACAAGTGAACATTTTAAGCTTTTAATTGATTAATTTAAACAAACATTGAGAAAAGGATTTTTTGGTTAGTCATAAAGATAAGACTATGTGTGAAAAAAACAAATTACTGAACAACAAATTTAGAACTAGTCAGTGTGCTCATAGATTCAGGCGTGTAGACATCTTAAGATTTGACCTGGTGAGTATATATATATATATATATATATATATATATATATATATATATATATATATATATATATATATACATATATATATATATATATATATATATATATATATATATATATATATATATATATAGGTGTGTGGGTGTATACTAAGTGTGTGTATGTGGATTTTTTTTTTATAACGTGGAACAGTTTGCAACGAAAGCATCCTGGGCTGATGCCGTAAGGATTGGCTGTTGCTTAGTTTTGTAAACCTGGCGAGAAGAAATCGATATCCGAGTATCAGGAGTTTGTCGTAAATCAAAGAAGGTCTTCCAGAATCGTGCCAAACTTGTCAACAACCCGAAGGCATCCCAAAAGAATCATGGGAAACATGACCTTGAAATGATAAGGAAACACAAACCTTGAATGTGTAATGCGATAAGCGGAAGTACAGGATACATGAAATGGCAGAGACATTTAGCATATTTAAAACCATGTGCCGGTAGTTCATAAAGTTCTCTAGCAGTGAGGTTGACTGTTTTTACCTACGTAAAGATCTCTAATACTAGTGAAATTTGAAATAAAATGAACGTCAATAAAATAAGATTGGTAGGCGAAGATTATGAAGATATGTAGAATTGATAAGGGTTTACACTACACTTGAAGAGGTTAAGATCGTCTAATCAGGGAAGCATCCTCTCATGAGTCTGTTCCACAAACTATCCGTCCTCAGAAAGGAGCTATCTGAGTAGAACTTTCTTACCAATGGAATACAACGGGAAACAAGACTCCACGTTATGTGGTGTCGTGTTCTAGCTACAATGGTCTGAACTGGTGGAACTGATGAATGTATCTAGTCTGAAAATTTGCCGTGGAAATGACGGTAGATTAGTGATAGGCTTGCGACGAAAGGAAATGTAGGTTTGAAAATAATTTATTGCCTTCAAGGTGGCAGAAACGAACTTTGCCAAGGCTTGAAAGTGAGGGCTGGGCTTCCCCAGACCGGATATGGCAGCAATACTTCATTTTTTATCTGAGTTTTGTAAAGATAGAGCATAGCAGATGGAGTTATATACTTTCTGGGACTCTTTTCAGCATCTTTAGTGCTGAATTGTATATATGAGTTTCATCTGAGATCTGGCGTGGTCTTGAGTCCCAATAGGCGTTCAAAGCATGGAGGCATCGAGAGTAAAACCGTTTATCAATACTGGAGAGAGTTCAGGGTTTTCTGGGTAACAATGAAACATTACTACATTAGTTTTTGAGGTAAGTTATTTTCTCATTGGCCCGTTAGAGTTAGATCACAGTGAAGAGATAAGCGGTTAGGCTTTGATCATCTGGATTTTTGGTAAAATGTCGTATCGTCTGAATAGATATTAACTAAAGATCTTCTTCCTGGGTAGATCGTTAATATAAAGCAGAGAGTTGTAGGAACGTGGAGAGGGCCTTGTGGACGCCTGCATTGCACTCATGGGCTTCAGAAGACTGGCTGTTAACAACAACCTTCGTGGACCTACCTAATAAGAACTTGATAATTGCGATCAGAGTTTCCATAGATGGAGAGTTTGTGTACCAACCCCCTATGTCATACCTTGTCATACATTTCAGGTATCTAAGTCGATCGTGGATGTACGTTGTGTATAACGGCTCGGAATGAGAAATTGGAGGACCGAGTTCGAATTCCGGTCGGGTTCGTTATATTCCCTTACGCGCAAATATGCTAGATAGATAGAGTGAGTTCGTGAGTGAGTGAGAGATAGATAGATAGATAGATAGATAAATAGATAGATATAGAGAAATAGAGTGAGTGGGTGAGTGAGTGATAGATAGAATAAAACAGTTTTGACATAAAAAAATGCCAGTCTGATCAGAAAAGTACAGGATTCTCTGAGAAGGAAATGCATTGTGAGTTCGCTAATTTGACATTTCTCAGCAGTAAATTTCAGACTAGGACCATACGCTAAATCACCAATCACTGCAAAGACAATAATAGCACAACGCGGTATACGAGATAAAAGAAACAAACATCTACTTAGAGTCGTCTGATTTAAAAACTTACAGACTGCCAGCTGCTCTAATATGTATGTATATGTGCTTGTATATATATATATATATATATATATATATATATATATATATATATATATATATATATTAATAGGGTGTAACAGCAAAAGTGTGCAAATCGTGTGACACTGTGGGGTAACTATCCATTCCACAAAATGTTTAATATCTAAAATTCTACTAAAATAATTGAGTTTCTTTTTTTTACAGGTTTTCAGATAAAACGTTTAGGCATCTTGACACCATTTGTCATAAGAATCATGGTAAAACTCTTTGACTTAGTCAACTAGAAAGAGAACAGGTTAAATCGTTTTGTGTCAGCCCCACTGGCTTCCCAAGTGAGCAGTGGTGGGAGGAAAAACGTCATTCAGGCCTTCAGTAATGGTACCAACATTCATACAATGGCTTCCATCTTCAAAGCCCATTCAAGAACTATCAAGAGAACGGTGAATAAGTGTAAAGTAGAGGGGAACAGTAGAGAGGAAAACTGAAACAGGAAGTCACAACCGGAAGAGGGGTCATCATTTCGATTTAGAGATAAAGAGATCAGTTAGAAACTCGATCCATAAGACGTTTGGCAAATGAGAGAGGTGTTTCACCTGTAGTAGTCCAAACAAACCTCGGAGGATTCCAGTAAGATATCTTTAATCATTTCTGGGATACAACGTTTGAAAGCTTAATCTAACAATTGGACAAATTTGCTGTTACACGACTTGGACAATTTTGGTGTTACACGATTTGGACAATTTTGGTGTTACACGATTTGGACAATTTTGGTGTTACAGCCGGTATATATATGTGTAAAAGAAACAAGTAAACAAACTAGGCATCCAAATGGAACCAATAATATCAGGGAAAAACAGCGAACCCTACAAAAATGTCTCTAATATATTTTATATGCATGTAAAAATGTATGCGTGTGTGTGTTGTGTGTTCACGGGCATATATATGAGGGTGCATATATATATATATATATATATATATATATATATATATATATATATATGTGTATATATATGTGTGTGTGTGTGTTTGTGTGTACTGGTGTGTGTATATATATATATATATATATATATATATATAAGAAATAGTTGTATGTATTAATATAGGTGTGCAAGTATACATAAAAATGTTCTATAATGTGTTTATGCCTGTGTGTGCATATAGGTATGTACAGACATATATGAACGGGCATGTATGTGTGTACACGTACGCACAAGTATACAAAATAAGTTGAGTCATAAATAATTACCGTTTTTGTTTTCCAATTTTATTCTTCAAAAGATAGGGTATAATTACATTTTATTCATTTATATGTTCACCATTATTCGCAATTACCTTTTTTTTACCACCTATCAGGCAGATACGTGGTAAAAACGACCTCTGTGTATCACTCGGCAGGTTTTAATGCGAACAAGTCTTCGACGTATTCTTGAATCTGGCTTTCGTGAGAAATCGTTTTTTCCCATCTAATAGATTTGCAGCGATCGAAAAAAAAATTCGTTTGGTGCAAGGCCAGGTAAATATTGGGAGTTGAGACATTTACTCTACACTATTTACCAGTGCAACTGTAATATAGAGAATGCCATCCCGCGCAGATATGGGAAACACAGGCAGTGGAAAACAAAAGCTCGAGAATCACTGGTCAGGAGAATAGGAAGATTGCGTTGTGCCAGTCTTTCGCGGGAAACAAGTCTGTTAGACTGATCCTTAAAGTAGCGACTTGGGTTACGTTTGAAAGCTAATATTTATTTATGCAAAAATAGCATAAAAAGTAGCACAAGGCCAAAAGTGAAACGGGGAATCTTGATTACCACTATTCCTAACTTTAACTTAACTAATTCCATTCACTGATCCAATCACCCTTTTCATAAACCTTAATACATAGTACAACGAAAACACTTACATACGACACTCACCAAAGCAAGGCATTCTCAGTAATGAGCAAACTGCGGCCCGTGGGCCACATGCGGCTTGCTTATAAAATTAAGCGTGCCATTTAAAAAAAAATGTCCCGCTTAATTTTATAAGCAAAATAACGTTTCTTAAAATTTTGTTTTGTTTCCTTCTCACTTGTTCCCTCACACACTCTCTCATACATAAGCACATACATAAACATTTATTAAGTAGAATGTTTTTTGAATATTGTAAACTTTTGGGGAAACTAATGTTGTCAACATTTTAAACCACTGACGATTTTCACTAAGGAAGATCATACGTATAAACATGTTTTGCTTTTGAAACAGAAAGCGTTAATAAAAAAAATGTTTTCATTTGCAAATGAATAAATTAGAAATAAATCCCACGCAGCGATATGTAATAATTACACTATCATCAGTGACCATATTATACCAAGAGTTCCATTTTTTAATTATATTTTTTTCCCCCAAAATAAAACTTTCCTGCCATTTCTAAAGTATATAGTTACGTATATGGTCTTCCGTAGTGAAAATAGTTGGTTTGGTTTGTTTTACGGCATATTAACCTCAATGGGTTATTTAATGCCGACAAGATTTTTATTGTTGATAATATTTTTTTTTCAAAAATCTATTGCTGGTAATATCTTTTTCTTCAAAATGTATTGCTGGTAATATCTCTTTTCTTCAAAAATGTATTGCTGGCAATATCCTTTTCCTTAAAAAATATATTGCTGGTAATATTTTTCCTTCAAAAATGTACTGCTGGTAAAGTTTTTCAAAAATATATTGCTGGCAATAATGTATCGCTGGTAATTTTTTTTACAAAAATGTATTGAGGGTATTAAAATCTATTTTACACTTTCATAGTGTTTTAACCCCAGTTTGGCGGTTAACTATTTCCCCATAGCTGGAACCCTAACAGGTGCTACCACCCTGGGTCAGGGAGGACCTGGGAACACCAGCAATTAAAATGTGGTTCCATGGTCCTCAAAACCTCCTGATCAGAGACCTTGTGGTTTATCGTCATACACAGCATGCCTCATTTTTTTCGGGTGGGGGAGTCTTACCCTCTGCAGAGGTGCAGTAGGCGTATTCTGAAGCCCCAGTCGACAGGTCGTGAAAATAGTTGAGGTACCTACTACGAAGGATTAGCTTGAATCATTTTAGCAGCGAGGCCCGCTTTGTGATGAGACAGATCATGCGGTCCACTGCTCGAAAAAGGTTGCTCATACCTGCGGTACCTGTAATTGTAAACCTAATACCCATATATAACCCCGTATACAAAACATGTGAAGAGGGAGGTAAACATTTTTACATTATTTTTATTTAGATAAAATTAAAAACCATGAAAAGAATGAAAAAAATACAATGAGAAATAAAACATTTCTGAGATGAGGTATTGTAATTATTTACATTGTTCGGACTGTTGTCCTCGCCTTTATTGCCATATTCACGATGTTTCGGCCGTTTTATGTCTCGGCTTAATTCAGGTGATTGGAATTTCTGACTGGACCCTTCATTTCGTCCATCGGGATAGATTGTTCTAGTTCCACCTACCATGACTCTTCCGGATGTCTCAGAAATAAAATGCTACTATGTGACTCTCCCCACGGCTAACATATGGCAGAAAAGCAACTCACATGGGCGGAAAAAAAACCGTGGGAAAGTGTAGAACAAAATAAAAAATACAAAAAATAAGGAAAAAACAAACATCGCTCCAGTGAATTATGTCTTCTGTCACCTACAAGGTGGGTGGGAACTTTAATGAAAAACCGAAAAAATTTGGGGGATTGAAAAAAGGGCCCAATGACCATTCACGCCCTACTTAAACAATTTTAGAAAAACAAAAGACAGAAATCTGTTACTTTAACGTTTAAATTTGAAAGAGTAGAACTCAAAAATTTTCAATCGAATTAGACCAGCTTATTTTTTTTTTAAATCCCTGACTGCGGAATTTAAAATTTAGTATCACTGAGTTTCCAACTTTAACTTAATCTGAAAACCCTAAGATGAAGATGGAGCATCACGTAGTGGTGGGTGGGGGATGTTTTTTCTTTGTTTTGTTTTTTTATTATTAAGATTAACTGTTTCAAGAGGCTTTATGGTAAATGTTTATTTACAACATGTTTTACATATTATTATAGCACAAGACTGAAGGAGAATTTGGGGGAGAGAGGTTGGTTGTTGTCTATCATACACCTAGCTAATCCGACTTACAACCTATTCACTTTAGCAATTTCCTCATCATTCACCAAAATAACCCATTCTTATCCATCCAATCCAACATATACTTGCAGGGATCCTACAAAAGCACCCATGATATTTTTAAAATTTCTTCATATGTATTTTTTCATTCTTTTTACAAATTTATTATAAAAAGTTAAACATTAACTGGTGGCGAGAGGATGAACCCAATAATCAAAATAAAATCAAACAAAACAATCAAACGAAAATAAAAACTGCGTTAGTATGACTTGCCCAACTCACACAAAAATAAGAGCGGCCACTGTATTCTAGAGATATAGCTTTCTGATAAATTTTTATTTCTTCCTGTTCTTACTGAAATTGTGGCATAAGGCCGAACGTGAGGTGGGATAAGGCTGGTAACTATCCTATACCTAGCTGATCCGATTCACGGCCCATTCATTCATTATTATTTACTCATTCACCACAAGAACTCATTCACCACCATTTAAACCTGCAAACAACAAAATACCATATATTCACAGGGAACCTAAAAAAAGAGCAATGATGTAAAAAATTTCACTATTCATAACTGAACTTTTTTTAATACAAAAATATATAAAAAAAAATTGATGAATCATGAAATGAGAGGGGTGGGGATGAATCCAAAAACCAAACTAAAATATAACAAAAACCGACTTAAACATGACCAATGTTAGTAGGACCCCCTTACTCCTCAAAATAATAAGAGTGGCCGCTGTATTCTTCCGATATAACTTTATGATAAATGGATATTATTTTGTAACATTACAAAAGTGTGGCACAAGGCCGAAGGGGAAATGGAGAAAGGCTGGTCTTCACTGACTATCCTAGTTCTAGTTAATCACAATCACGACCTATTTATTCAATACAATACACACAATCGCCACAAGAACTTGTCCATCACTTCTCAATCCTACATGTACCACAATACCACATATTCACCTGTGACCTACAAAACATTCCATGATGTAAAGATTTTAATAAATGATCATAAAGTCTCTTTTTTCTTATTTTCTTTTTTCTTTTTTTAACAAAATATATAAAATTTTCATGAATTTATTTATTATCGAATTTTTTTTTGCAATAATTGTGGCACATGGCCGAATGGGAAGTGGGGAGAGGCTGGTCTTCGCTAACTATCCTAGTCCTAGTTAATCACGATCACGACCCATTCATCCAATACAATTGATCCAATTACCACAAGAACTCATTTATCACCAAACGATGCTGCATATACCACATACTCATCGGGGGAACCTACAAAAACACCCCATAATATAAAAATCTCAAAATGTTTTAAATACAAAAATTTATAAAAAATTCATGAAACATGACATGATGGGAGAGGGAATGAACCCCCAAAAAGAAACTAAAAATACAAGTAAATATTCAAACTAAAACAAAACTGATGTTAGTAGGACCCGTCCACCCCTCAAAATAATAAGAGTGACCGCTGTATTCTGCCGATATAATTTTATAATAAATGACCGTGGCAGAATCTAATTTTCGGCTGCCTAATTATTTAGTTGCCAAACATAAATAATTCCTATTTGCTGATATTTTACCAGAAGTCGGTATTGTAAAATAGGCAATAGACTTTCTATATAAAACAACAAAACGTAGCATCATTTCTCTATTGGTAATATACGAAACAATGGCTTCTGCAAAGGCAAGTAATACCTTAGAAACTGTCAAGCGACCGAGATACCGGGAAATGGTGAAGACAGCAATCACGGATCTTGCCGAAAAGAAGGGTTCATCCCGACAGGCAATTATGAAGTATATTGTCGGCAACTACGGTGTGGGCGATGATAGTCGGTCGAAAGCATTGGTTCGGACAGCCTTAGTAGAAGGTGTAAAAAACGGGGAATTGGCACAAACGAAAGGTACCGGAGCGTCTGGTTCGTTCAAGATAGGAAAATCAGCTACCAAGTCGAAAGTTAAGGAAAAGGTAAAGAATTCTACTAAAGAAACAAAAAAATCCCAAAAGAAAGTAAGCAAAGATGTCAAAGAAGTCAAAACTAAAACTGAGCAGAAAGGAAACGCACAAAGCAAAGGCTCGAAAAAGTCAAAGAAAAACGAATCTGGCGCGAAAGCGACGAAGAAAAAACCGCCGAATCCCTTAGTTGCAAAAGCCGCGAAGGGCAAGCGTGGTAAGGCGAGCGGCAGCGTTGAATCTCCCAACTCAAAAGATCGACCAGCGTCTCCGTTGAGAGCTGTTACAAAGATAAAAGCCAAGCTGTTGTTCTCATCGACGCCATCAAAGAAAAAGAATAAAATTTCCAAACTCCTCACTCCAAAAAGGGTGGTTGTTAAGACTAAGCAGATTGTCAAAAAACCGAAAACCGGGGTTTGAAGACACAATCTCGGAAATATTTTAAAAGCATTCGTTAAAAGTTTAATGATTTGATTATTCCTTCAAACGAGATCGTTTCGCTTTTATTTGTCTTCCTCTCGTTCTCTATATTTTGTTTACAAATAGTATTGGGAACAACAAAAAGAAAAACTAGTTACTGTACACTCCCCACACTTTCTGAATCATTCCTTTATTTTATTTTTTTGACTCTGCAATCTTCATACCGCGCAAGTCTTTTAAAGTTCGCAAAAAACTAATCAAACTAACACCTATTCAATAAAATTTACTGTTATCTGTATATAAACTTCAAATGTATTTGTTTTTTAAGCCTCTTATCGTCTGCTTTTTCTTGAAGATTTTTTGTACTCAAGTTATCTACGTTAAACAGTTGCGAAGACCTTAAATTTGCTTAGCTGAATTTTTTTTAAAATTGCTATCATTCCTGCTACCTAATACGAAGGTTCACACTAGAGGATTTTTGGTTTTTCTCTCCACAACTGAATTTAGGTAACGTCAATTTTTTTTTTTTTTTTTTTTTTTTTTTTACACCTTATTTTATTTGTTCTGATAGCTTTCTCTGCGGTGAAATTGATTTCATTAAGATGACGCTTTCAAAAAGAAAACAACTTTTGGATGTCTTGTATTGTTATCCATGTCATCAATAAATTTCATAGGGTTAAGCCGCATTTTGTTAAATGTCCAGTTTATTTGTCTCCCTTTTTTATTGGTTCAGAGGGTGAGTCTTTATCTAGACGAATTTCGCGTGCGATTAATAGCTGTTATTTTTCTGCTAATGTTCGGGCAATATTTGTTACCCGTCCTATTTTCTCTTCCATTCGTAAGGGTGCCCTCTCTCCCACGCCTCATGTTAATTCAGTGATTTATAAATATAAGTAGTTGTGGACTCGACTACATAGGCAGGACGTCCCAACGTTTGTATCTGAGAATAAAAACACTTATCCCCCCCCCCCGGATTTTGAATCCGGATGCCAGGAAAAGTCAACTAATCAATACTTCTATTGCAGGGCATGTAACAAATAGCAGGAATTGTTTTTGATTTTTAGTGCGGACCGTTTCTCGATTTTTTTTTTTTTTTTTTTTTTTTTTAATCTAGGTCGCACTCCTCATATCACTACAAGGTTCTAGAGTCCTTGTATATCAGATCCCGTGGGCCTTCCCTCTGTAAACAGAGGGAATGCTTACTGGGTCTGAATGTTATTGGACTCTAGCTTTCTTGAAATTCATTCCCCCCCCCTCCATTCGTTATCATTAATATTAAACTTACACTCTTGTTTTTATATCCAAGAAATAAACTTAAGCCTGGGGCGAAACCGATTGTTGTGGGTTTTTTTTTTTAATGCCATAAATTTTGCTTATTCTTAGCTATCGTCAAATTTTGTACCATATGAAACATTGTGTGTGACTGATTTGTATAAATTCTCTGCTAGCCACTTTCTGGGCGGATAATCTAGTACAAAACCTTACCTTGTCTGGACCTCCTGTCTATCGATGTTCGTTTGTCATTTTTCTCCCATAACATTCGATATTAAATAACCTACGATTTGATGTCATTAAATTAACTCCCCCCCCCCAAATATCTCGGCTGTCCGACAATTTCTGATTCTAGCCCCTTCGTTTGTACCATTGCTTGAAATATTCTCAATTCCCCAATGTTTTTCTTTAATATTTAGTTACTGGAAAATCAATTTTTCATAATTAGTAAAGTTTTCTGGGCGTTATTACACTTTCGCACCCCACCCCGTCCGCCATGTTTTTCCCGCGACTATTCTATTCCTCTGATTTATTTATTTTTTCTTGTTCCCTATTTCCTTTGCATCATGTTGAGAGCGCACGCATTTTAAAACTTTTCCTGTTTTTCTTTATCACTGTAAAGGTAAGATCCTAATTCATCACAAAACATCAAAAAATATTTCTCACAACGGATAAAGTTCCGTGGCAATACGATACCAAAAGTTTAAAAAAAGGCGAATCACTAAAACTTTGAGCCCACATAAATTCCGCCAGGTATTCAGAAGTCAACCCACTGTTTTAGTATATCATGGATACATGGCTTTAAATTTAGCATGGGCACGCTGCTACATTACTTCAATTCGATTCGTGGTGACTCCAGTGTTGGGATCCATGAAGTTCTGATTGTGGTTGATAGTGTCATGGCGGACGGGGAGTGCGAAAGTGTAATAGCGTCACTTTCTGAATACCTCCGTTAAGTCACGATATGGGATTTCTGGTTTAGATGATGTTTATGCGAATTAAAAGCACCTGACCCTAAAGTAAAGACTGTAATAATCGTGGTAGAAACGTATGTAAAGATTACAGTAACATTTGTACACATTGACTGTAATGTGAAAAAAAAAATCGAAGAGGACTCAGATTAATCCTAGCTTAAATTATACTGAAAATAAAATAAAACCTATTTGTGCATATTTCAATTTTTGAAGCTTAATGTATTCTATATTCGATGTCCTTTCATCGAAACCACAAATATAATTCACACCTCTAAAAAAAAAAGTTTTAAAATGATAAAAAAGAAAAAAAAAACATCTAGAATATTTAAAAAAAAAAAAAAATAGAAAAACACTCTTAACAAAATCAGCGACAAACAGGGCCATAATATACCGATGGTGTTCGGCAATTTATTTCTTTGCGTTTTCTCGTCTTTGCTTCCATTGTTGTAGTATATCATGGATACATTAATACCCTATGTAGGCCTTGGAGGGAAGAAACCGAAACATTTCTTCTCTTTTTCTTAGCATTCAATAAAAAGAAAACTGTGGAAAATCATTTTTGCCAACGTCAGTCGCTAGTTCAAAAAAGAAATAGGTCGCTGGGAACTTATGCATACATCTAATAGATTAGTAGATGCTAAATATAAATAATGAATAAAAGAAATAATGAAACATAAGGTTACTTACCAAACGAGATAATGGCTTTATTTATCTGATTTGTAGAATTTTGAAAATGCAAAGCGAAATGCTCCGGAGAAAAAAGATAGGAAGAAAAGACAAAATATTTCGTGGAAAAACGCAGCATAGGACTTGATTTCGCAAATAGGAAGTTGGCATTCCATTTGCTTATGGTCGTCGGCAAAGCTGTTTTCATCTTTATTCAACGTGAGAAAAGGTACGGAACTGTATTGCCGTTGGCGGCAACAAAATCTTGGAAGTGGTTATGTCGTTGGGACTGATTGGAATCAATAAAATTGGACGACTGCTGTTGTTGTTGTCGGGACTTTATCGTAAAACATTTCTTACACAGACACCTGGCATTTGCAAATGCAAAAATAATTATTCATTAACTGAAATTGAAAAATGGTAATGGTAATAATGACCGTTTCCCTACAAGGAAACCTTTAGCTTTCATTGACCGAGAAGGGGGTATTGTTTTCTGTAGAAGTTCATAAAATCTTTCTCTCAAATAGCTTTTAGGATGTTTACGGCCACATCACGTTGAAACACCGATTCCCGTACGACCACATTGCACAAGTGCTAGTAGTTGATACTCAGTCATCTTAGCCAAAAATCAATTTATCATTTCACCCCAAGAAAGGCAATAAAGTCACTAAGACGCAAGAGGTTATGGAGTGTTAGAGAGTATGAAAAAATACTATTAAGGAGAGAACAAAAAAAGAACAAGAATTAATAAGACAGACGATAACAATTGGCATTGCAATCAAATTTTTGAAGTTGATTGGGGAGGAATAAACCTGAAGAGAGTTCCACAAGAGAGAAGTGGGATAGAAAAAAATTGTTAGTACAGAACTTACATATATAAAAATATATCAGAACTTTATTAGCGGTTTAAAGTACGGTATTAATAAAAAAAATTGATTTCTAAAAAGAAAAAAAATAATCCGGTATTAAATCTAGGTTTATGAAGAAATCCCGTATTAAAAATCATATATTAATTTCAAGTTTAATCTATAAAGCATTAGTGCTGTCCCAAAAATGAGATGAAGGGTATACGTGCGTTAAGGCAAGTAGTCCCTCCCCAAATTAAAATAATATAGTATTTTTTAGGCTATTTTGCTCTGTCCAAGGCTAAGCTTAGTTTAGTAAATATCTACAGTGAAACTAAACTGGTCTTGAGAAAAGATGTCGTTTGTCGATAAAAGAATTATTATTTTAAATTTCCAAGGGCTAATAATGTTAATATCATTATTTCTACATCTCAGTCATTTTCTCCATTTCTCGCTTTCGATTCAAATCCGTTGTTAGTTTCCCTGGGGTTTTCTGTTCACATCGTTCCTGTTTCGAAAGTAAATATTTCGCCTTCGGTTTCGAGGCGCTTGCTAGTCGTTCATTTCCAAAGCAGCTGAGTGATTGCTCCGTTACATGTATGCTGCAGTTGGGGGGGGGGAATGAATAAAATTCCTGAAAAGGTGACACGTGATCAGAAGAAAGGAAAACGATGAGTGAAAAGCGGAGGGAAGGCAAGGTGAGAGAAAATGAAGCATTTAACAATAAAACACTTGAAAGTAAAAATAAAAGTTTAGAGGCAAAAAATAAATAAATAAAATGAAATTAAATGAAAGAGAGAAAAAAAGAAAAAGATGAGAACGGAAAAAGAAAACAATTTCGAAACACCAACAATATCGAGAGGCAATCCGGTATTTATTTATAATTCGCCACGATGAATTGTAGAAAAGAGCATTATTATTTTCTACTGAATGAGTATTCATACCCAGAGAAGCCTGCCACTTAAGCTGGAGATCAAGTAACAGCAAATCTCTTCGATAGTTCATCATTTATAACAGGGTGCTATCCCTGGTTCAACGTTTCACTGTAGGAATGAGATTGCTTAAAGATTAAACAGAGCCCAACCATCATCTTTATTTTCAACATTTTTCTGCTCCATTGCGATGTATTATTATTTATCAGTCTTTTTTATTTTTCTTTCAATTGCTCTATCGGAAGAGCAAATATTCCACACACTGACACATCTTTCTTTCTTGATTTACGATAACTAGATCCTGTCTTCTCTCTTGGATTATACAATCCGTTTGAATCTCAAACTCCTAGAGAATTTCACATTTTCTATTCCCTAATACATATTCTGGTTTAGTCTACATTCATATCCATAGAAACCTGCTGCTTAAACTGAAAATCCAGTAACAGCACGTTTCCTCAACAGTCCATCATTTATAATAGGGTGATTACTTAGTTCGTTCCAAGACACCGAGTGTAGATTGATTTCAACAATAGATATCTAGATGCTCTGAATATATTAATGTATATGTACGTCTTAAAGTGAGAGACAAGGATAAAGAAAACTATAAAAGTAAAAAAAAAAGAATAGGAAAAATAGGGGAAAAGGACTAAAAAATATAGAAAAAAATGCAATAAAAACGAAATTAAACACACACACCCACACACAGAGATACCCGCGCGCACATAGACACACACGCACACACACACACACACACACACACACACACATGCACACCATTAATCACGCCAGGTGTCGGAAAAATGTTTTTCATGGAGGGTCACATCATTGTCTGTCCTGTGTAAAGTAAACCGCATCATAATTTTACAATTATAATGTATATAACAATATCAGTAACACTATTTGCATTATTCGGACTATTATCCTCATCTTTGTCGCCATATTTATTACAACGTTTCGGCCGTTGTATGCTCCCGCCTTCTTTAGGTGGTTAGAATGTCGAACTGAACCCTTTTATTTCGCTTACTGGGCTAGACTCTTCTAGTTCCACGTGTCATGTTTAATGGATGTCAGTTGTCAGTTATCTCCTGTTAATTCCCCCCTCCAAGTTCTCCACTGCCTTAACCGGGTATTGAACTCACACTCTTTGGGTCCTGTTACTGGATCTAACTAAAGCCTTTATCCACTATTCTATTAAACATGGCACGTGGAACTAGAACAGTCTTTCCCAGTGAGCGAAATACAAGGGTTCCGTTCGACATTCCAACCTCTTGAAGAAGGTCGGAGCGTACAACGGCCGAAACGTTGTAATAAATATGGCGGCAAAGATGAGGACAATAGTCCGAATAATGTAAATAGTGTACATAATACCTCATCTCAGAAATATAGACAAATATCAGTAACAATCATGCATACGCTTGTTACTTGTATATTTATTTGCTTATTAGACATATTTTGTGAATAGACTGCATATTTTGAGAATAGTCTGCACATCTTTTGAACAGCCTGCATATTTTGGGAAGAGGCGGTATATATCTAAAACAGACTACACATTTTGAGAACATACTGCATATTTTGTGAATAGGTAACATATATTGAGAACAAACCACAAATTTTGTGAACAGACTTCATTTTTTGGAACAGACTGTATATTTCTAGAATAGCCAGCAAATTTTGTGAACAGATTGCATATTTTTAGAAAAAACTACAAATTTTGTAAATAGACTGCAATTTTTGAGAACAGACTGTACATTTCTAGAACAGACTGCACATTTTATGAACAGATTGCATATTTTGTGACCAGACGGTATATTTCTAGAACAGACTGCATATTTTGTGAACAAGCTACATATTTTGAGAACAGACTGCATGTTTTGAGAATAGATAGCATATTCTGAGAACAAATTACAAATTTTGTAAACAGAATACATTTTTTGAGAACAGACTGTATATTTCTAGAACAGCCTGCACATTATGTGAACAGATTGCATATTTTGAGAATAGACTGCACATTCGTTGAACCGACTACACATTTTTTGAACAGACTGCAAATATGTATCAGAAATTAGTTTTATATTCAATACATTTATTACTATTAATGACATTTGTACACTTAAAAATATGTTATAATGAGAAATTTTCGATAAATTTCGTGAGACGTTTATAGAGAGGCTCAGAAATGACGTCATATGTTTAATTCAAGTTGGTGTACACACAGGCACCTAGATCCCTATGTCAGTTTCCATAGTGCCAGTAATTGAACATTGACATCGGCACAGTGTGAGACGTAGGGATGCAGGTTGTAATCGACACATTCTGACAGTGAAAGTAAATAACACAATATGTCCATTTTTGCAGGAAGTGAGTTTCCTGCGACATGGTGTTCGAAATTTAATATAAGCAGTTTCCCACTTTGTTGTCTTTGTTTTTGTTTTGAATAGATTACTCTTTTGTTCAGGATGTAACAAAAATACCAAATTTTAAATGATAAATTAAATGTCTGTTGTGCTCTTGCAGGCCAATAGCTTAATCAGGTGGGCCGTAATTTGACCACCGCTGAGTTATTCTATGTCTGCAACTTTGTAGCAAATCTCAGTTAAGCTTAGTAAATACTGTCCTACTTTTAAAATTGAAAGATACATTGTTGATGAATTCTCAGCGTTCTGTATTCGGACTGTAAATCTCTTTGAAAAATCGCTCAGTGCGACTCACAGAGAAAGCTTTCTATGTCTTTGTGTCACATTATCATGCGATCTAATTCCGCCTCGTTTTCGAATCATCGCATAATAGACGCCATTTTGTTTTCTCTTTTCAGTCAGTTTGCAGATCTTAAATTATTTTCAAATGTTGACTTTGAAATGGGTTTTGCAAATTCTTTCGTAATTTATTTCTCCTTTTCCTCGTTTATTTTTCGTCTTTTCTCTTTATATATACTTTCTTCACGCCCGCCTTATTCTTTATTTTACTTCTTTCTGTTGTTTCCTTTCTTTTTTCTTGTCTTTTATTTTCTTTCTATCTCAGACTTATTTTTATTTGCTGTTTCTCTTTCTTTCTCTTATATGTTTCTTGTTTTTGCTTCATCTTTTTTGCCTTGTTCCCCCCCCCAGTCTTACTTCAACTTAACTTTCTTCTTATTTTTATATTCGTACTTTCTATTTTTATCTTTTCTTTCTATTCTTCTGCTTGTATTTTTCCTCTTTCACTTTCTTTCTTTTTGCTTTAGTTGCTTTTTCATTCGCTTTTCTCCCCTCTCTGATTTTCCTTTCCTCTATTTCTTTTTCTGTGCGTTTTCTTTCTTTTTCGATTCCTTTCTATTTTACTTTTTCTTCTTCCTCCCTTTATTTTTTTTTTAAAATTTCAATAGCTACCTTTTGTTATTTTTTTCTTTTATTTCCACTTTTCCATTTTCTCATTTTTTTCCTTTACTCATTTTTTACAATTTTTTTTTCCTAATCGCTAAAATCTTCATAACCGCCACGTCTCCATTTTTACAATAACTGACTCGATTTTCCCTGTTCTTATTTTTGAAAGGCTGGCAAAAACAGCCAGAATATATTAATATTGAGAAACGCACTGGAGAAAATATATGTCCGAAAAGTATCAAGCTATTTAATGTAAATGAAAATAAATAAATGAATAAATAAATAAAAGCCTATCTCAAGCAATGGCGCCTTAGTTTTCTTCAACACTCACTTTTTCCGGTCTCCATTATAATTTTTCAAACTGTCTACGCAATCCTCTTTCAAGATTGTTCTTAGATGTCGCCACGTATTCTCCTTAATCTCGTCCACGATTTGTAATCTAATCAATCACAGGAGAGTCAAATATGGACCTTAGAGTAAATAATATAAATAAATACAAATAAATAAATATTATTAGGAAAAGGACTAATAAAAAACTTTAAAATCTGGGAAGTTTAAATATCTGGGAAGCATTTTAACAGACAATAGAAAATGCGATATCGAGATCCGAAAACGCATTGGCGTTGCGAAAGTGGCATTCCAAAAGTTAAGCAAGGTGCTGAGAAATGGAAAAAAATCTTTAGAAATATAGAAAAGAATGCTGTATTGCTGTGTGATATCCATACCCTTATATGGCAGTGAATATTAGACAATCTCACCACTGATGAGGAAAACACTAGAGGCAGCAAAAACGTGATTGTATAGAAGGATGCTGGAAATCCCATGAAAGAAGTAAGCAAGCAACAAAGAAATTTGAAAGAAAATGGCAACAGAAAGAACACATACGCAGACAGCTGAAATTCCTTGGACATATAATGAAGAAGGAGAACTTGGAAAACTTAGCCCAAAGGGGGGCGGCATAGTGAGGACAAAGGGAGGGCAGCAAGCCACTTAACTGACGCGGAAGTGGTGGAAGAGGGGAAGAAACCTTAGCGCAGGGAGAATACTAAGAACCACACAAAATAGGATGTTGTGGAGAGCCATGATCGCTTATACCCTAAGCAGACGTGGCACATAGGAGAAGATGATTGATGTCACAACGCTAAATGTAAGATATAAGATAGGACGTTTGTGTGGCACCAAATGCTTTAAGCAGATCATTTTCGTTCCCTTGGAAAACCAACATTGAATATCCAGGTTTATTTATTGAGGCTCGAGTAGCTTTGTTTAGCTTTTCGCCATTGCAATTGTATTTCCGTGTCGCATTTTCTATCATCTTTTATAAATACTTCCCAGATAGATGAATTTCCGTACTTGCTTGATTTTGAGATCCCTATTTCATAGAACACATCTTGGGTTATCCCACTTGCTAATGACCATATGTTCTGTCTTCTAACAACAGATGGTTATTCCTTTCTTCATAAAATATGGCAATGAAAAGCTGTGTACAGACGTCAGTAGATGAAGCCCACCAACTTAGAGTAAGTTAACTTACTGTAAATTCTTGTTATCTATGTCAAAATTTTAGCCTTACATGTCAAGTTCTAATGCGAAATATACAACTACTTCTACCACCAAGTCGAGAATATATTTTCTAAATTTCAATAAAACAAATAACATAATTCTTTAAGTAGAAATCACATTGAAAACTTAATAACAATATTATTAACTATAAAAGCACGTCTAAAACATTACATCGCCATATTTCTTTGGATCCATTCTTAAAGAATCTAACTTATATCTATCTAATACAAAGTATACATACTTAAAAGGGTCAACCATAAATTAGAATCCTGTGACACTCCGCTGCGCTGGCTGACCCCACAAAGGGGAAGACATCAGAACTCCCATTAGGCAGACACACATACACAATTACGAATACATATTACTATCCGATACCCATTTAGACATACAGGAATCTTCACAAAGTTACATACACATAGAATTATCTACGGTTTTAATGCACTTGACACATATCTGGCCAATGAGAATTGACCCAAACAAAATTGAAAATACTAGTGTTTCTGTCTTTTTGTCTCTTCTCACTTAATCTGTGACGAAGATTTAATAAAAGTGAAACATGTTAGATTGATATACTTTTCTTATTTGGTCTTTATTTTATCATAATGTCAGTTGTAAGGAAATAGAAATTAAATTTTATTTCGATAATCTTCCTACTGCGGAGGTTTTAACTCTCTGCTGTGAAAAAATCAAGAAAATGCTGTAATATTCGGATGTAAATGCCGTAATATTCGGCTGTAATAAAACTCAAATATCGATCACTGACGTTGGTGGAGATAGGCAGTTACTTCAGCTACTCATGGTTATGTTTAAGGATGACCTAATATTTACTGTTCGCCAAGACGAATTATAAAAAAGAGCATTGTTATTTTCCCCTGAATGAGTGTTCATACCCAGAAAAAGCTGCCCCTTAAACTGGAGGTCAAGTAACGGCAAGTCTCCTCAATAGTCCATCATTTATAACAGCGTGCTATACCTGGTTCAACTATTCATTGTATGAATGAGAATGCCTAATAATTAAACTGAGCCCAACTGTCACCCTTATTTTCCACATTTCGCTTCTC
>OZ038488.1:78315229-78332729 GCA_964036315.1 Acanthosepion esculentum
ATAAGTTTGACGGCAGTCGACGACTTTTCAACTAAGTAGCTATTCTCTAAGACACTTTCTGTATGTTTGTGCACGTACCGTTCGTTTGCAAGGTCAAATCCCAGGCATTTCCACCATTCCCAATAAATTACTGAATCTCCATATTTTTTTCATTAGATATTCGTGAAAAGTGGAAACGGCGTGCCGAGTTCAAATTCAGGCTGTATTCTTCGCGTTCACTTTCGCAGAAATTCTCAACTACATCTTTTCTCCCCCAGCTATGGGTTAAATAGGAGAGCAGAAGGGGATCTATAGCCTTAGTTGGTAACCAGTATAGGAAAAGGATATCTCTGGATTTAAACCCAGTTGAGTGTGAAGCTGGCAACTTCATCCGTATAAAACATTAATTACCAGAGCAGCAACAATTAGCATGATGACACATTAATCCTGTTCTTCACAGGGGCGTGTAATAGCGCTGACGAGGGGGCGGTTTCTTACTTTAGGGTGATCTTGTTGACTTTTCCTAATTTTTTCATTGGTTTAAATTTCCTTTACAGATGTTAAAACGTCTTGCTTCTAATTTTTTCTTCTTGTTCTTGGCAACCATTTTATTTCTTATTTTTCCAGTAAAATTTCTACGTCGCCGATAGTCATTCCACTGGTTCGTTTTGTTTTCTTTAACAAAAAAATATTTCACTTTCTTTTCATATTGATCTCACGTTCAGACTTACAAATTAAAGAAAATAAATTTGAAAAGTGTAAAATACCTAAAAAGAAAAACAAACAAAATCTGACTTCAATGAAATTTTTCTTCATTTTGATTCTACTTCCTCCATTATCTCTTGACAAATCGTTTTTTTCCTTCCCACCATTAACGCTTCTACTTTTATTTTCGCGCCTCGCTCATCGAACCATTGATTCCCTAATTTGCTTCATTCATCACTCTTTATGTTCAATCGATCAGATACGCCAGACTCACCTTCCTTCCTTGTCCCAACATTCAACTTCCGATTCCACTGACGATTATATATATATATATATATATATATATATATATATATATATATATATATATATATATATATATTTAATTCATTTTGCTTCCAAATCGATTGAATAAATTCTTGTCTTACTGAAAGCTAATGGATGTTTCTGGGTATGAAACGGTAGATACGGATAAATTGTGATCAGACTCATTTTAAGTAACATTGTGAAAATTATCTTTCTTGAGTGTGTTCCTGATTAGCATTTTCGATGTTCCAGTCATTTTCACTTTATCGGTGCCTTAAAGAAAATATGTATTTATTTGTTGCTGTATTAATTTCTTTGAAATATCAGGAGATGTCAGCAAATGTTTTAATTGAAACTTCTCGGCCGATAAATTCTTTGACCTTCCTTTGTTATATAATATGATATAATTTCATCGTCTACGTTACGGTAGTGTTTCGCTATAAGCCTTCTAAGATTTCTAAAAATGAATTAACCGAGCGTACGAGTCTTTTATTTACCTAATAGTATTTATTTTTCATTTTATTTCTTCGAGCTATTTTGGTCATTCATAAGTCTATCACTCCAACCATCACGTGCCTGCATCAAGGTCGGAAGATCATCAGGGTAGTATTCTGTGTCATAACAAAGCTGGTCAATGTAGGTGATTGGTGAGTGACCAATCCGTCTTACTCCATGTTTAGGTGTCCAGAGAAGTAGACCATTCGCAAGTTCTTGTTTTGCCCACCAGCAGCGTCCTGCAAAGCACATTCTGCGTTCGTGTAAGATTGTAGAAATATCAGGGATGGGTCCATAGAATTGTGGTTTAGTTTGATGTATGTACCATCAAGCATAGAAACTATTTTAATATTTTATTTAATATTCAAACACTGACATCATGCATTAACACTGCCTCTACAGTATCTCGAAAACATCTCCGTTTGAGGTTGTCTGGTAGATCATATTTCCAGATTACATCCATTTTATTCAAGGCGGTCCAGACTTTTCTATGCTTTTCATTAGAATTTATTTCGCTTCTAGGTATGTAAAAGATTCGACATATTTTATTGATTCATCTGAGACAGTTTGTTTGAGTCTTGTATCGTATCAATCCAGTTTTAGAGGCATTGACATCGCTGGCAGCTTTTTTTAGATGATCTAGTAAAACTGTGACATTGGTAATGTAAGTTTCTTTAAAGCGTTCTTTTCTGTAAATAGGGGGAAATGAATAAGCTCACTCTGGCATATGACATCCCCTACCCAAGACAGTAGCTACCATGATGCTAGCCAAAAATACCATTTCTTTGGTTAGATCCCCGTACGAAGATACTAGCTTCTTCGTCATCAAATCAGGTGTCTTTCAGGGTGACACCCTTGACATTTTTGTCTTTGTTCATTATCAAACATCATTATTTAGGTTTCACTCTATGACCAAAGCTCTCAAGTCGATATCCTGAAAAAAAGTTGAGAGATATTGCTATGCTATCACTGAAACACCCAGTAGTGCCCACCATAAAATCCACTATTCATTTATTTCTTTTTAATCATTTTACCGCAAGCAAGTCAATAAAGACGCTAAGATTCAAGGGGTTATTGAGTGTGAAGGAATATAAGAGGAAAAACATGAGGGAGAACAATAAAAGAACAGGAATTAAGACGACAGAGAATATCGATTGACATTGCATTAAAATCTTTGAAGATGAAGTTTGACTGGGAAACAAGAAGCCGGACGAGAGTTCCACAGGCGCGAAGAGCGATAGAAGAAACTGTTAGCATAGAACTTAGGGTTACATCTAGCCATTTCATCTGCAATGATTATTGTCCTTTCTCCTCACTAAAGTCTTCTCGTTCTCTTCCACTCTTGCCTCGTCCTGGGTATGACGCTAAACAACATCCAACAGCAAGTCCTCTGATCCGGAGGTTTTGAGGAGCGTGGAACCACATCTTAATTGCTGGTCTTCCCAGGTCCACCCTGACTCGGGGTGGTAGCACCTGTTAGGGTCCCGGCTATGGGCAAATAGTTAACCCCCAAACTGGTGTCAAAACACTATGAAAGTGTAAAAATAATTTTAATGCCACCAATACATGTTTGTAAAAATATTATGACCATCAATAAATTTTTGAAGAAAAAAATTACTGCCAGCATAACATTTTTGAAAAAAATATTACCAGCAATATATTTTTGAAAAAAAATATTATCAGCAAAACATTTTTGAAAAAAATATAACAATCAATACATTTTTGAAGAAAAATATTACCAGCAATACACTTTTGAAGAAAAATGTATTACCAGCCATACATTTCTGAAAAAAATATTACCAGCAATACACTTTTGAAGAAAAACTTATTACCAGCAATACATTTAAATAAAATATTACCAGCAATATAAATCCTGTCGGCATTAAATAACCCGTAGAAGTTGATATGCCGTAAAAGAAACCAATCCAAATCCACTTTTGCTTAGGGTGAAATGATTAAAATAAATAAAATAAAAGCTCATTGTTATTTATAACCTTAAAGTGGGACGGTGGGCGTAAACGTCTAATTAAATTTAATTCATTTTAACAGAATATGCAATCCTTTTTTACTCCCACGGCTCAAGATTATCAACTTATTAAAAGGCTATATTTGTCCGTATGCAGCGCGGAACGAAAATACAGAAGAAACTACTCAAAACAACACTCCTTGGAATCTGTCTTAGTGATTAGTTTTTTTTAGGGTGTCTTCCTCTGCTAAAGAAAGTCAAGTTCTTAGAGATAATGGATGCGTGGGAGATCGAGAGAGACTTCTTTTTTCTTTGACAATCTGGTAGTTGCGATATAAAGCGGTTGGTATTAAGATAAAAGTAAAGATTAAAAAGATTAATCACGACTGAAAATGATTTAAATAAGATATTTTTTACTGTTTTTTTCCTTAACTCATTAATAACCACCATTAAATCCAGTATTATAGATTTATAAAAGCAAAACAAAAACGCTGTAATAAGTTTTTAAAAAAAGGCGAGAAAAAATTAAAATAAAATTCCGTTATTAATTATAGGTTTATAAAAAAACCCGGTGCCAAATATAAGTTCATAAAAAAATCCAAAATAAATTAATTATAAAGTTTTATAAAAAATCCAGTATTAAGTTTAGAGATTTACTAAGCGTAGCTTAGATGTGGCACATGGCCGAATGTAGAGAGCACCCGATGAGGATCGAAGTCACTACTCAGTCGCAATTCAGCTTGGGAGGCAAACTTGCTATTTCGCCACATCGAAATGCCCTAGTGAGTTACGAAGTATTGAAACCCCAGCGAGGATCGAACTCGCTAATCATTCGTAATTGATCAGGCGATACAAGTTTGCTAACCATTACACAATGTCAAAATGAAGACTTCATATTTTTTTTCAGATATGATCTTCTCATAAAATCAACCTAATTTTAGATCTACTCCCCTACTGCAAATATAGCTTGAGTTTAAATAGACATTTTTTGCCTTTCCTTTGTACTTATTTTCTGAAATGTCATAGTAACATTGTCATAGTTTGAGGTGAAGAAGCTAAAGTTAGTGTTTTGTTTAATTTTCAGTTAACGCTGAAAAAGTGAGGGAACTGAAGGACCCCATAAACACTACTTATAGTGACGTCACGAATCATGTAAGCAAATTATTGCGCGGCAAGTTATAACCTGGATAAGGAATGCATATATAAAACAGCCTGTACGTATGAACACTACGACAGGTTTTGTTGTGGCTTTTCGGGTAGCCAGGCTCTTGTTTGAACTAAATCATTTAAAATGAGGAAATCTAGTCCTTTATTTGAACTCTGTTTCTCACTTTCTCTCCATCCAACGTTGTAAATATAGCAAGATTTCTCAAATGCACAACGGAGAACTATGTTCGATTTTCTGCTGCATCACGTAGAAGAGCCCAAAACCCCGTAATAATTATAAGTTTATAAAAAATCCAAAATTAATTATAGGTTTATAAAATAATATATTATTAATTATAGTGATTCAGTAAGTGTAGTTTAAATGTGGCACAAAATTGAACTTGTAATTAATTTAGCGAGACAAGTTTACTAATCAATGTAACACGTCGAAGTACTTAAATCCGGTATTAATTATAGGTTTACAAAAAAATCTGGTATTAATGATTTATATCTATAATTCTCAAAATGTGTGTATGTATGCATATATGTTTGTGTGTGTGTTTGTGTGATCGGATGTTGTTTATGCGTTTCAACAGTTTTCATCGGATTTCGATGAAATTTTTTTTGTTTGATAGATAATTCTTCAGTACCGGTTTTGAGTTAAAATTGGCTGGAACAAATTCTAACGTTGAAGGTGAAAAATCGAAAAAACTGATTTTTTTACACTGCGCAAAAATCAAAGGCAAAATTTAATGCCTGTAAAAAACAGCGTACAATCTATTTAGAGAGTTGAAAACTAACACAAAGGATTATTAAAATTATAAAAAATAATATTATAAATAAAAATTATCGTATATTATTATGTAAGAAGTTCCTTCCTTGCAAGATTGAGAACGCAAAAACGGCCCTTTTCAGGGTCACCCCCACATTCAAATTGTTAACCTCCCATTTGGGGATGTACCTCAGTTGCACCCAAATGTTGTTACTAATATTGATTTTCGGGTGGGCTGACTTTAAACTTAAACTGCTCCAAATGAACGGCAAAAATTCCCAGTAATGAAACACCCGGACGAAGACGGGTTATACTGCTAGTTGATTTATAAAAATCACTGCTTATAACCGATTAATACCGATTAATGGATTAAACTCGTGTTAATCTTTTCAAGAGGAATTAAATCTACACGTGTAAAAATAATGCCATTATTTTTTATTTAATCCGTTTTTTCTCATTTTCTTGTGAGAAACTTGACCTATCATAACCGAATATTTTGTTCGAATAACGCAACAGTAATTATTTTCTAAGCGTGGTTCAGATTTTTGTCACAACCCGCTGTTTTGGGGTTAAATTCCCGAGTAAATCACAAAGAGCTTCAATATACTTTGTTTCCCACTGACATCACTGCTCTCGAGAGCATCCTCCTCCCCAACAAGTGATAGAAAGAGCCGATAAAAGACATTAGTCTAAAGCCCACTGAGATGGATGTGATCAACCAATCAAATCGCTCGCAAGTCACATGTGCGCTGAACGCAGGGAACGGCTGCATAGCAACCTACATCCGCCAGCCATAACGAAAAGATGACTTAGTAGCGGCAAACAGACGGCTAGTGTATGCCAGTGACGGAACAATTGAGAAAATTAATATCAGCTTGCAGCATCCGCATCCATTTGTCGCCAGATTGGCATCTCTCGCCTTCAGGTTATTGACAATGCTTTTGTTAAGACATTTTCTTTAGAATCATCGCATCCATAGCAAGATTTTACACGTCCATTTGTAGTTATTAAAAAATGTATAACTCTGGCAAGATTTTACATGCAAACAGATTATCACTGAAGTTACAGAGAATAATGATCGACTAGAAATACCTATTTTGTTATTTGAATTTTCTTATTAATCATAGTTCTTAAGTTAATGATGAATAAGCCCCGTGCAAGTACTACAACTATAGAATATCCGTCGAAATCCTCATATTGTCTTGTTAAGTATATATTTGAGCTTAACAAATATTTCAATAAAAATCATAATGAATGTAAGTCATTATTTAAAGAAGTAAGTGGGTATAAATAAAAACAAAATTGAAATTGACAAGTTTTCCTCATTTCACTATTGAAGCTGACGTTAAACACACGAGACTGTTATCTCGCCTATACTTTATTTTTTCTTATTGAAACCAAACAGTGTCTCTCTCATATGTCTTTTCCGTTTTTACTCACGATCAAAACGGAATAATCCATTATTTGTGGCAGGGTATATGGTACGTGTTAACCAACCAAATAACTAAGGAACAAACAGAATTATAATATGATTTTAAAAATACGTTTGGATGTTAAACTACATTTAAAGGAAATAGCAACCTGAGAAACACACACTTCTCCAGAGAGTCAACTCTATTTTAATCATAATTATATTCTAACACGTTGCTTACAAATTTGAAATGTTCATTACAACAGGATCATAGAACATATTTTCATTTCAGATAACAGTAATATTATTATCATTGGGAGATAATTAAAACAAATAATGATAAAAACTGAAAGTGAAAGTGAAAGTGAAAGTGATAAAAAACATATTGAATGATATTTTGATAAGTCCGACGGCAAAATTAAACACAAAATTTCTCCGCATCTGTAATGTTTTACGGTAAACTGTCGCCGGTGTTTGTTGTAGTTTTTTTATCTTTTTAGTACATAGGGTTAATTTCATCCGTTGTTTGCCTGAAGACATTCATTTCTGAACGAAATGTATCACAACACAATTTTCTGTCATTTACTTACTTTCTCCCCCCTCTCTCTCTCACACACACACACACATACACACACACACACACACACACACACATATATATATATATATATATATATATATATATATATATATATATATATATATATATATAGTTGGATTGATGTGAGTTTGTGACCCTGGGTTTCACGCTATTTGCGATCGATAGACAAACTTTCACTGATATCAGGCGCTTTCCAATAAGTACCGGGCATATATAATATATAAATAATATATATAAAAAATTGCATATATATATATATATATATATATATATATATATATATATATTCCTCTTCTATTTTCCCAATCTACTTATCTACCCCAGTCCGTTCACTGTTCTTATCTATCTATCTATCTATCTATCTATCTATCTATCTATCTATCTATCTATATATATATATATATATATATATATATATATATATATATATATATATATATATCTGTCTATCTATCTATCTATCTTCACTTTCAATGCCATAGTCTGGTGTAAATATTCAGAGATAACTGAATCCATTAAACTGATATCCTCGTTTTTATTTTTTGAAAAATTTTCATATCGATTCAATTGTCACGTATACATTCCAAATTACCACTCAAAATGATAGTTCACAATACTAATCCATCGCCTTTATTATCAATCACGATAACTTTTTTCCAATAAATTACACTGTTTTGATTAATAAATTCTTTGTCACTTGGCAATTAAATGTATTTTTGTCCTCAGGAATTTTCTCACACGAATTTTTTCGCCCAGACAAACATATTTTACGACATTGCTGGTTTTACGATATTGTCTAGAACTTTCTGGGATTTTGAAAAAATTCCAATCTCCGATTAAGTGATCATCGACGTATATAAATTTCTTATTGAAAACTACCTTAAAATCTATAAATCTTTTGTAAAATTTTATCAAAAAATATCTCATTAATACCTAAATATCTAATATCGACAACATTACAAAATCAGCTTTAAAAAAGTGTAAGGGTGTTGGCGATCATGGCTCTCCACAACTTCCTATCCTTTGTAGCTCTTAATAAATTTTGTCTTTTTTGTTATAATCCGATGACAACATTTTACGCACAAATACTCCGCTGAAATTTTACGGAGTAAATAAATCGATAGTCAAAAGTAAAACACCTGTCCTTCTCCCTAAATGCTATATCCTTTCAGGATGTAGGTGATTATGGATTTCAACACTTTCTTTTCCTTTAATATCCGTAAATTGTTCATTGCTATGATTGTTCTTCATAATATAATCTCGTAGCTTCCCGTCGCCTTCTCCACAGTTCTGAATTCTTATTTTTCCTTCTCCTAGACGAGTTGCTAATTAAAACTAGAAAACCTAGTTTACCCTTCATTTGTGGATAAAAAAATATGGATTTGTGCTTTCCGCAAGAACATTAAGGCAAAACGAATCCAAACTTCCTCAGTGGGAATTTGAACTCAGTTTGCCGATTCCATTATTGACACTGTTATCTGTTACATCATTCGTACCTCCATCATGAATCTAACAGCAATTTGAAAAAAAAGTGTTAATAGAAAATAAATCTAAAGCACGCAACAAATCGAAATATCGATCGTTATGCAGTTATGTATTAATTCATTTTTACTTATTACTGCCCTGTTCACTCGTTTGGATAATGAGAGCAAAAGAGATATAATTATTCAATTGAGCCTCGTACGTTTAAATTTAAAATTATACTAAAACTGACTTAAAAATTGACACTTGAAATTATGGATTAACTGACCACGTGTGCTAGTTAGAAAAACCTCAGCCAATAAGCAAACTCCAAACTCGAACAACCTTTTCTTCTCTTGCATGTGGTGTCCCTTCAAGATCACGGCTCTCCACAGCAACATAACCTTTGCAAATCAGCAATATTTATGCCTTTTCTACCACCTCCATTTAACAAGTTCGTTAGGTAGGTTACTCGCTGTCCCCTCTGTCCCACTTGCCTTCAGTATATTCTGCGTGTGTTTCGTTCTCTAAGCCTTCCTTCCTGATTTGTGCTTACAAGAAATGTCAGCCATCTCTTTCTGATTCTAAGTGCTTTTCTTGTTACCATTTTCGTTAAGACTTCGTCGTTGCTCATGCATTCTGTTAATGTCATTCATTTGTAGAAGCACATCTCCGTTGCCGCAAGTCTTCTCTTCATCTGTGAGAAAATTGTCCAGTATTATCGGCCATATAGGAGGATTGATATTACATTGCATTCCGGCTCTTTTCTTTATTCCTAACGAACCTGATTTAAAATCAGCATTCGAAATGCTGATTTCAACTAACCACGTGAGGCAATGAGAAAACGCAACTACCACAAGCAACAAGCAAATGCAAGACGAGAAAAACATATAGGATTCAAGGAAAGAGTTATTTTAATGAAGCAAAAACAAACAAATATCACAAAAGAAGAGATAAAAAATATTATTTCTTCATCGCACAATTCACTGTATTGTACAGTGTCCACAGACATTACAACGTCCAAAAAAAATGGAAACGTTTAAATATTTAATCACATGGTTATTCATTCTACGCTTTGAAATTTGAAACATTCAACAAGATTCTTGAAATGGAAAGAAAAAAAATAAGGCAGCCAACATATGCTTCCATTGTTCGCCATAAAGTTTAATTTTAAATTCCTTTCGTAATATTAGGAACCATTTTCTATAAATTTTCTCTCAGAATTACTTAAAATGTTAAATATTCTTTGACTTACAAATTAGAGTCTTTCTTGCAACTGGTTCTCGTACTATTCATCTCGAGATTTTTGACAAAATCCAAAGAAGGATCTGTAATGTAATCCTGACTTGTCATCTCGACTTCAGTCATTTTTTCACCGACCTGACGTGGATTCCTTCGGATTTTGTTTTTTAGAAATATTTTCATGGCAACTGCTCTAACGGGCCTTTTCTCCCCTGGTAACCCGACTGCACGAATTTAAACGTTCTACTAGATTGGCATCGAGGTCCCACAAGTTTATTGTTGACATAGCTAAATGCAACCGCCACTTCTACTCTGACCGTTTCTTTATTCACACTTCCCTGATAAATACAAGCTTCAAAAATTTAAATGCAACGTCAGTCGCCATTTTCTATCTTCTTGAATCCCGTTCATCTTTTGTCCTTTCCTCATTCCACCCTATACACAGTCATTTCTCTCACTTTCACTTCCTGTAATCTGCTGTGTACTAATGGCATTTCCGCCTTGCTTGAGGTGAAACGTTAAAAAAATCTTCCTATTTTAGACGAAGATGAATCCCCTCAATAAAGCAATATTTATCCATGTCTTGGAATATATTTTCGTATTTAAGCAGAATTACATCCAATATGTGAGAAAATCCGTATCCGGAACTTCCGGAACACTTTTGCCGTACGAAAACTCGCCTCAGGAATTTTTGCCGTAGGAAACTTGGCTGTATAGTATTTTGCCGTAAGACAATTTCGCCGAATTTTTTTCGTATATATCAATATTTAGGTATTTATAGCGAATTTAGAACAGTTTATTTTTTCAAATAATTTGTGTAAATTTCAAAAGAGTTTGATTTCAATTACAGTTTGAAAGGGTTATCTTTCTTTGATCTGATATTTTATACTGAAGTTGGTTGCGTATTCAAAGTTGTAAGTTTGTTTGAAATAATATATATTGCTTGAGTGAGAATTATTGGCAGATTGATATTATGTTAACAGAAAGTTTAACGTTAAGTCTGAAATATGAAAGTTTATGACGTAGGATCTGATCTCAAGTTGAAATTTTTGCGCTCAATGACGAGGATGAATGAGGTAGGAGTTTGATCCTATAACTTCGCTTATTAAAATGTTTACATCGAAGTAACAATAGTGTGAGCCAGATATAATTTATAACAAGATACTTCGCATATTAAAAAATGTAGCGAAATTGTCTTACGGCAAAAATCCTATTCGGCAAAATTTTATACGGCGAAAATTCCTGACGCAAGTTTTCCTACAGCAAAAATGTTTAAGGCGAATGTTCCTAGAACCGAGAAAAACTATATATGAAGAAAAATATTTTAAGTAGTCTATAAATAAACGCGGTTTCGTATACAGATTATCAAATCTTTTTTTTTTTTTTGAACATCCAAATGTCTCTGCTTCTCTTTCATTCTGTCAGTTACGCTGCGTTGCACACTATGATAGCCATTTTTATCCTGCCATTTTGCTTTTGAATGATCGTTCATTACTTGAAGAAAATAAGCGGCAACAAATAATTTCTGTTACTCTGGGACCTCACAAAATTTTTTCCTCTTGGTTGATTATTTGACGTAAACCTTAATTGACAAAGATGTTTTCAAGTAGTTACTCATGGCTATGACTGCTAAATTTTCGCCAAGTAGAGTGCAATAATAATAATAAACGCTGATATCACACATGCGCATTCATGAATGGATCCTTATAGGCGTTGCGCTACCTTGCGATATCGTGAAGGCGAAAATACAGAGGTATCAAGATTTGACAGGGTGAATCAAAGAAATATGCCAAGAAGCATCTCAAGTTGTCCCTTTTGTGGTTGGCGCAATCGAGACTTCTCGCTCCAAATCCTCTGTAACCCTTGCCTTGATCTATCCATTTTCCTTCTCCACATCCTTTCCTCTAACACTCCTATCTGCTCTCGCTCTAAATCTTCTGTAACCCCTTGCGCGCTAGTGGCTTCCAGCCTTGATTGGAGTGAAAAGCTTAAAAATAAGAAAAAAAAGAAAAAGGTATTTTTCTCCCATTCAAGACGCCTTTTTACTCATAGACCCTGGATTGAACTTGGTAATTAATCACGTAAAATTACTCTCTGGTAAGAAGATACAATAATAATAATAATAATAATAATAATAATAATAATAATAATAATAACAACAACAACAGATCAGTCCATGACAAAATAGCTACCCTTGAATACGTTGGGAATTATGCAGGAAGTATGGCCTCGAATGCGCAGATATGTCGAACATGCTCTCACCAATGTCTCTAGCCGAGAACGCGAAAGTGAAGCTCATGTGGGTTACGACCATGTTGACGGACAAGCACATGGAGAGTAATCGCCCTGACATTACACTTGTACACAAGATCACTGATGAATAGGTCCTGATAGATGTTGCGGTACCTTGGGATAAGAACATTGTAAAGGAGGGGGGCAGGAGGTACTAAAACCTGGCAGGGCAAATCAAAGAAATATACCAAGCAGCAGATGGAGTTGTCTCTTTTGTGATCGGAACACTTGGAACTATTTCCAGGTATTATTCTGCTAAGCAGAACGCCTGGGGCATACCTGAAATAACTGAGTGTGCAGGTGGCAGCACTGCTTCGCTGAACCGATGTGCTGTTGAAAGTTTTGTCTCTAAACGGTGGGTAGGAGTTGAGATACTTATCACCTGTCGAAATATCCAAGGGTCGGGGAGGAATTCAAATATAATAATAATAATAATAATAATAATAATAATAATAATAATAATAATAATAATGATAAAGACATCGACAACCACGACGACGACGACGATGATGATGATGATGATTATTATTATTATTATGAACGAATGAGGGAAATTTAAGAAATAAATGATGCTACTACAAAAAATACAAAATATTCATTTACTGTTTACTGTTTCCACATCAGCTAGCATACCCTAATCATGGACGAAAATTAAAATAAAAAGGCCGCTGAGAAGACAAATAAAAGAAAACAGAAGGGAAATTAAAGGTAAAATAAAAATATATACTGAAAGATGGAATAAAAATACAGATATATAATAAATAAAGGAGAATTTAGCGAACAAAACAAGAAATCAAGTAGAAAGAAAAAAATACGTCTCTGTATGGAACGCAAATGAAGCAAAGAGGGCGTCTCTCGCAAATGTCTACGGGGATATTGACAAAGGTACCTTTTTTGGTTTGGAATGGAGAAGACTATAATTTTATTTTTCGTCTATAAAATTAAGATTCTCTAGTCAATATGGCAGTCTACAGTAGGGATAAAAGCGAAAACATGTATTCAAAATGACACTTGTCAGATAAGTAAGTGAAGCTGTCATTTAAAGAAGATCGATGTTGTCTGCTGAAACTTTATTCAAATTAGTCATCCACTTTATTTCCCCGTTTCGTTGACCGTATGTCATAGAGGTCAAGACATTTTTAACACCAAATGAATATAAAGTAATAATGGGTCATAATCATGAGAGTGGGTTTTAGAAAAATAAAAAAAATAAACGGAAAACAATTTTAGAAGTTTGGAAAATTAAGAGAGTGACGTCAAGCTGAAGTAATATTTGAAGAGATAATGAAGACAGACAAATAGAAGGAACTGGAAAATAAAATGGGGTTACAGGTTAAAACGACCGTAAATGACATTTGATGAGGAAAAAAAGAATTTATTTATTTATTTTCCACTCATATATTTATACAAAGAAGAATGCGTGGTGATACCCACTTTAATTCCGTCCAATCGAGTATACGGATAAGTACCAAGAAAGATTAGTAAATATTAGAACGAATTTAGACATTGCTTCTTTTTTTTACCAAAAACCAAAGACCAAGTAAAACCTGATGGAGTATCGAAGAAAGATTGAGGACAAGTATTTTGCAATATTATCGGCCCCAACCGACTTCAGTTACATTCTACCGTCATAACGCAGCTTCCATGTGCCCTTTCGATAAACATTTTAACGGTAATTATTTTCATGAGAATTCCTCTTCGGTATCTCGATGCCACGAATTTAAGCACAGTACCAGATTAACAGCTGCGTCTTATCATTTTATAGTTGAAATTGCTAAGTGTAAGAGTAAGTCCTATGCTAATGTTTTCTTCCCTCGTACTTCTCGCATGTGGAACTCTCATCCGACTTGTAGCCTACCTGTCAAAAACGATCTTATAAAGTTTAAATGCAATGAACCCCTCCTGTAACTAGAACCTTGGTCTTTTAATGCGCGCTCTCTCTACACTTAATATTACTACAGTTTCTTTCACTTTCAGTAAAACACCTGTGTCTTAGTGGGTTTATCGCCTTGCTTTGAGCTTGAAATGATTATGCATGTATATATATATATATATATATATATATATATATATATATATATATATATATATATGTATATAATCATTACACACACACATATATATATATATATAATGATTACACACACACACACACACACACACACACACATATATATATATATATATATATATATATATATATATATATAGTAGGCATCTGTTTATCTCGCGCGATGAAGGTAATACTCTGGTTTGGTCAGAATTCAGTTCTTTGGTGATGAGACTGGACTGGAGTGACCTCTCCAGGGAGCAAATCTGGGCGATAGTATATGGAGGCCGTTCCCTGCCTAGAATAAATGGCTCCTCTCTCGGCCGTACCGACAAGATCCTAAAGAATACAGTGGTTAGCTTGGCTTCAGGATTTGCTGGAAATTTGTCACTGTTGACAGCCAACCGCCTTCTGGGCTCCACAGCGGGTTTTCTCTGTGGATTTATTTCAATAGCTTTTTCGTGTTTTGGATATGCCCGCAAGGTAGCGGAGGTTTAAAATCACCCTTTTCCTTCCCCTAGATGGACTGCCTGTTACAATCCCACTCTTGCCAAGACTGTGGAATATTAGATGCAATAGCTGACAGTAAAGAAATGGCACTTTCTCTCCGTCAATCTTCGAACATCTTTGTCTTCAATGACTTTAATGCTCACCACGACCCAAGGCTAAAAGGTACTGATGTTGCCGGTATACAGACATTAAACTTTTTCATTGCCCAACCCCTCAGCCAAATTATAGATTTCCCTACTCGTTTCCCTAGCCAAATTGAACAACATGCTTCTCTAGTGGATCTATTTCTTACCTCCTCTCTCCGCTTTTGCCAAGCTTCACAATACTCTGCCTATTTGCTACTGCTCGTAATAAATGTAAGCGATTCCTCGAAGAAGCTAAAGGTCCCTGTTTGCTGAGAGTATGAGGCACCGCATAGCGTCTAAAAGCTTTGGTTCTCCTGATTACTGGAGTCTCTGAAATAGGGTACGAAATAAGTGCAAGGTCTCTCTATTCCATCCTCTTTAATCGATCTGAGTTCTTTTTTTATCATCCTCTGTTGATAAAGCTGAATGCTTTGCCCGTAAATTCACCTCAAACTCTACACTTGGCCCATTTGGAGTACTCCTGCCTAACTTCCTACTTAGGACTGATTCTCTGAGTGATATGCATATAGCACCATACATGGTTTCTGCTATTAACTCTAACCTCGATCCCCACAAAGCATGTGGACCCGATAGCATCCATGTAATAGTCATTAAGGAGTGTGCTCCGGAACTGCTTCCTGTTCTCTCTAAACTGTATAATAAACGCCTGGCTGTCAGCTTTCCTGTTTACCTGCTTGCTGGAAGTCATCGTCATTTGTTCCAATTTAAGAACTCTGGTGAGCCGTCTGACCCATCCAACTATCGGCATATTAGCCTTCTACCTCTTTTTGGGAAACTCCTAGCGGCCTTAATCATTAATTAGTTCGTTATTGGTTCCTTATCTCTCATCACAGGGTCTTTTCTCAGACAAGCATTACGGTTTTCATTTCTCCAGATCAACTTCTGATGTACTAATAATCTAATATTATAGATAAAAAATATTGAATTTTATATAGTGTTTTTCTTGTTAAAAGGTTGAATACTATTAAAACATTCAACATTATAGATAAAAAATATTGAATTTTATATAGTGTTTTTTGAGATTTTGCACGAGCAAAACAAATTCATGGATTTGGACAACAAAAAAAAGACCCCAGAATGACGTCAAAATCCGCGAAAAGTTTCCATCCTTTAATAGTCAGTTATGCTTAGTTTAATTTTTGTGTATATAAATATAGGTAGAAAAAGAACAAATGTTGATATGAGAGCTAGGGCCGCAAAGCACTTCCCGGTATCCCTAATCAATCTTGGGTCCCCTCAGTCGTGGAGTTCGGGGGGTAGTTTACATCATTTGTAGATGTTTGTATCTTCGATTCTTTAAGTATAGGTTTCACGAGTATTGAATATGAATAAATGTGCTTCTGACGAGAATTTATTCTGTTGGTTATTTATTAATATTCCTTCTATTTCCTTCGTAATGACTTATGATCAATTTTTCTCTAAGGAAGAATTTATGAAATCGAAGTTAAGTCTTGATTTATTTATACGTGTTACTAATTAGTTTAATGAGTTGTTCCCACGGAGGTTTTTTTCAGGTTCGAAAATGATATTCTTTAAAATTCTAGATGAATTTCTTATAGTATTGAAGGATATTTTGTCTTGGGACGAGTGGTTATAAATTTAGCGTTTGTGAGTTCAGTGAATAAAGAATTACTTAGTAAAATTACGAGTTCAGTATTTTGGGTGTTGATAGTAATTACGTTAATATCAGGGGTTAATATCAGAAAGTAAAAGAGTCCGAAAAAATTATTAAGAAAGGACAATAAAAGAACAGATTTCAAGGAGACAGAAAATGACGATTGAAAGTGCATTTAAATTTTTAAACCTCAAAGATAAATTGAAAGCAAGAGGCCGGTAGAGCGTTACACAAGCGAGAAGTACGTGAGAAAAAAAACTCGCATTTCGCATAGAAATGGTTATATCTAGAAATTTCAACTGTAAAATGATGAGATCTTGTCGCCAATCTAGTACTTAGCTTAAATTCGTCAAGTCGATGTACTGAAAAGGAAAGCTCCTCAGAATAATTACCGTGAAAATATTTATAGAAAAAGCAAAGAGAGGCTATATTACGGCGGTGAGAAAGTGTCTGAAGACGAGACGGCTGGTCATGACCGATAATTTTTCGTCGAAAATTGAAATGATTTCGCCAGTGAAGGAGTAAAATTTAAAGCTACATATTCTGAGAGTTCTTAGATAGAAACCTATTGTTAATCCGGATGCTATTTTGTTATTGTGATGCGGATAAACTTGATTAGGTCATTTTTATTTGTCTTTCGGTAAACTTTGAAATCTATTTTCATATTGTGCCGGATTAAAAGAAATTCTGATTATTGATTTAAGCTTGAATGAGACTGTGACCATTCACACTCTTTATACACACACACACACACACACACACACACACACACACACACACACACACACACACACACACACACA
>OZ038488.1:78335229-78410229 GCA_964036315.1 Acanthosepion esculentum
ATATATATATATATATATATATATATATATATATATATATATATATATATATATATATATATGTGTGTGTGTGTGTGCGTGTGTGTGTGTGTGCAGGGTAGCAATGTAGTCAATATTCAGTTACTTATAATAAAAAAGTAAAGCACTGAAGTAGGTGACTTTCGCTTCGAACAGTATCGGTAATTAATTTAATATTGCTTACCATAGCATTTTATTGTTAGTAACCAGAATTAACCAGAAACATTTTAATAATAAATTTCTGGACTGTTGATTAATTGTTTTGTCTTAATTGTTATTGTAAGTAACTATATAGTGACTTTATGCCTACCCTGTATACAGGGTGGGGAGGCAAAACTTGCATATTTTTGGTATTGAAATAAAAAGCCTTAGAGTAGATTAATTAGTTTATTTAAAGAAATACGAATGGTTTCCATATACAAATACAAAACGAAAGAAACATTTTATTCGACATGTCCTCCTTGTTTCTCAATTACTGCCTCCACACATCCCATGAAACTTCTACAACTTTTCTCTTTTAATACCAGAGGGCATCTTGTTCCACTCTTATCCGATGGTATCCATGAAAGAGTTAACGTTCCGATGAGAGGTTTTATTAGTACAACGTTCTGAAAAGCTCCAAACAGCATCATCTAGAGGGTTGAGATCTAGGCTGGAAGAACGCCAGAAGTGTGATGGCCAAAAATCGACAAAATTGGATTTTCAGAAATTCTTTCAGAAATTCTGTACTTTTTTGGCTGTATGGGCAGGAGCACCACCCTGAGTCCATATGTAGGGTAGTTGGCTTTGATCCAAGGTAATACATTGTATCTCAGTCTTGTAATAGGCATTAACATTTTCACCAGATTTGTAAAATTTGATAGGCATTTATGCCATCGGAGGCCACAACCCCAAAGACCATAACTTGAGCTGGATGCTTCGTTCTAAAAGTGGTCTAGACATGATCTTATGAGTGTGCAATGTATCTGTCATTCCTGCGATTCAGAACAGCGTGAACAGTAAAGATCTTTTCGTCTGAGAAAATTTTCACAGTGGACCTGTTTCTTTTAAGATAAGCAAGAACTTTTTTTGCATCTTTCTTCTGGCCTTCATTGGCCGTGTCAGCAAATGTCTTTGTGTTATTGCGTAAGATTTTAGTTGTAAGTCATGTTTCACTGCTGTTCTGATAGTTTTAGCATCCACCTTAAGTTCAGTTGCTAATTTTCTCATGGATTTCGTTGGGTCTTTTAAGATTTGGGATTTGAGGGTGTAGATGAAATTATTATTGCGCTTTTTGTTGATTCCGCGACTTCCAGGCTTTCTCTGAATATTTTCCTTCATAGTCATGCTCTTCTTCATATTAAAAACTGTCCGTAAGGGATAATCCAACTATGCTTGAAGTCTTTTGTGGAAGAACATGTGCGCTTATCATATCACACACCCTTTGACATTTGTTTTCCTCAACACTCATCTTTTACACAATTTGCTTAACGAAATCCATAGTGAATATATATTATATCTCATCAAATGAGAACCCCAGAGATATTAAGCTGTATGTGGGGTCAACTAGCAGACCTTTTAAGGATAGGTATTACAATCACATGAACTCCTTTACAAATGCAGCCAAACGCAATATGACATCACCTTTGAAATATTTTTGTAAACTGAAGGAGGAAGCAAAAACACCTAATGTTAAATGGAAAATCCTAAAACAAGCTAGTACTTGCAATTCTCTGAACGAACCTTACTTTTTATGTTTGCAGGAGAAAATATGTATCATTGAACTTCTGAACAACACCCAATTATTAAACCAAAGATATGAAACCACTGTTTTTGTAGACATACTAAGGATCTAACTCTACAATCTTGTTAAATTCTTAATTCCATAAGTATAAAAGTTTTAAATTTATAAATCACCTCCTTTCATATATTCCCTACTCTCTTATGTACCTCTCCACTAATTAGATTATGATTCTTAAAATATTATTATTATTATATTTATTTATTTATTTTTTTCATATATAGGGTGACCCCCCGCAAAACGCGAATTTTTTAAGTGCGTATTGCCAGACATGAGCAAGTGGCAACACTGCGAGACAGTGACCTTGAGCAAGTAAACATTTCGCCATTTTAGTAACGAGAATGAAATTCACAGTATCCCAGCTGAGATGTTGCAGCAGTCGATGAGGAATCTCAACAGCAGATTTCAAGAATGCATTCGTACATGAGGAGGCCATCTACAGGACGTAATTTAAAAAAAAATGAAAATGCCATCATTGTTTCTTAAATGGCATATTTTAAGGTTTCAATTACTATGAATTAAATATTTTTCTTCCATCACTCTTGGTTTTATTGGATTGTTAAAAAGTTCCCGTTTTTTTGGGTCACCCTGTATATTACTGGTAATATTTTCAGATAAATTATTTTACACCCATACATATTCTACACGCTATATTGTCCAGGAATAGGTCAAAATTTGATTATAAAAGGTCATATTAGTATTCCTTATGTTTTTAGAGGAAATCACCACTTCTAAATTTATTAATCAACAAAACACTTTCATTGACTACAGAATTAGTAGTGATAACCCCAACATAAATATATGCAATTCAGCTCTAGACTTTTTTTAATAGTAAACCAAAAATAACACTCACAGTTACGACTAAAACTATCGCTAGAATTGTACCTACTCCAACGTATTACTATCCCCCATTTCCACCTTTCCTCCTCTACCTCTCACTCTTAGGGCGCTTGTGAGATGATGTGCCTAAACTTTTGACCGGTGTTTATCGACAAGAAAAAAATTCCACAGACCAGTTAATATTCAACACCCCATCCATTCTTCACCAAACTGCTATCAACAAGCACTAATGTTTCACTCCTTCACCTTTATGCTTTATGTATATGTTTTTCTTAAACAAATGGAAAAAGGAAGTGACGTTTCACATACGGCTTGCCTACAAGCAGGATTGTTCATGACCACTTTCGGTTCTCACCCGTCGAAGTGCAGGTGAAATGCACTGAAACGAAGTTGCATCTTTGTAGTGAGTAAAATGGTTTTGTCTATATGATAAAATTATAATAAATAAATAATTATCGCTCCACTATCGGTATCGAGCGCTCTTTTCGATTAATGCTGTGAACGTTAGAATTTATATATTACTTTCGTTATCATCGCATATATATATATATATATATATATATATATATATATATATATATATATATATATATATATATATATATATAGAGAGAGAGAGAGAGAGAGAGAGAGAGAGAGAGAGATGTAGATACCCAGTAAGAGGAAAAATAGAAAAAGGACAATATGCAGAGAGTGAAATAATTAGAGATGAACTGACTGAAATACAGCGAAAGATCTGATGAGACCCAGGCAGAGGGAAAAGAGAAATAGAGTAAGAGCAAGATTTGTATAGAGTGAAATAGATATAACGATAGATAGATAGATATAACGATAGATAGATATAACGATAGATAGATATGAACGGACAGATCGACCAGAAAGAGATAACTTAAGAACATTGTTAAAAGCAACGTAAATAAATGTAAAGAAAGGAGAAAGAAAGACATTTTAGTTTTTCACTAACAACGAATGAAGAAAAGGAACATAAAATTCGAGGTGCGGGCATAATAATCAAGGAAAGTGAAGTAGAAAAAATGGTTCGCATTAATCAAGTCAATTGTCTCTTGAAGAGAAAACGCGACCTCTCAGATGGCAATTTCAGGAGGAATCTTACAATTTTATTGGCTATTGCGTGCGCGGGCTGCACATCCGGATGTAACGCCTTTCTAATCCAGTGAAGATCCTCATAAATAATCACACAATTCGAAAAATATTCAGTTGGTTAGGTAGAAAAGAAAGAAAGAAAGAAAAAGAAAGAAAGAAAGAAAGAAAGACAGTAAAAAAATAAAAAGGTAAAAAGAAAAGAAAAAGTAAAAAAAAAGAAAGAATGGCAGTAAAAGGCAAAGAATATACAGAATGAAAATATAAAAAATGACATTAATTGTTAATACAAAGAAAGAAAGAAAGAAAGAAAGAAAGAAAGGAAGAGTGTAACTGAAAAGAAAGATGAAATGAAAAAAAATGAACGAGAGAGAGGGAAAGAGAAATTGAAAGGCAGTAAAAAGCAAAGGAATATACAGAATGAAAATATAAAAAATGACATGAGTTGGTAATACAAAGAAAGAAAGAAAAAGTGTATGGGAATTAAAAAAAAGGGAAGAAATGCAAGAGAGAGAGAGAGAGAGAGAGAGACATGGAAAAACAATAACAAAGGAGTATATACAAAGAAAAAATACAAATAAAATATAAAAGATAAAAAATAATGTGTAAATTATATAAAAGGAGAAAGGAAAATAAAACGAAAGAAAGAAGCGAAGGAAGGGCTAATGTCAAAATGAAAGAACAAAATATAAAGCGTAACTGAAGTAAAAGAAGAAATACAAATTAAAACAAACAAACAAAAATAATAAAACCAGTAAAAACCAAAAGAGAAAAAGAAAATGTAAAAGAAAGTGGACATGAGAGAAAGAAAGAAAAATTGTAAGAAATGATATATAAAAGATCTATCAAATGAGAAAAAAGAAAAGAGAAAATAAAAAATGAGAGGAAAAACATGAAGAGAGTAAAGAAAAAGAAAAAAGGAACAACGGATGCAAAAAGAAAAAGAGAAGGGAAGAGTGAAAACGAATCTAATTTTGTTGATCAGTGGACAAAAACATAGGATTTAAATAAATGATGCTTTCTGTAAAAAAGGGGAAAAAACGTATAAAATGATGGCAGAAAGGATAAGAATAATAAAAAAAACTATTTAAAAATATCGAGGAGAACACAAAAATACTCAGAAAAATCACGAGAAAGGTTATAATAATAAACAGAAAACAGATGAATTTTTTAAAAGGAAATCAAGGAATGAATCATAGAAAATGAAAGAAGAAAGTTGTAACAATATTTTTAATCATTTCACGCCAAGCAAGATAATAAAGCCACTATGGCGTTAGGATTTACTGAATGTGACAGAATATGAGAAAAAAAATTTTAAGCGAGAGAACGATAAAAGAACAAGAATTAAGACAGAAGTTGACGATTGACATTGCATTTAAATTTTGGAATATCAAAGTTGACCGAGAAGCAATGACCCGGAAGAGAGTTTCACAAGCAAAAAAAGTGCAGGAGAACAAACTGTTAGCGTAAAACCTACGGTTACAGCTATCCATTTCAACTGGAAAATGATGAGAGCTAGCTGCCAATCTAGTACTGCGCTTAAAATTCATAAAGTCTAGGAAAATGGAAGAGGAAAGTCATCAAGGAAGAAAATATTAAAACTTAAAGGAAATCAATAAAAGAAATTACAAAGGAGAAGTGAAAAAGAAATCATATTAATTTGATTATTAAAATAGAATTCAAATTGATACTGATTTTTAATAATGCAATGAGCCACACTAAGATTTCGTCTCAACTCTGACTCCTTACTTGAAGACCCGCAGTCTTCAGCTTTAAATTCACATCAATCATGTTCTTGTTTGTTAGTTTATTTGTACAAACTGGCGAACGAACAGTTCCAAAAATTTGAATCAAAATAGGAATGACAAATATCAATGAGAAAATGCATTGCTTCTTTCTTGCCGGTAGCGTCGATTCAAATTAACCTTCCTTGATTTCCGACCCTTTTCCACAATTCCCGGTCACGAAAAATACATTACGAGAAAGCAAGGTCGCTTAAGACAAAAACCTAACAATGATCATATTTGCAAGTGAAACAGACAAGTGAGAGACCAGTTAATAAGATAACGTCAGGATTGATTAGCTGCACTTCTCACTGTCACTATTGGTTGTGAGGGTGGAGACGTGAGATTTTTTTTCTTAACATCAGATTATTTTATTTTAATCCTTTCACCGCAAGCAAGGCGAGAAAGCTATTAAGAAAGAAAGTAGAGTGAAAGAAACTGAGAATGCATTACTGAGGGCAAAGGACATTAAGTGACAGAAAACGATTGATATTGCATTTAAATCTTTGAAGATTGTTGATGACAGGAAAGCAAGAAGCTGAAGGTGAGTTCCACAAGCGAGAAAATCTAATAGAATATAACTAACGGTTAAATCTAGCAATTTCAACAATAAAATAATGAGACCTAGCTACCAATCTGGTACTACACTAACATTCATGAAGTTGCAGCACCAAATAGTAAAGCTCTCCAGAACAACTGCAATGAAAATATTTGTAGAAAAGGCGCGGAGGTGCTATGCTATGGCAATGGGAAGGGGATAGCGATAACAGATCGGGGCCGATAATATTGCAAAATATTCGTGTTCAATCTGCCTTGGATACTTCATCAGGTTTTACTTGGTCTATGATTATATTGGTAAAAACAACAATAAATAAATTCGTTCTAATATTTACTAATCTTTCGTGGTATCCGTTGTAATCTAAGTAAAGATACTGAATAGAATAATCACACGAAAGGTTGGTAATGTACGATAATACTTAGGACAAGAACATATAAGATTCGCCAGCGGCGCGTAGAATTAGTCAACTGCTAGAAGTGAGTCAAGTGAATTCCGCAATATCTGCCAACCGCCCAACGCGGTCAGATGTGGCACAAGGCCGAATTTAATATGGGGTATCCGAGCCCGTAGGCTCAGCCAAAAATTCCCCGTGGACGCCGTATAAAACGTGGTCGGGCAGCTGTTTCCCGAGAGGAGCCTCTACACGGAGGCAGAGAATTTGACCAGCACAGCTGAAGACGAATCTCCTACTGCAGGCCGGCCGACCCGTACAGTATTCACTACTGTATTTATGGGAATGGGAGCACACCCATTATCGTTCGTAGGTATGCTACAACAGTAGCTAACCGTACACCCGATGGAACAGAATTAAAGTGGGAATCATCACGTATACAGAAGATTCTTTTTTGCTCAGTCTCCTTCGTCACTTCTACATTGACTCTGACTATCCCTGCAATGGAAGCATTGGTGCCTGGTGGAATTGTCACCGGAGCTGAGGATATTTCTTGGAGAAGTAAGAATGGGTTTATCATATATAGAGAAATATAGACACATTAGCATTGGCCATCCATTCAAAACGTGCATCCAGCAAATATGCGAAAACGCAGGATGCCAATTTGAAGCTCTCCTAGGTTCGATGGATTATCATGAAAACTAGGGGGATAGAGATCGTGAGTATCCGTGCAAATTGGTCCGCGTTGGTCATGATCATGATCATGATATCTGGCAGCGGTGCCTATTGGTGAGTTTCAACTGATTTTCGACATAGCTTGTATTTCGAACTTCAACCGCTTCAACCAAACAGCGTCTCAATATCAGTATCTGGCTGGTTAATTAAAGAAGCAGCTTATATTTTAGAGATATCACTCGCTTTCGAAGGCAACATCAGCCGAGCCTCCGAACATAAATTTGCAAACAAAATATACGATCCGAAATGTGTGAACGAAGGAAATAGCCGGTCGTATAAAACATTACCCGTCATTGTTAGGTGTCGTTGTTTTTGTTTTGTTTTTAACTGCCTTTAAGTGAAAGCTTAGACAAACGTTGTTGCAAAGCACTACAATGGGACACAAAGTGCATTCATTCCGTTGTGATAATTATATTCAAAGCTACCAAATTAAACGTTAACCCGCAAAATCTAGTAAAGATGTCCGGCGTTGCTAGGGCGTCTTTCAAAATGATGCCTGGCTTTAATCTTAAGATGATGACTTTGTTCAAAGCATGACTAAGATAATAAATAAAAACAGTCAGATTCCATTAACTTAATGATCAGAGATTGTCCATCCCACATACTTTTTAATATCTAATAAACCACTAAATAAACTGGGGTTGTTTTTTCCAGGTTTCCAGATAAGAGGTTTAGCCATCTTGCCACCATTTATCGTAAGAATCACTGAAAAAAACCTTTGAGTTATTCACCTAGAAAGAAAACAAGGTTAAAATCGTTATGAGTCCCCCACTATATCTTCACAACTGAGCAATGGTAAGAGGAAAAAATCATTCAGGCTTTCAGTAATGTTACCAATATTCGTACTCTAATATCCATCTTCAAAGTCCATTCAAGAACCATCAAGAGAACGGTGAATAAGTTTAAAAAAAGAGGGAGCAGTAAAAAGGAAAACTGAATTAGGCGGTCACAACAGTAAGTGGGATCATCATTTCAACTTAGAGCTAAATACATTCTTCTTGTTCAAAGTAGAGTCCAATGGTGTCATAAAAACCTCCGAGAGTTCCAGTAAGATATCTTTTATCATTTCTGAAATACAACGGTTCAAAGCTTAATCTAACAATTGAACAATTTTGCTGTTACACCATATATATATATATATATATATATATATATATTGTCATCCACAGACAGACCTTTTCGCGGTTTCACAGATCATCAGTGTGGCTAGACGTCCGGTTGCCTCTAGCTAGGATCGAAACCCGACTGAATTTGCGTCAGTCGGAACTTCTCCCACTAAGCCATCAGCGTACGCTACGGGATGAAGGTGAATTTTAGCGTGTTTATTTTTAGATTCAGATAAACACACAGTGACTGACAGTGACTCAATTCTGTTGAAGAGTCGTGCAGTATTAGCTTAAATAGTCACTGTTTACAAATTCACACCTCAAACCAGAGGGCTCAACCGAAATTAATTTTTCAGGAGCTATATATGTATATGTATGTGTGTGTGCGCGTGTGTGTGTATATATATCCTTACAGAAAGGAAGGAAAGAGTTCTGTGGTAAGATGTTTTGTTTAATCTCTTCTAAAGCCGTGAATGATGAACCATCTTTTCACAGGTGAAAAAGACTTGAAGCGACAAATATTATTTTACTGATGGCGAGAATTTCATGAACAGAGCATGTGATGAAAGAAGATGATTTAAGGACAATGAGAACTAATGAACTCCTTGCAAATAACCAGAACAAGACACCTGAAGCTTTTCGGGTACGTAATAAGGTCTGGATAATCTAACACTCACAGGACATCTAGAAGGCAAGCAAATCAAATAAAAGCAGCAGGTAACATGCTTGACAATTGCCAGTTGATTTTGTTTAGCGGCATAGGAACACCTCTATTTAATGCCCAAATCTAAGTACTTTGGATACAATTTGATGGCTTCAGTTAAATATATTTTAATGCAATTTTAAGCCTTCGACTACACATAAAATGTATTGCTGGCAATTTTACTATAAATAGGGAGTTCTGGTATTTTTATTATAAAGATGTATTTTAGACTTTTAGTGTTTTGTTTTTGTTTGAGGGTTTACTATTTGCCTATAGTTAGAATCCTAACAGGTGCTACCACTGCGGATCAGGGTGGACCTGGAAACAACAGCAATTAAAAGGAAGTTCCACACTCTCCAAAATCTCCAATATCTCAATCAGATGCCTTGCTGCCGGATATTGGTTATTGCCACAATTACGTGTAAATGGATGGTGGAACGTATAACATAAAGCAACAAAGGAAAGACAACTGTGGAAGACTGTGATCACTAATGTTTTTAAGGCATGAAGAGAAATTTTTGTTAAAATTTTGTTATATTACGGGCCCTAACCTTAGATGAGACTGGGTTGAGATTCAGTTAAGAAATCGATACTTTTTTTTAAATTTCTTGTCAGTGAGTATCATGAATTTTTACAGAGTCCGCGGCGGTTAGAAAAAGAGTAGCACATTTAAATTCCACATCACCTATTTTTAAGCACAGTCATTTTATCAAGAGCTTCCTCAACGATGTTCTACTTTCCACAGCGAATGATTCATTTATGCGGACAATAACAGAAAAGAACAACTTTTAAACTATTAATCAGTCAGTTTTAATTCGATAATTACGTTAGGGAAACGATATTTTTTCCTGTTTCTTTCTTCCACTTCACCTTTTTTTTTTAAACGCGCGAATAATTTCATAGATTTCTCTTCCTTGATTGCACCGCAACATTAGAAGTCTAATGTCAAATTTAAAAAGCTATGAATGTAATAATGTTTTATTAGATTCCTTATATCAAATACTAACGGACTGTCACATCTAATAAAGAAGATGGTTAGTTGTAAAACTAATTTTAGTCTGGTACAAGGCCATAGTAATACGGGCATTCGAAAAGAATCGAAAAGACTAGCTTACTAGACATTGGGCTGCGTTAGTCACCCATCGAAAGTTTTACTTACTAACTTACCATCGTACAAGATTAATATGGTGGACGCTAATCAATAAAACAATAAGGTTTTCATGACGTGCTTGCTGACTATTGTGCAGTAACTTTAGTCGGTGTATGGAACAACGGATGATTCATGTTTCAATCTATGGATCAGTGTTTGCTCCCGATTATCAGAAAATACGCTCATGTGCTGTCAGTTTGTAGGTGGTTGATGAAGATCATGATCTTCATCAACGATCATGTCCATCCCACTCTTAACATCTCTCGAAACACATTCGAGTTGTACAGTCACTAACATCAGTTTCTTTAAATGCTGCATATACTCTACGAGCTGATTATATATATATATATATATATATATATATATATATATATATATATATATATATATATATCATGAAATGAACAAAGTCCGACAATTATTTAAGACATTTTTTATGTTTATACGTTCTTTTTATAGATACAAATATTTAAGTAAATGCTCTGTTTATAATAAACGGTATTACCGAGAAATTTACATAGAAAATATGCGACCTCCGACAGGAATCGAACCTGTATCCTATACGGAACAATCATATATACTGACGTGCCTTAACCGATTGGGCCACAGAGGAGCGTTCGGTTAGGTCGATTTTAGTGTTTTTAAACATAATTCGCCATGATTTTCTCTCATTCATTCATATCTGCTCAATGCGTATCCAAAGGCACGTCAGGCTATATGACGGTTCCGTATAGGATACAGGTTCGATTCCTGTCAGAGGACACATTTTCTATGAATATTTATAGGAAATTCAGTCCGGTAAATGTTGTTAATACTGTTTATTATAAACAGAGCATTTACTTAAATATTTGTATCTATAAAAAGAACGTATAAACATAAAAAATGTCTTTCATATATATATATATATATATATATATATATATATACGAAGTGAGGCGAAAGTCTCGTACAATTAGGATAATTTATTAAAAGTGTAATTACACATGGCAATTTTATTTACTAGTTATTTAATTGCCACACGTACAGTTCTAAATGCCCTTCTCCTTTTTCAAAACAACATTCCTTTCTGTGCCGTCATGATTCATTAACACGTCGGAGAGGTCCCTCTGTCATTTTACTGCATTCATATTTAATCCTTTATTTAAGCTCCATCTTGCTTCGCCAACACTGTTTCTGCAAAATAAGAAAATTTCATTACAAATTAGATATTTATAACATGATTAATTTATTAACTCCTACGGTGCCTCACTCTGTATGTGTATATATATATATATATATATATATATATATATATATATATATATTATAAATTAACTGATTTTAAAATATGGTTCCTTTGCTACACAGGAATTACCATGTTTCAAAAACAGAAACAAACAACTTCAAATTCAATTATTTAATTAAAAGCAATAGTTCTGTTTCATTATTACAAAATTCGCTTGAAAATGAAACAGCACTAGTGTTTTTAATTTACTTAAATAATTGAATTTGAAGTTGTTAGTTTCTGTTTTTGAAACATGGTAATTCCTGTGTAGCGAAGGAACCATATTTTTAAATCAGTTAATTTATAATATTTATGCTCTGTGAATGTACATTGAGCACTGTTTTGTAAAAATAAAAAATATCAATAAGAACACCAGATTATATATCTTAGTGTTGTTTCTTTTTTTATTATAAGATATATATATATATATATATATATATATATATATATATATATATATGATAAAAATATAGTTTTAATGTAGGCTATGTTTATGAGAAAAAGTGCTGAATATCAGCGAAAGAGCATAAGTAGATATGAAAATATAAAAGTAGACACTGAGGTCATCACGAAGCTTCAGTCTCTTTCAAGCATGAAACAGATTGTCACCGAACAGTGTTGACCTCAGTGTCCCCTTTTATATTTTCATCTCTCTCTCTCTTTATATATATATATATATATATATATATATATATATATATATATATGTATGTATATAGCTGGTAGTAGACTAGTTTACAATCGCAATGATGTTTCAAAGCCGTAACGATGCCTGACCCTATAGTCATCATCATAATCACATTATTGGATACATCTATTCTGCTTTTGTAGCAGTGAGGGAATCAAACACACACGTACGCACTTAATCACACACATACACACACAAACACATGAACGCACACACACACGCACGCACACACAAAAACCATTCATACATACATTCTAACACATACACCAATACGCACATATGTGTGCGTGTGTTTATGTACTTTTAGGCAGCAAGAATTCAACCAAACAAGTTTTTTTTAATTCACCAGACAAACTTTCTCTTTTCTAATTTTTGCATTATGTTTTTCAAGTTTTGTACACCAGAAACAAAATTGTGGAAATATTGTTCGAGTTTCATTTTTTTAAAAATTTGGTTAAACTATTTTGATCAGTTCAGTCATTATCAATAACAGGATGTTGTCGGTATGATAGCCAAGTTTTGTTCGCGTTCTGTGCACGAATTGTACTAAGATTCGGTAAGTGACAAGTCAACCTATGTGTGACCAATGTAAAAATACAATGATGTCTTCTGATTATTTAAATTGGAGATGCAATCTACCAAAGGACATGCTAATTTATAAATAAAACTGACTTGACGTGACGGGATTTTTGTGATTCTGAGTTACTGGATATAATTTGGCTAGATGCTTTTTGACATATTTATAGCAAATGATAAATTTGAAGTATTTAATTAAGTGTTTATTTAAAGTATGCCATTTTTTAAAAATATAATAAAGATATGCAACGTAATAATGGGAGGCATGGTGGATTAATGGATAGCGGCTCGGATTGAGGAATTGGAGGGCCGAGTTCAAATTTCAGTCGAATCTATTACATTCACATACGTGCTTGAGAAAGGTATGAATCTCCACCCCCCACAAGCTATTGGCAAATTGCAGAACAGTTCGGGTTTTATAGCCTTGGATGGCAAATGGTCTACCGTAGAAAGATATGGGAACCTACTGCGGGAAAAAATCTACCTCGTCAATCATGTATCATGGTCGGCTAAGCGTGTATCACCCATAGAACATAACTGGCTGAATATAATAATTTGATACATTCTTTTTCGATGGATTCTAGATTAATTTTACACAAGACGTCACTTTAGATTAATTTGAATTCCATGGTGTAGCCTACGAAATCCTGTTTCCATACTGACAACATCCAGTTCCTAATAATAATTAAGGCCATCCACAAATTCTTCTTCTTTGTGCCTTGTCCCTTCAGGATAAAAGGCGGTCGTTGCTCTCCAGAACATCCAAACTTTCTGCGGCCTTTAGTAGTTTTCCCCTTTGCTAGGGCTTTCGCTCACCGTTCTGTCATAGCCAGGTCAGTGGCTCGCTGCCTTCCCCTATATTTCTTGATCTCATTATGTGTCCAAGGAATTTTAATTGGCTTTTTCTGATTGCAAGTGTTCTTTTTGCTATCATTTTCTTTAAGAATTCTTCGTTGCTTAGTCGCTGAAAGCATGGAATTTACATCATCCGTCTGTCGAACTACATTTCGGCTCCCTCCAGTTGTCTTCTCATCCGTAGGCAGATTACTCAGCATTCACTACTATATAAGAGGACTGGTAATACATAGTAAACAAGCGCTCTTTTTTCCTTGTTTCCAAAGAATTTTTACCGTTTCTCAGATCCTTGCTAAGGAATGTCTCTTTTGCCCATCCAATGCGTCTTCAAATTTTATATTTATATATTGTTAACATTAAGGTTGAAGAAATCTGAGGATAAAACTCAACACTGTCTCAAAGCCCTACTTAATCTTGTATGCCGAATGGATGTGCCATGTGGTGTAATGGCTACCGGAGAGCGGAGTTCGAATTCCAGTCGCACTCATTGCATTAGCTTACGCAAAAATACCCTTGAGAAAGTTATGTATGTATGTGTGTGTGTGTGTGTGCGTGTATGTGTGTGTGTGTGTGTGTGTGTGTGTGTGTGTGTAGACGAGAAATGGAGAGCCAAGTTCGAATTCCAGTCGTATTCGTTGCATTAGCTTACGCGAAAATACCCTTGAGAAAGTTATGTATGCGTGTGTGTGTGTGTATGTGTGCGTGTATGTATGTGCGTGTGTATGTGTGTGTGTGTGTGTGTAGGTGAGAACTGGAGAGCCAAGTTCGAATTCCAGTCGCATTCGTTGCATTCCCTTTCTCGCAAATACCCTTGGAAAGTTATGTATGCGCGCGCGTGTGTGTGTGTAGTTAAGAAATGGGAAAGCCGAGTTTGAATTCCAGTCGCATTCGTTGCATTCACTTTCTCGCAAATACCCTTGAGGAAGGTATGTATGCATCTCTTCTCTCCCAACTAGCAGAACAAACTTGGTTTTATAGCCTTGGTTGGCAATCAATCTATCGCAGAATGAAACTGCAACCTACTACCGGAAATTTTTCTGCCTATTCACTCATGAATCGAAAAAGATCGCCCAAGCATGTATCACGTATGGCACTTAACTGACTGATAACTAACCAATTCATTTTCTATCCGTATGCAGGAGATTTGCTTCAAATTCAAGTTCTGAATTATTCTAACAACTTTTCCAAACAGATCTTGTTTCCCTGCCAGTTCATTAGAAACAAAAGAAGGATTACTGATCTACTATGTGATCTCAAATCACCGATATGGCAGTGAATGCTGGACAATTTCCTCGCAAAGAAAGAAGAGATTTAAAACGATAGAGACGAATTCATTGGACAGGACAACGAGGAAGCTTTAAAGATAATAGGAAAAACAAGGAACTGATACTTTCAATAAAAAACTATTGAAATTTCTGGGACGCATCAAGAGGAAAGTGTGTTTGGAGAATCTAACGCTGACGGGACATATTAAAGGAGGTGGAAAGAGCGAGTAGCCTATTTAAGGAATGCGTGAATGTATAGCAACATAGAGAAAAGGGATGACAAAGGCTTAAAAATTGGAACAACAAAATACAAGATGTTGTGGAAAGCCATGATCGCCAACGTCCTGGGCTCACTTGACACATAAAAGGATGCTTTATTCACGGAGAACGTTTAATATATGTCAATTCTACTTTCTTTTAAATAACAATCCTATATTTTAACATTTCGCCACAGAAAAAACTGATAATAGGCGTATATCAGACTTGTGGAAAATGCGTATATTCTAAACATATATGTAAAAAACTGAATTTCGAATATTTGTTTTAAGGTCACTAAAGTCCGCCGCTTTTGAATATTGTCTCAATAAAGTCTTACTGTTGGCATTTCTGACTGTTGTGGATTCCGGGATGAAATCCGATATCAATCAATAACAAACGCCAGGAATGGATAAGGAAAATAAATGTATTAACGTAATAATACAAACTGGTAATAGGGGTTAGTAGATCCAGGAATGCAGGTTAGTAGCACTAATATATATACAGTCTTGGTATTGAAGTATCGCGATATGACTCCTTACTGAGTCTACGTGCTCGCTAACTGTGACGCTTGCCGCCGCCTCTGTGTGTGACTTACTCTACTACTACTGAACTCTACTACTCTTCTGTCGTTCCGTCTCGATTCCTACTTGACTGTTCGGGTATGCACTGGTAGTAGTATATGTATACCTTGGGTGAGTCCATTTGTGTGAAAAGGGGAGACCCCTTAACACTTACCACTTACCCCTGCTGTACTAAATTAATTTTTTTTTAAATGGCATGTTCCTTCACGACGATCATGACTCTCCACATCTGTTTCATTATTTTCTCCGAATTACCATGACTTCTTCGGTAGCAGACTGCTTTCCAGTTCTCTTCTCCGTGGATTGGAATTCAGAGTTTTCCTTCTCTTAGATGTCTAGGGTACCGAGTCTACTTTGCTATTTAACTCAGACCTAGAGGGTGAAGAGACGGATTCATGACTTCCCTAAGGACGTTTGTGCGAAAGTGAATGCAATAGACTATCCCGGAAATTGAACTTGGTTCACCAGTGTAAATCAAATTGCTTTATGCTAAAAAAAAAAAAAGAAATGTTTTGCTGAATCACTTTTAATGAAGAAAACGGAAAACACCTTTAAATTAGGATTCTTTCTTCGGCATTCGTTTTTTTTGTTTTGTTTTGCTTAATACCGTGGCTTCAGACTCTGAATCTCTTTAAATAAATTTCAAACGGTGGCATGAAATCAAAATGACAATGAAACATTAACGCCTGAGTAGACCGTTGTCTAATTATTATCTCTCTCAATATCTTGCGTTTTTATTCTTGCACAAATTTTCTTGAACGTAAAAGGAAATTTAAAAGAAAATTAAAATCTGCACGGATCAGTGACTGGCTGACTGTTGCTAAGAGATCACCTCTAAATTTATTCATAAAATTCATGTTGTTGGAATAAGAATGAAATTGAAAATAAATCACCATCTAGCATGTCTTCCAAGAAACAGGAAACTAGATAAACCTTCCTAATTCAGAAACTATGATCTGGAATCGGAATGAAATCGACGCTGATAAGTATCATGGATTTTTATGGTGGATTCAGGATACGGGTTTGGAATTGGTAAATAATAAACATTTCGACTATCTTGTAGATACACAGTCAGGCATCGTTACGGGGTTGAAACATCATTGCTATTATAAACTACTACCTTCAACATACACATACACACACACACACACACACATATATATATATGAAGAGAGAGAGATGAAAATATAAAAGTGAACACTGAGGTCAACACTGAGCGGTGACGATCTGTTTCATGCTTGAAAAAGACTGAAGCTTCGTGATGACCTCAGTGTCTACTTTTATATTTTCATATCTACTTACGCTCTTTCGCAAATATTCAGCACTTTTTCTCATAAACATAGCCTACATTAAAACTATATTTTCAACACACACACACACACACACACACACACACACACACACACACACACACATATATATATATATATATATATATGTCTTGGTATGTGAATCACTTATAACAAATTTAATATAAGAGATAAAGAAATTGAACATAGAATGTGTTACGCTAGGTGTAGTTCCTCACAAAATCAGAACAATAAGCTAAAAATTCGAGTTATATTCTTAAATAGCTTCATCAGTTCGAGACTGTCATACAGACGCCATGCATGAAGCCAATCTCGTTCAGAAATATCGAAATTATCAGCTGTATAGGACACCGCCTTTCTTGGGTACCTCGAGGCGGTGTAATTGTTAGCAAGCTTGTCTCACTAGAACAACTACAACTGAGTAGTGAGTTCGATTATCACCGGGTGCCGTGTACTATGCTTGGAAAATCACTTGGACTACTTTCTTAGATCAATGTTTGAAGGTAGCTTCGAGCGAATGAAGCCTGTAGGTCTTAGCAAGGATCATCCTTCCTCGAATCTTGTGGGCTGGAATCACAAAGAACCACATCTCCTGAGGATATTCAACAACAGCAATAACTAACATAGATAGCACAAGTAACACGAAGGGAAAATAATAATATAAACAAGATGTTTACTTCCCAGACGCCATAAAAAAATGTTACGAAGCAAGTCCCTTCTGTACTGGAAAGAGTAATAACGATAACTAAAATTGAGATACCATAAAGCCGAGCTTCATTCGGATTCTCTAACTTTGCGAGATATCAGTTCTCAGGACAGACTGGGTTCTGTAGGCTTGGGTGGCAACCACTCAAGGAGAAACAAAATTCTGAATTCAAACCAGCCTGCAGAGGTATGGCCTCCATCAGGATATTTTCTTGAAATCGTCTTCATAGAAAGATTTTATAAATTTCAACCGATGGTAGCACTGACTGCTCGGTCAATGAATGTCGGATATTTCCTTATTAGGAAACGGCTAATATTTCTATTGCCATATTGCGTTCTCAGATAAATAATTTCAAAAGAATATAATGAAATCTGAAATACCCATGACATATTTCGCCCAAAAGTGTTACACGTACTGCAATATGCATATTTACTAAGTTTATCTATATTTCTGAGATGAGGTATTATGTACAGTATTTACATTAGTCGGACTATTGTCCTCATCTTTGTCGCCATATTTGTCACAACGTTTCGGCCGTTGTACGCTCCGGCCTTCTTCAGGTGGTTGGAATTTCGAACTGAACCCTTTATTTCGATCACTGTCCTCAAGGACACATGGCACAGTGGATAAAGGCGTTGGTTAGATCCAGTGACAGACCCAAGGCGTGTGAGTTCAATGTCCGGTTAAGGCAGTGGAGAACTTTCAGAGGGAAAATTAGCAGGAGATAACTGATAACTGATAACTGACATCCATCAAACATGGCACGTGGAACTAGAACAGTCTACCCCAGTGATCGAAATAAAGGGTTCAGTTCGAAATTCCAACCACCTGAAGAAGGCCGGAGCGTACAACGGCCGAAACTGATGATCATGACAGATTATGTGCTGTCTATCAGAACCCGTAGCTAAGGCTCGTTCAGTATATTTGCGGTCTAAACAACAGGTGGGCACTGTGACAGTTGAAGTAAAACAAATCCGCCTGAATTGTTGGCTACGACAGGGAGAGGCTAGCAGTTTTTTTCTCCTGATGATGTCCATGCTGGTCGAGACTAGTTGAAGAATCTAATTTAAATAATAAAACAAACATTAATATACAACACAACGTGTCTGAAATTTTAATTTTTTAACATTTTTTTTATTGTTCAACACGCACGCACACACACACACACACACACACATATATATATATATAAGTCAGTTATGTGCCATGCGTGGTACACGCTTAGGCGATCATGTATCTTTCGATACATTACTAGCGAGGCACATTTTTTCCAGGCAGTAAGTTGCCATTTCTTTCTGCGGTATACCAGTTGTCATCCAAGGCTATAGAACCCGGTCTGTCCGGGGAGAAGAAGAGTATTAGCACGTAAGTGAATGTAATGGATTCGACAGGAATTCGAACTCAGCTCCGAAACCTGACTCTCCGGATTCCTCAATCCGAGCCGCTATCCATTACTCCACCGCGCCTCCTTACATACATGTAAGTGATGAAAATTAAGCTGTAGGGAAACTGAGTATGAAACGAAGTAAAAATTTTGAAAAAAAAAATAATTTCAGCGTTCCAACATCTTCAGCGTTTCTTGAAGCGTGGCGGGGGGGGAGGGATATAAAAACGTGAGCGTTGGTCACAATTAAGCAAAATATAACTGACAGATATTCTTTCAACAAAAATATTACTTTAGTCCGATGAAGTCTTTTTAGACAACGGAAACCATTACACAGAATTTTTTCCCACTTTGTCATTCGTCTGACAAACATTGTTATATATAAATTTATTTATCATATTTTCATATATATATATATATATATATATATATATATATATATATATATATATATATATATATATATATATGAATGATATATAAATGTCTATATCATATATATATATATATATATATATATATATATGAATGATATATAAATGTCTAAATCATATATATATATGTGCGAGTGTATAATCATTTATAATAAAATATATAAAAACATCTGCTTTCGCCTTAACAACTCTGTTTTTATGTCTCCTGTTTGTTCGACTTAAGAAACAGGAATATTTGCCTAATTATCTTATGTGTATTATAACTTGAGATAAAATTGTTTTGTCGACCAACATCAAATAATCTTTTTATGTACTTCCTAATTTTCTCAGAGATGAAAGACTTTGGCAGAATTTCTTTTCTATATGCATTCTGTTGATATTGAAATTGTTTAACATGTGTTTTTTTTCTGTTTATTATATCGAGGTAAGCAATTTTCGTTAATTAATTTTGAATCAATATTTGTACTGCGAATGTATTAAAAGCAAATTTATTCCTATTTACTCGCCAAATGATGAACATAGATAATTAATAAAACAGATGGACTGATTGGTTGGCAAGGAGGAGTCGCAGACTCAAAGTAATCGATAAATTGATAAATTTATAGTCAGAGATAGATGAATTAGATATATTATTGTCAAATCTTAAAATAGTTTGTTTCATGGTAATATTCATTATAATAGATAGATAGGTAGATACATAGGAATGAAAGCACATAATCAGATAGATAGATAGATAGATAGATAGATAGATAGATAGATAGATAGATAGATAGATAGATAGGAAGGGAGGAAGAAACAGAATGTGATATATATATATATATATATATATATATATATATATATATATATATATATATATATATATATATATAGATAGATAGATAGATAGATAGACTCACAAACAGAAATAGATAAATGGACAGATTCACAAACCGAAATAGATAGATAGATAGATAGATAGATAGATAGATAGATAGATAGATAGATAGATAGATAGATATGAATAGGTTGAGATAGAATCACAAACTGAAATGTATAGCTAGATCGATTGACCGTTAGGGTTCATAAAAAATAAGCCTTCCAGTATATCTATCCCCATGTTATATACTAAAACCAGTTTTATTCACTGTTTCTTGTAAACAGCTTGTACTTATGACCTCCGAGACGTGTGAATCTTTCGTCACGTCTCATCTACAGTCGAGGCGTCAGGTCGCATATTAGAATGAAACGATCAATTCTTGTTTATACTCTGTTAATCTAATCGACATCGCATCAAGGACGGCTTGTGTTTTGTTCTACAGTTGTTTACATTGGGGTGGAAGGGAAAATATTGAAATTATGGCGAACGTCAACATTAGGAGCAGCAGCCATAGTGAAACTAATATGGCTACCATTTTTGTGAAGAGACGACGGTTTCTTTGCGGTTCAATATCTGTGCATGTAGATTTGTGCATATAAGTGAAAGTATGCATCTTTCTTTGCAATGTATGAGTGAGTGTGCCTGATATGTCATCATGAGTTTGCTTTTATACGTATACGCCCAAACCAGGATAACTTCCCTACATCCTAAGTATTTATTTTTAATATAGGAAAAACTTGGCGTCCGAGCTAATATTTTGCCATTATATTTATATAGGTACCTCCACGAAATGTAAACAAAAGAGCATAGCATGATGAAAAAGACGCCAAACTTGACGAAAACAAACTTTTATCGTCTAATGTTCATATTATTATTAAAGAGGAAAGATCAAAGTATTTTGGGGTATTTTTAAAAAAATTTTAATCGTTCCTAGCACGTCCGAAATTTCGTTAAAAATTTTGTTTTTTTTGCCAAAAAAAAAAAAAAGACAGATAATCCATCATTTTCAATCATTTTTTCCATTTTATAAAAAAGATGAAATTCTTTTAGAAATCAATTACCATTTTTAAAAAATTTATTTTAATAAAATCAGAAATTATAATGTTCATTTAAAATATTTTGAACAAATCTTAACTTAGCTTCTGCGCCGAAAAAATGTAATTTGAAAATAAAACAAAGCAGTTCATAACCTTTCGCGTCACTTGACAGATGACGAAAGACATTTTCATGATGTTTAGATAACTTACGGGAGGATAATTATTTCTACGGATAGAAGGAAGTGAAATTATTTAGATTTAAGTGAACAAATTATTTACCTCGTTATTTTTAAGGAAAACTTTCAGCGCTCTAATTTTTTAATTTTTTTTTTGTACTTGCTTTCACCTTTACGTTTACGATGCTTTATGAAAAATATATTATAAAGAAATGAAAAAATAAGACTGTTAAGAGTGAGATTAAATTTCATAAGAAAGGTATCTAATTAATTTTGAGGCCATAGACTCCCAAGTCGGCATCTACGCTGACGACACCACAATTTACTCCTGCCTCAAACACAAATCTAGTGAAGCTGACAAAGTTAACCTGGCAGCTCAAATTGAAAAGGACCTCCAATCGGTTGTGAACTGGGGCGAGAAATGGATGGTTAACTTTAACGCCTCTAAAACAAAACTGCTTTCTATTAACCACCACAAGGATCCATCCCTGCATCCCATTAGAATGTCTGAAGACCAACTTCTCGAGAGCTCCTCCCTGCGCCTGCTCGGTCTCACGCTGTGCACTGATCTGAGATGGAACAAATACATCGAGTCAGTTGCATCATCCACCGCAAGGAAAGTTGGTTCCCTGTGCCGAGCCAGGAAATTTTTCTCCCCGGAATCGATCCTCCAAATCTATAAATCGACCATTCGCCCTTGCATGGAGTATTGCTGCAATATATGGTCTGGGACCCCTGCTGTTTACCTCAGGGTTCTTGATAAGATCCAGAGACGGATAGGCAACGTGATTGGCCCTGATCTGTAATCTCGTCTGCAGTCGCTCTCTCACAGACGCTATGTTGCCTCGCTCTGCCCTTTTTACAAGTACTTTCACGGTAATTGCTCCGAGTAGCTGCTTTCGCTTGTCCCTAGGCCTCGTGAATTTAAACGTCCCACGAGGCTGGCATCCCGCTCCCACCCCTACACTGTGGAAACTGTTAGATGTAGACGTCTCTTCTACTCCAATAGCTTCATGTCTCGCACATCTCGCCTATGGAACTCCCTTCCCTATTACTGTTTCCCTGACAAATACAATCTCCAACGGTTTAAGTGTAGCGTCAATCGACATCTCCACTTGCCTTGATCTATCGACTTCCCTTCTCCACATCCTTTCATTTTTCATTCCTATCTGCGCTCGCTCCAAATCTTCTGTAACCCCGTTGCCTTGATCGACCCACTGTCTTTCTCTTTCTCCACATCCTCTCCTTTACCACTCCTATCTGCTCTTCCTCCAACCCTTCTTTAACCCCTTGCGTGATAGTGGCCTCCAGCCTTGCTTGGGGTGATACGCTTAAAAAAAAAAAGAAAAAAAAGGTACCTTTCTTATGAAATTTTATCTGAAGTGTACATAAAATACTATAATTTTATGTACATTTATTACATTTTACTGTGTTATTTGTATTTCCATTCATTTTATTATTAATTTTGATATTTCATTTATGGAAAAACGTCATAACTGAGATTAATATAAAAATAAGATCATATAAATTTCATAAGATGATACTGATACTTGTAGGTACCCTTCTCAGTTGAAATTGAAAAATCAAATTAACTTCTCCATACGTGTTTCGCAAAAGTAAAGGCCTTTACAGCGGAGAACAATGCAGAACTCAAATAACGCAACTTAATTGTATTCTAGTTGGTCTTCCGTACTTTATAATTACCGCCCGATTATAAACACAAAATTACATTTCTTAATTACTGCGGATCATCTGATTGGTCGAAATTAAACAATTTACGTTGCACTAAAAAACGATCTATCTTATAAGAACACTTAGAAAACCCGATGCGGCTTTTAACTAATTTTATAATATTTTAACAACTTAAATGTAAAAATCTATTATAATTAAAGAAATAACAAATAATTGTATTAAAAATTAATTTTTAATTGAAAAAATCTTTTACTTTCAGAAAATATTGTTCATATTCATAAAAACAACTAAAAGCAAATAAAAGCATTTGAAATTAAATAATATTTTTGTTTTATTGAATTTTGTATGTTACAATTCAGAGTTGATTTTCAGATAGTGCTGGTCCAAATAAAAAAAAAACATGATTTGCATTCCTCAAAGCCTTGTGCTTTTAACTATTGTAATCACTATACCCGATGCGATCGAATTTCTAGATTTTTCATAAAATTAGCTATGGGGGGGGGGGAAATAAATATAAAAAAATATTTCTGCCATGACTTTAATAAAATAAAGCATATTTATAATAATTTCCATCATCTATGAATAGTTTCTGAAGGTTTCATTAACTTCTGACAGTTATTTTTATTTTTGCAAGATTTTCCAAATTAATGTGTGTCATACAAAAAAAAAACGTGCTAAAAATTGTATATGTTATTTTACTAGTTCCGGTGATACAAAGAGAAACAAGGTTTTTTTAATCAAAAATTAGAATGTTCTAAGAAAGAAGTAAAATTTTTTTAAAATAATTAAAAAAAAACTTTGGTTTTTCGTCTTCATAATAACATAAGCATTTAGACGATAAAATTTTGTTTTAGTCTAGTTTGGCCGTCTTTTTTATCATGCTAATACATTTTTTTAGCGATTTCGTGGAGTATCCTATATTTATATAGTACCCTATCGCTTCTTCCATGAAAAGTGCTCGGACGAACTGTATTTCTTTGTTCCGCCAGTTCTAACCTTCTTGATCAGGACAAACCATGCCACTTATATTGTAGCAAATCACCCACATTCACTCCGTATTCCACTGGTGAGAAGTAAGTTCCGCTTAAATAACCACTGTTCTGTGGAACCGACGCCCAATCACTACAATCTTAACCTGTTCATGTCTAGGGTTAATCGTTATCTTCCCTTGCTATCCGCGTAAACTGCCTCTTTGTAACCCTCTACCTCGAGTAACCTTGTACAAAGTGAACCTCACTGTAAAAAATAGTACTATTTAGTAAATTTAAGTAATTAATTTTTTTAATCTGTCATTATACTTATTACAATTCTTTTTTTAATTTAATGTAAATTTCTATCTGTTGTTTAGACCGATGGGTATTAATTTCATGATGAACACTAAATCATTTGGCCAGTCAGATCAGTGGTTCCCAACTTTTTTTACATGGCGGCACACTATTGAGTTCTTTAAATTTTCGCGGCACACCTATCACAAAAAATAAATATTTTTCACTCATAAAGCCTTTTTGCAATAAAATAATAAAAAACAAAGAATATTATATAAGAAGAATTTTTATTCCCATAAATCAACATATCCTGTATTGAATATCGGGTATAACATAATAATGGTGAATGCCAGTGGGACAGTTGTGCCTGGTGCTTCTTGACTACTGCTGCAATATTTGGGTGAATGTGAGAGAGACACACTCTTAACTCTTCTTCAATATTTTTAAGTCTTTCACGTTTTTTATTTTTAATGTTGTTTAGATTAGAAAATCCCAGTTCACATAGGTACGAAGTTGAGATTTTGATGGCTTTTTTTACTTAGAGTTGGATACTCTTCCATAACAGAAATCCAAAGGGCGTCCAATGGCAGTTGTGTGTACTTCAATTTGAGACCACGATCACTGGAAAGGCTTGCTAATTCTTCCTCTTCACATAACTCAAAATTGAAAAGGTTGATGACTGATAAATCTAGGAACGGATTGCGAATCCAATCAAATTCTTCAATGCTGATTGAGGGAAAATATTCTTCAATTTTATTTTCTAAACATGTCAAATACTCACTAATAATGGGAATCATCTCGGTAACGCAGGTTTTGCGACCTAAGGGAAATATATCCAAATCATCTACCTTCATTCTTTTCTTCCATATTGCAACTTTTTTCTTAAAAGCAACTAATTTATCTGTTGCCGTAAGAATATTTTCATTTCTGTCTTGCGTATTGCTGTTCAGACTATTGAGATGTCTAAATATCTCATTTAAGTACTCTATTTTAGACATCCACAATTCATTTTAAGGTATTTACAAAATCTATCAAGTTAGATAATGTAAAACAGGAAATGAATAGCTTAAAGGTAAATATTTTAGGTGTATGCCAAACTAAGTGTGCATGCAATGGAGATTTCGCCAGTGACAAACACAGGGTCATGTTTGCAGGTGGAGAGAAAAATCAGAGATGAATAGGACTAATACTAAAACATGAAGAAATGCCTTCTGGGATACAATCAACTGTCCGATAGAATTCTTGTAGTTAAACTAAAATGAAAGCATTTTAACAGATCCACCGTAGTTGTATATGCACTGACAGAATTAAGTACATAAGAAGAAATTGAAAAGATTTACTGTACGCTAGACAACACTAAAACAAGGCTCGATGCAAATCACAGGAAATTACAATCGTTATGGGAGACCTGAATGCCAATGTAAAGAAGATTAAAAACGGTGAAATAGTTGGCAAATTCAAACTAGGAACTTGTAATGAATGTGGAGAAAAACGGGTTCAATGGTTCACGACGAAAAAAAAAACAGGTAGAAGACAACACGTGGTTTCAAGAACACCAAAGACGAATATGGACATGGGGAAGCTCAGGAGGAGAAACGGAAAACAAAATCGACGGCATAACGAGTAAATCCAAGAATGCAGTTCTACACTGCGCAAGATACCCAAGTGCCGACTGCGGGAGTGATCACTTTCCAGTGGTATGAAACAGAGTGAAACTACGGAAATTGAAAAGGATCAAGGCAGAGCCCAAATTAAAATACACCAGATACCTGGATGATCCGAATTTGAAGAATTATATGAAGAGTGTTTAAACGTAGATACAATAACTAAATAAGAATAGAAATTCGAAGTTGGACACTTTAATAGAAGCTTTAGTAACATCAACAAACAAGATCACCTCAAAGAAAATTAAACAAGAGAAAAATGGAATAGGTGACGGATGAACTTCTCGACATGATGAAAAGGAGACAGCAAACAATGCCAAGATGTGGCACAGAATATAGAACATTGCACAAAGGAATTAGGAACAAATGCACTCAGGCAAAAGATGAATGGCTCAACGGAAATTGTGCAGAAATAGAAAGAATGTGTACAGATAAAGCAGATATGTATAAAAGAACTGACAGGAGAAAAAACATGTACATCAATAGGATCCATAAAATCCAAGGACGTAACGCTGATAATACTGCGGAGATGGAACAAATAAATCGGAGAACTTTTGCACGACAAAACAGGACAACTAGAAATATCGAAGGACCAGGAATATTAAAATACGAAAAGTCAGCTCTGGCCAAATTGAACAAGAACAACGCAGCAGGACCTGTTGGAATTTTAATAGAGATACTGTCAGCTTTAGATGTTTTCGGCATAGACAAAAATACAGATATAATAAATGACATATACGACAGTGGTGATATACCTGAAGGCCTAAGTAAATTCGTTTTCATAGCACTGCCTAAGAAACCAGGAGCGAATGAATGCGAACTCCACTGGGCAGTCACCCTAATGAGCCACATAACAAAACAGAGCTGTGGTTCTATAGAAGGATGCTGAGGGTACCATGGATTGAAAATGTGAGCAATGATGAAATTTTAGAGAAAATAGAAACAAAATGAACGCTTATACCTTGGATAAGAGATACGGTTACATTTGACGTAATGAGGAAAGGGGGCTTATAAAATTTGACGCACACAGGACATATTGATGGCAAGAGGGACAGAGGAAAGTAACACCTACTTAACGGGCTTGTGTAAATGGTTGGCAGAACAGGGTTTAAGAAAGTGAGAAAGAGAGAGAAAGAGAGAGAGAGAGGAATGGCAAATTTTATTAAGCGTTACAAAAGACAGGAAATTACGGAGAGGTATGTTTGCCCACGTCCTGATAGGACCCAGTACTTAGAAGAAGAAGAAGAAGAAGAAGAAGAAGAAGAAGAAGAAGAAGAAGAAGAAGAAGAAGAAGTAGTAGTAGTAGCAGTAGTAGTAGTAGTAGTAGTAGTAGTAGAAGAAGAAGAAGAAGAAGAAGAAGAAGAAGAAGAAGAAGAAGAAGAAGAAGAGGAATAATAATAATAATAATAATAATAATAATAATAATAATAATAATAATAATAATTTAAAAAAGTAATATTTGTAAAAGCGGTCACGTGGGTGTCTAGCTAACTTCCTTATCTCTCTAGTGGGTATATCTGTTGAAGAAACTGTTCTAACTTTCATGATATATCCATATCTGTATCTTCAAGACTTCATGGCTCTCCACAGATATCTCTTCTTTATTATGTTTGATTTTCCAAGCATTCTTGGTAAGAGTGGTTTCCAGTTTATTTTTGGTATTGAATAAAATAAATGTCGTTCCCTTATATTAGATCCCATCCAAAGCTATATAACTTAGTCTACTTTGCTATATAAACTATCGTCGGGGACAGACAGATTCGTGTATTTCCCAAAGTAATTGTGTGAAAGTAAATATACTAGGCCTGAATTTGAATTCGACTCGTCAATTCCACTTTCCACACCAATATACATTATACTACCCACCCGTTCAGTTTTACTTAGTACGAGAATAGTTCCATGTTTACAGAGGTGTAAATAAGTAATGAGAAAGATAAGTAAAGATAGTGTACATAAGTAATAAGAAAGAGTAACTAACCTTCAAGCCAATCCCAAACTTGGTCATACGTAGAGATATTTAGACTGAGATAAACAGTATGTTCTCACTTAGATGTGGTCAGACTAAGATCGATACGACCTAACTGAGATTGGTTTGATCAGGGAGAGAATGAGAGAAAAAAAATCATATGGATACCTAAATACGTTCAGATTGAAAATGACAGGATCGAAGAGATATGACGAGACATAGATGTTGTTATATTTAAACTGATATGGTCAGGTGGAGACAAATACGACCCGAGCTAAAGTAAAGTTACGAATGCATATTGACAGAATGAGAAACAGATGCTCTGGGGAAGAATGAAGAAAGCTTGGTACATCAATAAGTTTGCAACTTAAAGATGGAAAAAATCGATATCAACGAGTAATTTTTATTTTTTAACATAATCTTCTATGTCAGAGTACTTAATTTGGTGATGAATATTTATCACATAAATCGAACATTATACAGTAAAAATTGCAGATCAAAATTCAGTTAATAATATACATATAAGGCTACGAACTTACTGATTCCCTCTTGTAGACGCCCTCAATACGTCCGTCGAAATTGCGCGCATTTATTTATTAAAATTTGATATGAAATTTACGCTTTCCTTGGTTAATATTTAGCTAATAGGCATATCGCGTCGAAAAACCGGTTCCTGTACGATCCTCGAAGTTAAGCAACATCGAGCCTGGTCAGTACCTAGATACGTGACTGCTTGTGAATACCAGGTGTTGTTGCAAGCTTGAATTTTAAAATATAGCGACACTATATCCATCGCACTCTTTACATAGCTATTAAGCGTGTATATATATATATATATATATATATATATATATATATATATATATATATATATATATATATATATATATATATACATACATTCATATATATACATACATATATATATATATATATATATATATATATATATATATATATTCCCGTTTAACTAATATTGATATGACGAAAATACCGTGTGAATTTCGACTTATAAATTTTTTTTTAATTTAAAAACAACGTATTATGTAATTATTTGGTGGTGTGAGATTTAAGCATGCGAGAATTTTTTTCCATCATATTGTAATAAAATATATATTACTAGATTCATTGATGTTTATTCATTTAATTTCAAGTATGTCAAAATTGCCATGGGTCGTAAAAACGACATTAACTCAAGAGATATTGAGCGATGGCCAAAATCAGGAAATTGCTCAAATGTCCAGCTGAGATGATAGAACAAATAAAACAGAAAATGCATTATACTGTGTTGATTCCCATGTCCATAATGTCTATAAATATTAATCACTGTATCTCCGACAGCGTGCACTTTTATCTTGTAGACAAATTCCATCATTATAATTTTATTTATCTTATACAGTCTTGAATATTATTATTCTATTTATCTTTTATACCGTCTCCATTATAGTTCCATTTTTCGTTTATACAGTCTCTTCCATTTATCTTGTATTCAGTCACCCATATTACCATTCAATTTATTTTATAGACAATTTTATAGAGAATCGTGCGTGTTTATTTAGTCCAGTCTCATTCGGTTTCATTTTCAATTCACCGCAGTATAGGGAGGAGGTGAATGATTCCATCTGCTTCATCACTTTCTTCTCCTCCTCTCTGTAAAGTTTCTGTTGTATGCTTTTTATCATGCAGATTGATTCACTAATGCCTATAACTTATCGGTCTGCATTTAAGCTAGCTTCTTCGGAGTGCTCTTGATTGGGCCGTCATCACAATAGGTAGGGAGGGGTAGATGCGATAGACAACAATAAAAAACAGAAGAATTCAGAATTGATCATTGCATTTGTAATAAAATCTTGCGAATCCAAAATTTCAGGATTGTGGATCAGGATTCGGCCCAGAATGTTTTTAATTTGCTCGCGAGGTCGGCCTGATTACAAAACGGTGGGGCTACGGTTTCTAGGAGTAAAGTTGAAAAAGGGTGGCACAGTGATATTAGCATTTATTATATAGAAGGAGATGAGCTATTGAGAGTTGTGTTTCTTTACTGAAAAAGTGTGATACAGTGACATTGGCATTTTGACCTATCCCCCTCCCATATCAATATATAACTTCCGTTAACGGATTTAATGTGTCAATGTCTGGTTTTCCTCAAACAATTTAAAATTGAAAGAGTAGAAGTGTTACATCTAACTCAATCATGTCTCTCTGCCCTCATTCACTCCCCTAACTCCCTTATTTCGTTAGTTCACTTATTACTGCCATAAATGTGTGAATTTATTTTCATTTTAACATTTGGAAATAAAATCTGATGATCCGCTGTCCTTTAAAAGGGCTGTGGTGAAATAATTTATTATATGGAACCTTAAAGTAGTCTGTTTTTATTTAAATTATTAGCTCTGATTTACATTGAGCTCTCTGGATTTTATCCTCCTTGGGTCTACCCATACGGATTACCTAGTTTTTCGTAAACTAAATATATATATATATATATATATATATGTGTGTGTGAGTGTGTGTGTGTGTGTGTGTGTGTGTGTTACACTTTTTCATAGAGTTTCCTAAAATCAAAACTATATATTGTAGAGTACCCCCCACACAAAACAAAAAAACACGAAAAACATGAAATTTGGTACAGTTTATTTAATTATTGGAATTTTTGTTACAGTTATTTGAAACGAAAGGATAGGGGGGGGGAATTTTAGTAGCTTAAAACGGAGCAAAAACACAAATGTTAGATGTGGTGTTCAAATTAAAGAACAAAGTTTCTTGTCATTTTTTAGTTCCCAAGATGGATGTTCTTTCTTAAAGAGAACAATCACCTCGTGTTGAAAACTTGATAACTGCGGCATCCTGAAACAAATGGTTAAAAAAATTAGTTGATTTTTTTTATGCTGTTGCGACTACCCATGCTCACGAACGAGGGATGCTGTGAATTTTAAATTTAATTTTTTTTTTAATCTAGCCGATTTCATTGGGATTCTTTATCTTTCCATCTCATTTGTTAGTAGATATCCCACATTATCATAATAGAAATTCTGCCAGGAATTGTGAAATATTCTAAGAGCAACTCATGTGATGTATTGTCTTTTTTCTCTCCATATGATCCCTTTTTTAGATTCCTTGAAGTTCCTACTATGTATTTTTCTGTGACAGTTATTACTGGCGATCGAGTAAATTCTTGCTTCAAGTTTTAGCTTGTTGTTTAGTATTGACTTAGTCTTTTATTATTTCAGATGTAGTAGTAACAGATAGATATATAATTTGGTTTAAATAAGTGGATAAAAAGAAAATATATATCTAAATAGAATAAGTGTGTTTATATTTACTTTCACGTTATTCCTGTCATTTTTCACGTTATTTCTATCATTTTTCTACTCGCCACTGATGTCGATATCCCTCTTTTTTTCTCATTAATTTGATTATCACTGTCTCTCTAACTTACATTCTCTCACTCGGTATCTCTAAAATACCCTTCCGTTCCTTGTTATTTGCTTTCCTTATTTCTTTTTCTTTTTCTCCTCTTTTCTATCTACCGACATCACCGATCTACACTCACAACTTATATATATATATATATATATATATATATATATATATATATATATATATATATATATATATACATACATATATTTAAGTAATTCATTGAGTCTGAAAGAAACCTCAACAGAATGCAGAAAGCAGTGGACGGCCGTTTCGTCCTATATTTGGGACTCATCAGCAATGCGCATCCACTACCGACAATTGAAACCCTAACAGTTAGTTTGTCAAACACTATACCAACTGTTCCAACGAAGAGATAGCAAATCAGACTCAATATAGCGCCGCTCGCTCACATATTCCGTGGTGGAACTCAACTAAAGTTCTCTGTAACCATAGGACTGTGCCCCCGGGAGCCACGACTACTATCACCAAGTCGCTCAAACTGAAGCATTAGAAGCAGGATCAAGCAATGACATACATATGATAGAAATTGTAAGGAGGATTTGATAATTATAATTAAGTAATTCATTCAGTCTGAAAGAAACTATATATATGAAAGAAAAAAGAAAAATATATATATATATATATATATATATATATATTTGTGTGTGTGTTTGCGTGTATATATATATATATATATATAGAGAGAGAGAGAGAGCGAGAGAGAGAGTTAGAGAAAGAAAAAATGAATGTGGGGAAACTTATCACTTAACTGAGTGGTGTTATTTCAGTCACGCCGACTTCGAAGTTTCGTGAGCGCTTTGTCGTAATGTCTTCACTCTTCAGAGCTGTTGGCTTCTTGAAAACTTCGAAATACAAAGGAACTGGGAAAAAGTGGTTTACAGGCTAAAACGACCCTGAATGTAATGGGTATGAGGAAAAAAGAAAGTTTATTTTTTTCAAAAACAGACATATTGGAGAAATAGTGGTTAAAGTTATGCGTGTTAAAGTTATCGGTGTGTGTGTGTGTGTGTGTGTGTGTGTGTGTGTGTGTGTGTGTGTGTGTGTGTGTTCTTGTATGTGTGCGTTTATGTGTGTATGTGTTCATTTTGGTATTTTCCTAGCAATTGTCCACACTCAATGTTTTATATTTTGTTTCTGTGTGCCTGTCTTCCATTCTCCATTTGTTTTCCGTATATTTTTTCTTCACCCCCAGCATTTTGTATCTGTCAACATTTTCAGTCGACACTTAACTTTAACCACCATTTTACCATAGGTCTCTTTTTGAAAAATATACTTCTTTCTTTTGTTACTCATTGAATGACTCTCTTTATATTCAGAGTCTTTTTAACCTGTAACCCCATTATCGCTTCAAATATTACATCAGCCTTATATCACTCTCTTAATTTGTCTCGTTTTTTGTTTTTTTTCCCCAAAGCCCACTCTCATGATTTTAACCCATTATTGCTTTATGTTCATTTGGTGTCAAAAAGTTTCTTGACCTCTGTGACATATGGTCAACGAAACGGGGAAGTCGAGTTGGTGACTAATTTGAATAGAGTTTCAGCAGACGGCATCGATCCATGTTCTTCTTTCAATGACAGCTTCCTTCCGGACAAGTGCCATTTTGACTATATCTCTTCGCTTTTATCCCTACTGCAGACCACCATATTGTCTAGAAATAGTCCATATTAATTTTATAGACGAAAAATAAAATTATACGCTTACTGATTACAAACCAAAAAAAAGGTGCCTTTTCCCGTTACGCATTTACGGTCAACTCCGTATTTTCTTCATTTGTTTTCCTAACAGAGATGTTTGTTTTTCCTTCCTACCTGCTTTCTTTTTCTTTTTTTGATCGCTAAATTCTCCTTTACTTATTGCCTCTCTGTATCTTTATTCCATCTTTCAATATGGCACCATTTCATGTTTTCTTCCATTGCTTGATTCGTTTTCATGGACTTTTAATAACCTTTGTTTTACCTTTAATTTTTCTTCTCTTTCCTTTAATTTGTTTTCTCTGTAGTCATTTCCTATTGATTCTCATATTCCCTAATATTTTCAAAACTCTGTCCATGATACACTATTTACATTATTCGGATTATCGTCCTCATCTTTGTCGCCATATTTATTACAACGTTTCGGCCGTTGTACGCTCCGGTCCTCTTCAGGTGGTTGGAATGTCGAACTGAACCCTTTATTTCACTCACTGGGGTAGGCTGTTCTAGTTCCACGTGCCATGTTTAATGGATGTCAGTTATCAGTTATCTCCTGTTAATTCCCCTCTCCGAGTTTTCTACTGCCTTAACAGTAATAAGGAGTGCCAGAGAAAAGCGATAATAACAACAAAAATTGCAATATGAGCACTGGTAAAAACATACAATGATAACAGCAAAAATTGAAATATGAGCACTGATAAAAAATGGTTGCTGAAGACATAGGTTTATAATACCCAGAAATTCATACACAGATGTCCTCAAGAACACATGGCAAGATAAAGGCGTTGGTTAGATCCATTGACACTACCCAAAGAGTGTGAGTTCATGGGGAATTAACAGGAGATAACTTAACATTAAACATAGTACGTGGAACTAGAACAGTCTACCCCAGTGAGCGAAATAAAGGGTTAAGTTCGACATTCCAACCACCTGAAGAAGACGTACAACGGCCGAAACGTTGTAATACATATGGCGACAAAGATGAGGACAATAGTCCGAATAATCTAAATAGTGTACATAATACCTCATCTCAGAAATATAGTCAGATTCTGTTCGTGATTATGACTATTTTACCTGATTTGGAAACTGTAACCAATAAACATTTTTATGTATTTTTAGTAGAAGCATCATCTAAATTTTCTTTATTATACCATCATCATCATCTTCATTATCTTTATTATTATTATTATTATTATTGATTTAATATCCTCTATGATTCTTAGATGTTTCGGCCTGGTGATGGTGACCATATTTCACCTCCCACTTGCAGCTTAGATCCACAAAACTTACCCCAGCTATACCAGGCAACGTTCCCACTCTGCGCTCTTCCAATGGTGTCAGGTACCTCCAAGGCGTCTTGCAAAGCAAAAAGATGGCTGGAAATAATCCCTAGTGTACCAACCCCACAAGGGGCAACTTGAGTTGCTGCTTAGTTTATTTCTTAGATTTTCTCTGTCAAGTCTTGATATGTTTGTAATTTCAGCCTCTCCGCCACTATATACTTATCCCAAGGTAGCGCAACGCCTATCAGGATTCATTCATTTCTGCTCTTGTGCACACGTGTGATATCAGGGCGATTACTCTCCAAGTATTTTTTAAAATCAAGTTCACCCCAAGTAAGGCAGTAAAGCCACTCAGAAACAAGGGGTTACTGTGTGTGGAACAATTAGAAAACAGAAACATTACTTAGGAGCGAAAACAAAAGAAGAGTAACCAGAAAGACAGTGACTGACTTAGCGTTTGCATTTTTTAAGATTAAAATAGGCTGTAAAGGATGAACTAGAAAGGAGTTCCACAAGCGATTATTGCGAGAAAAGAATCTGTTAGCGTAGAATTTACGGTTATATCAAGCCAACTTAATTGTAAATCGATGAGAGCTCGTTGTCATTCTAGTACTGCACTCATATTCATAAAGTCTAGGTATCATAGCGAAGTACTCATATTATTATTATTATTATTATTATTATTATTATTATTATTATTATTATTATATTTCCTTTGGTTTCTGGTGTATACACATTTTCTTTCACCTAAGTTCAGAAATGGGATCATGACATTTTTCACTGAGCAGTTTTGAAAAAAAATCATACATATTTTACATATATAAATCCCTTCGTAAAGTGTGGGCTGTACTTGTGAGTACAATCTTTTGTATTTCTTTAAGGCATGGGTTACCAGGGATTCCTTCAATAAGTCTATTGGGATCTTTTCCAATCAATCTGAGGGTTCCAACTACAGCTGGAATTGTTAATGTCCTCATGCGTCACATTTTTGAGATTTCGAGTTCAAGGTCCTTGTATTTTGATAGTTTTTTGAAGATCTTCAAAGATACATTGCAGTCTGCAGGAACTGCAATGTCAATAAAGAGGTACATTTTGTCTTTGAGGTCTCCAATCACGATGCCAAGGCGATTAGCTTTGATTTTTCTGTCTGTGTGTATTGTAAAGTCCCTTTAAATTGTAACAGATCCTATCTCCGTAACCGGGTCTGGGTGGTGTTCATACCAATTTCTTTCAGTTTCCTTCCTGTAGAAGTTGCAGATTTTCCAATGCAGATACTGGCCCACTCTGTTGTGCCATGCTTCATATTCAGTGGGTCCGTATAGCGCGCAACCTGATACAAGATGGTCAGTTGTTTCTGGATATTTATCACAGAATCTGCATTTTAAACTAACACAACTTTTCAGAATGTGTGCTCAGTAATTTCTAATTAGCAAGAATAGCTCCTGTGCAGCAAGAATAAAATCTTAGGTTTCAGCTTTTAACCCTGCACTATGTAGCCATTAATAATAATAATAATAATAATAATAGTAGTAGTAGTAGTAGTAGTAGTAGTAGTAGTAGTAATAATAATAATAATAATAATAATAATAATATCATCATCTTCAGGCCAAGACGTATCTGATGATGAAATATAGCAAGTTACCTCATATACCTACTATCTTTATCATTGGTATTCGATAGGGCGGTACTTTAATCAATTTTTAAAATCTTATTTGGATCGATAATTTTTTGCATTTTTAGTTGTAGTATCATCCATTTCTTCCTTATCAGCTCATCATCATCGTATTTATTATTATTATTATTATTATTATTATTATTATTATTATTATTATTATTATTATTATTATTATTATTATTTCCTTTGATTTCTGGCGTGTACACATTTCTTTCCGGGTCCCGCTCAGAGACCTAAGTTTAGAAATGGCATCAAGACACTTGCCACTGACAAAAAAATCACTTTTTACGTAGATAAAGCCCTTCGTAAAGAGTGGGCTGTACTTGTGAGAACATTTTTTTGTATTTCTTTGGGGCATGGGCTTCCAGGAGTGCCTTCAATGAGTCTACTGGAATCTTTTCCAACCAATCCTAGGGCTCCAACTACAACAGGGATTGTTGATGTTCCCATGTGCCACATTTTTGAGATTTCGATTTCAAGGTCCTTGTATTTTGACAGCTTTTTGAATATCTTCAAAGATACATTGCAGTCTGCACGGACTGCCATATCAATAAGGAGGCACCTTTTTTTTGTTTGTGGTTATTATTATTATTATTATTATTATTATTATTATTATTATTATTATTGATATCCCAAGACGTAACTCCTGACCAACAAATAACAAACTGCTTTACATTTCCAGTTATATATTCTGTATTCTATAACAGTAATTTATGTTTTTTATCTTTCTCGATAACTTCTCCATTTTTTTTTTTTTTTTGGCAAGGGTCTTTCTGGTTGTTCCCAGTGTACCACTCCTTATGGACACTACCTTCATTCTTTTTCAGTTTCCATTCAGTTCTGATATCTTCCCGTTTTCCTATTCTCAATCAGCCTCAGTGTATAATCAGCCAGGGCAAATCACATTCTATATTTGGCATATTTCCCCTTTGTTTATCATGATTAAGTCTAGTCTTCACCTTTGTTCATTGGGTTATCTATTTGAATGTTCAAATCTTAAAATATTTAGCTTTTCTCAAGTTTCGCACATGATTCAATTTTATACTATGCGTTTGTATGGTGATGATATCATTTTGAACAAATTCCCACAGCTTCTGTAGTGAAAGTTGTGCTATGTTAGCATGTTCTCAGATTAGATAGAATGAACGATGTAGAGATTTCAGAAGGCAACGTCCAAGGCACGAAAAAGGACGTAAAAAACAAAAATGACCAAACTTCAAGTGTAAGCTTGAAGATTTACATGAAACATATTTGTAAGACAAAATAACCTTGTTTTAAGAAAAAATTATTAATTAATTTTTATTAATTAATATTGTAAAGTGGAAAACATTTATTTGAAAAACAAATTAATTCTGTGTAAAGAAAAAGTTTTAATATTTTAAAGTAGAAAACGTCAATAAAAACACATAAAGTAACAGCAAGAAAAAAAATAGATTTTAAAGTAGACACTTCACATGAAACAGATTTGTTTGAAAACAAATTAATTCAGTTTAAAGAAAGAAATGTAATTCATATTATGAAGTAGTAACTTTGTCGGAGTTAGCTCCTCCTTAGTTCCTTAATCCTTCACCAGGAGTCTCTCTCCCCTTGCTATAAATACTGGATGTATCTGACTGCAGTCATTTACCAGTTTGTTCAAATTAGACGTCAAATTACTTGTAACAATTATTTGGCGTTGCTTGGTAAACTTTCTCTTTCAAATTTACTAACATTTGGCGGGCCGCATGAATTTTTTGCCTGTCGCCTGAATACAACAAGGCAAACAAGACTAATAGAAAACCATTTTTTCTCGTTCATATCTTTTTGTCGACTTAGATAAGGTCTCTTATTTTGAAAACACAAAACAACGCTAAGGCAGCAAGTTTTTATATATGGGGGGGGGTCGATTAACGACTATGTTCAAAGAAATGGATGTTCCTCACCACCGTAGGATCTCCATCGCTGTTTGTCCTCAGAGATATGTTCGGTCCAAATAAATACGGTCCGTTTATCTTTCTGCTTAATAGATTTCATGCTTTTCCTATTTGAATATTTGGATGAATCCTCTTTCTTAATATAAGGATTGAAATAAACCACTTACAAATTCCACAACTATAAAATACCCGTGGAGATTCTCCTGTTGCATCGTTAAATGTTTGAGCTTAACAAAATATTGCAACCGTAAATACATAGGTCATTATTTAGAGAAGATGGTACATATGAAACGTTTCAACATTGATTCGGTTTTCCATTTCACTGAAGCAGATGTTAAAACCTTCCCTACCTTCCCTTTCTCTCTTATTATTACGCAAATGGTTTTTCATCTCTGAAGTAGACATCAAACAAAAGAATGCGTTATCGCACTCCAATGGGGTGTAATGGTTAACAAGTTTCTCTCGTTAGCTTCTATTGAGTGATAAGTATATAACCTCATACAGGGTTTCTGTTATCAGGTCTGAGCTAGCGAACCTTATAAACGGAGATCATCTAAGCATTTTTATGCAAGTAGCAACTGAGAAACAATACGCTTTTAACATGAATAATTATTGTATTGTTTGATTCGATTTTTACGGCTTATTATTCGAAACCAGAAAATATTTTTCGATTGCAATTTAAAAAGTTTTTGAGATAATAATGTTTTAGTGATACGCCTTAATAATTAACCCATAGCTTGGAGAGAAGAGATGGATTCATATCTTTCCTAAGGGTATAGAAGTAACCCACTGGAACTGGAACTTTGCTCTCCGATTAACAATTCAGAGCCATTAAACAAACTGCACATCGAAACTTACAGCATTCCCAACTGGTCATCCATTTAGGTTCTGACCGTTGCTTAAGTTCGGTGATTGAATGGGAACCTGTATTTCAACGGTATATGGTCGTAAGTCATTCATCATTATTTCTGTAGGGAAAAGGCTGTAGGGTGGGGAATAAGGCTTCCCCCACAAGACCGTATAAATGATTTTGAATTCTATCAAGTCTGAAAAGCGAGGTTTGAACCACCCCAGCCCAGATATGGCGGCAGCAATAATCCGGTTTTCATCTCATCTGACTCTTTTGAAGATAAAGCAAAATAGAAAGTTATGGAGTGATAGAATGAGTCGACCATTATTTCCAGCATCTTAAGCAATGTATTCTATATAAGAGGTTCACTTGAATTCTAGACTGAATTTGAAACCCAAGAGACATTCAAAACGTTGAGCTGCATCTCTGGCTGAATCTTTTCCTCTGCATAGTCAAAAATTAAATTTTGCAGATAAAATAATTCAAAATATAATTAATAAATTAAAAATTATATTTGAATTTTTAAAGGTTTTTGTAATATTTTGGATATGACGAAGTTTGTAAATACTGCACGACATAATGACTTGCCCAAAAGAAAGGCCAGCTTTATTTGTTTTTTACTTCTTTTTATGATAATCTGTTTTTTCTTTCTTTGAGCTGATTAAATCATTTAGGTTGTTCTCGTCCGGAGTTTATTTGTTGGCTGAGGTAGTTACGTTTTCTGACTAGCACTCGTAGTCATCTCTATCATTTCAAATGCTAAATTTTAGTAAGTTTTGTTGTAATTTGGAATGTACTACGTTCAACTAAAGACATAATGAGTAAGGAGAATAATATGCACATTTTTTTAAAAAATTTTTTTTTTGGAAGCCGATTTTTTTTTTAATAATAATGGGTATAAAGTAATTAATAATAACAAAACAAAAGTCATTGAAACAAAGCAAGTTCAGTCGACCAATGATGACAATTCCAGAACAACGTAACTATAAACAATTTTTCTATCCTCTGCCAGCCGATATGATGGAGAAAGCATTACCTCGAACCGTCGCCAGTGATACACGCTGCAAGTGCCACTCCGTTTCGCGAGGCAAGAGGATCAGAGAGAAACAGCGAGCAATCTACCTAACGAAGTTGTCTAAATAGGCGGGATATTAAAGGCATAATTTACAAAGGATATCTGGTTGTGGACAGCCATGATCGCTCGCATCTCGAAGGGACACGGCATTTAAAAGAAGGAAAAGTACAATCTGTTTTTCTTATCAGGCAATCGTAGAAATGAAGAAGTTACGTATATCAAAGGTGAAGAAAGTGAGGAGAGCCATGATCGCCTAAACCTTGAAAGGATATGGCATTTAAGGAGAAAGAGGGTGTTTTACTCTTGATTATGGATTTATTTAACTCGTAAAATTTCAGTGGAGTATTTCTGTGTAAAATGTTACCATTGGATTATAACAAAAATACAAAATTTATTAAGAGCTACAAAGGATAAGGAAATTGTAGAGAGCCATAATCGTCAACAACTTGAAGGGACAGGCCCCATAGAGGAAGAAATGTAGTTTACTCTTTTTTTTAAAGCTGATTTTGTGATGGTATCGATGTTAGATATTTATACACGAATGAGAAAATGTTTTTTAAATCTTAGAAAAGATTTACATATTGTAAGGTAGTTTTCAATGAGAAATTTTAGATACGTCGATGATTAATTATGAAGAATTTGGATTTTTTTATAAAAATCCCCAAACTGGAATATATATATATATATATATATATATATATATATATATATATATATATATATATATATATATATATATATATGAAGAAATATAGTCTTAAAGTGTGCTATATTTATGGGATAAAGTGCTCAATATCAGAGATAGAGCGTGTGTAAATATAAAAGTGGACATGGAAGTCAGCACTTAGAGGCGACAGTCTGTTTCATGCTAGTGCAATCGTCAGAGCACTAGTTGCCTGACGATTGCACTTAGAGGCGACAGTCTGTTTCATGCTAGTGCAATCGTCAGAGCACTAGTTGCCTGACGATTGCACTAGCATGAAACAGACTGTCGCCTCTAAGTGCTGACTTCCATGTCCACTTTTATATATATATATATATATATATATATATATATATATATATATATATATATCCTAAAATAAGCAATGTCGTAAAATCTTTTTGGCTTAGCGGAAATATTCGTGTAAAAATGTCCTGATGACAAAAATATATTTAATTGCCAGTTGACAAAGAATTTATTAATCAAAACAGTTTCATTTATTGGGACAGCAGTTATCGTGATTGATAGTAACGGCGATCGATTATTATTGTGATCGATCATTTTGGGCAATAACTTGGAAAGTACACGTGACAAATGAATCAATATTCTAAATTTTCCAAAAATAAAAATGGTAAAGTCAGCTTAATGGATTCAATTAACTATGAATATTTAAACCAGAGAGAGAGAGAGAGAGAGAGAGAGAGAGAGAGAGAGAGAGGAGAGAGAGAGGGAGGCAGAGAGATAGATGTGAGAAGGACAGAGGTGGAGAGAGTGATAGAATGATAAAGAGAGGAACACTGGAAAAATGAATATCTTGAAGGAGAAAATGAACTTTTATCTCTAGTTTTCATTTGTTTTTTTTATTTTTTAACATGAATTTTGGTCAGTCCTTGTTTTGGTCAAACCGTCTCTTTTAAATTGTTATTTAAGATAAAAGCTGGATGGATTCATGCTGCTTTGAATTCCCTTAGTCATTTTGACAGATTTATTTGTTCCTGGAAAGGGGATTTGTATCAGTTAAGTGTGTGTGTGTGTGTGTGTTATTTGGTTCTTAGGGAGTGAGTGAGTGAGTGAGTGTGATGTGTGTAAGCGTGTATATTACTATGTGTGTGTGTTATCATTTGGCTCATTAGGGAGTTAGTGAGTATGATGTATGTAAGTGTGTATATTCGTGTGGGTGGGTGTATAAGTGTGAGGCCTCAACACCTCCGTAAGCATTTTAAAAAATAAAAATGTTTTAAGCGTATCACCCCAAGCAAGGCTGGAGGCCACTATCACGCAAGGGGTTATAGAAGGGGTGGAGGAAGAGCAGATAGGAGTGGTAAAGGAGAGGATGTGGAGAAAGAGAAAGACAGTGGATCGATCAAGGCAAGGGGGGTTACAGAAGATTTGGAGCGAGAACAGATAGGAATGAAAGGTGAAAGGATGTGGAGAAGTGAAGTGGATAGATCAAGGCAACTGGAGATGTCGATTGACGTTACACTTAAATAGTTGGAGATTGTATTTGTCAGAGAAACAGGAATAGGGAAGGGAGTTCCACAGGGGAGATGTGCGAGACATGAAGCTATTGGAGTAGAAGAGACGTCTACATCTAACAGTTTCAACGGTGAAGGGGTGGGAACGGGATGCCAGCCTCGTAGGACGTTTAAATTCATGAGGCCTAGGGACAAGCTAAAGCAGCTCCTCGGAGCAATTACCGTGAAAGTATTTGTAAAAAAGAGAGAGCGAGGCAACGTCGCGTCTGTGAGAGAGCGACTGCAGACGAGATGACAGATCAGGGCCAGTCACATTGCATATCCGTCTCTGGATCTTATCAAGAACCCTGAGGCAAACAACAGGGACTCCAGACCATATATGGCAGCAATACTCCATGCAAGGGCGAATGGTCGATTTATAGATTGGAGGATTGATTCCGGGGAGAAAGATTTCCTGGATCGGCACAGGGAACCAACTTTCCTTGCGGTGGATGATGCAACTGACTCGATGTATTTGTTCCATCTCAGATCAGCAGACAGCGTGAGACCGAGCAGCCGCAGGGAGGAGCTCTCGAGAAGTTGGTCTTCAGACATTCTAATGGGATGCAGGGATGGATCCTTGTGGTGATTAATAGAGAGCAGTTTTGTTTTAGAGGCGTTAAAGTTAACCATCCATTTCTCGCCCCAGTTCACAACCGATTGGAGGTCCTTTTCTATTTGAACTGCCAGGTTAACTTTGTCAGCATCACTAGATTTGTGTTTGAGGCAGGAGTAAATTGTGGTGTCGTCAGCATAGATGCCGACTTGGGAGTCTATGGCGTCAGGAAGGTCGTTTATAAATATGAGGAACAGAGTAGGGCCTAGGATGGAGCCTTGAGGAACACCTGCGTTAGTGGGATAGGAGCTGGAGATGAATCCATTGAGAACGTCCTTCAATTCCCGGTTTGACAGGAATGATTGTATTAGGTCAAACAATTGACCTGTGATACCATAACCCTGGAGCTTGCGAAGAAGGCCGGCATGCCAAACTCTATCAAACCCTTTGGAGATGTCTAGGGCCACGGCACGAGCTTCACCGTTATTATGAATAGCTTGGTAGACAAATTCAGTGATGGCCGTAAGCACATCGGCCGTAAGCACATCGGCCGTAGATCGGGCAAAGCGGAAACCATACTGCTTGTCTGAGAGCAGATCATGGGATATCAGATGATTAATCACTTCGGTGTTGATAATGGCCTCGAAGACTTTACCGAAGAGGGGTAGGAGACTGATAGGACGGTAATTGGAATGGTCGGAGGGGTCACCAGAGATCTTAAAGACAGGAACAATGGTTGAGGACTTCCAGCAGTCAGGAAAACGAGACTCCTTGAGGCAGTGGTTGTATAATTTAGAGAGGGCAGGCGCCAGTTCTGGCGCGCATTTCTTTAGGACAATGGCTGGTATCCCGTCACCACCAGTAGCCTTGTGATGATCTAAGTTAGAAATAATGCCCAATACCAACGACGGGGATATGTGCAATCCGTTCAAAAGGGCCTCGGTTCTGGGAGGGAAATCTGGCATGGGTACCCCGGAAGAGTCTAGCGTTGAATTGGAAGAAAACTTCCGAGCAAAGCATTCAGCCTTGTCGGCAGAGGTGGTCAGGACCTCAAACTGATTGAACAGGGGAGGAATGGTTGTTTTTTTATTGTTCAGAACGCTCTTGCAGAGGAAGCATGTCTGTCTTGTGTGGATGAGAAATGTGCGTGGGTCCTGATTTGTGGTGTTATATATTAATACTATCTATATTTTTATATTTGTGATTGAGCCCGTCTGGATAGTGCGTTTTTAAACGTTGTATCCACTTATTTTCATGGAACTCTAAAATCTTTCTAATGTTATTTGCACTGGACTTTTCTATTCTCTCAATTATAGTGAATTTGGCATGGGTTTTAAAATCGTGTTTTTCTAGGCGGAAATGTTGTTCTACAGGTAATAATCTTTCATAGGGAGTCGACTTAATTCGATTGCGATAATTATTAATTCTGTAGTGAAAGGGCCATTCAGATTTTTCTAAATATTGTTTCTGGCATAGTGTGCATTCTAGGAGGTAAATTATCTTATGACTTCTACAGTTCGAGTTGTAATAGATTTTGAAACTAGATTTAGTGACTGAGCTAGTGAATGAATTCGTGTGTCTAATGTGGTTGTAGCATAAGCTTCTTTTGTTGTTACATGGCTGGGAAAATCCTGTTGTTTTTGTTGTTGGTTTATTACGGACTACCTTGTCCCTTGAAATGTCGTTACTACCTATGATTTCCTTTACGTTCTTAGGTCTAGGATATGCGAGAAGGCCGGGTTCCTCAAACAATTTTTTAAAGTCTGGTTTGAGATATAGCATTTCCCAGCGACTTTTGATTATTTGGGATCGTGGAGGCAGAGTGAGATTGAAAGTGGTTACTAGAGGGATGCGGCTGAGTTTATTTTTAATTCTGTACATTAGGGTGTCTTCTCTATGTGTGGAAATTGCTTTATTTATTTGTTCCCTGATTAGGTGTTGTTTATAACCACGTGTTGTGAATTGATGCTCCAGATTTTGAATGTGTTTATTTAGTTCTTCATTGTTGGAACATATCTTTCTGAGTCTAAGTGCTTGTGAATAGGGAAGATTTTCTTTGAGGTGTTTAGGGTGGGAGGAATTAAAGTGAAGATAGTTGTGGGCGTCGGTAATTTTAGTGTGTATTGTCGTTTGTAGTTTCCTGTTTTCATCTATGTAAATGAGGGTGTCTAAAAATGTTACCGATCTTGTGGATTTTTCATAGTCAAACTTAATTGAGTTGTGCACTGTGTTTAAGGTCATGAGGAATTGGATAAGTTTGTCGTCACTGCCCGTGTATACAAAGAATATATCATCGATATATCTTGCATAGAATACGCAGTCGTTACCAATGAGGGGATAGATATGGGTCTCCTCAGATTTTCCAATGAATATTGTAGCATATGATGGAGCTGCAATGGTGCCCATGGTACAGCCTCTTACTTGCAGGTAGTGTGCTCTATTGAAGGTGAAAGTATTCGATGTAAGAATATGCTCCATGAGCTTTATGATAACTTCTGTGGGGGTCTTGTTTTCTTCTTTTAGTAAGTGCTTCCTGAAGGGCGGTTAGCCCTTCGATGTGCTTAATGTTTGAATAGAGTGATCTTATGTCCATAGTCACTAGAATAGCATTCTCTGTCACTGTTTGTATATGATTAATTTTGTTTAGTAGATTTGTTGTGTCTCTGATGTAGGATTTTACTCCTTAGCCAGGGGTTGTATGTAATGGTCTACGTTTTTGGCAATTTTGGTCGTGTGGCAGTTGAATGATGAAATGACCGGCCTTCCTGGGTTATTGCTTTTGTGGTTTTTAGGAAGGAGATAGAGGCGAGCAGGTGTGATATTTGTGGGTGTAAGTGTTCTGTATGTTTCTTTGTCGATTAGATTGTTGCGAAGCATTATGTCTAGTGAGTTAGTTAATTCTTTTTGGTATTCGGGAAGAGGATCTGTAGGTAAGCTTTTATAGGTTTCTTTGTCGGCTAGCTGATTGTTGGCGTCTTTAATGTATTCTTTTATTCCCCAGATCACTGTGACACAACCTTTGTCAGCCTGTGTTATGATTAGATCATCTCTATGTGTCAGCGTGTCAAGGGCTATACGTTCCCCTTCATTAATATTGTTACGTGACAGCTTACGTGCTATTGTTTTCTTTATGTCATTTGCTACGGCTATTTCAACTGTCTGTATAGTAATGGCTATATATATATATATATAGTATCCATATATATATATATATATATATATATATATATATATATATATATATATATATATATATATATATATATAATAGGATAAGGGACAAATAGGGAACGTCTAAAAATTTAACATGTCTCGCCTTTATATAAGCTCCATCAGTAATGAAATTCGTAAGGGAAAGTGATATTCCGGAATTTCTGTGTTGTTCGTGTATTTGTCTTGTCTGGAAGCGTGTTGTTTGTGTATCATAATGCTTGTCTACGCAGGATTTGGTTAATAATGTGTGTGTGTGTGTGTGTGTGTGTGTGTGTGTGTGTGTGTGTGTGTGTGTGTGTCTATTGGGCATTTTCTTTATGCCTGGTAGTATCCGTATATTTACTTTACAGCGATTGTAGACGTGAGTAGTCTGATCTTAGGTTTAAACATGGATTTTATAAACGTTGGTGATATAATAAACTGTATTTGGCATGTGTATATCGATAGGGGAATACTCATCAGAATTTCTCTTATATATTTTCTCCCTAAAAATGTAAGTTCCTTTCTTATGAGAGTAGCACTTATTAAATAGAAGTTATGGTCTGTTTTATTTTTGTGTCTTACGAGCGAGTTTAAAGAGTTGTCCAAACTTAGTTTTCTCTTATTTGTGGAGGTTTCACCTGAATAGCTTTTGTGGCATTACGGGTATTTAATATTATAAATCCGGGCATCTGATGTGATATCGGATTTAGGTTTCTTACTAACTAGATCCCTGATCGTCTTGGAGGTGGTTGTTCTCAAATCTTGTTGATAGAATGTTGGGAGGGTAGGATTATGAATGATGTGTTTTTCTTTTCGGGGTGTCTAGTTTTTTTTAACTCGTTTCCTAGTGTTGAGTATAAAATGAGTAGTGAAGAAGTCTAAACGTTTTTTCAATGTATTTATCTTCTTCGTCTATATATTCTGTGCTGCATATTCTAAGGGTTCTGAGGTAACCTTTGATCAGTCGATTTTATTTTTTGGCTGTGGCGTAAATAGAAATTGATTAAATCATTTTTGTTTGTGGGTTTGCGGTAAACTTTAAAATCTAATTAGTTCTTGTTTCGTATTAATAGGATATCGTGGAAAGGCAAAATTTTTGTCTATTTCAAGCAGATATGTGAATTCGATGGTTGGTTCTTTTTTATTGATTCTCTTTAAGATGCTTAATAGATTTTCGCTGTGAGTATATATTAGGACTACGTCATCTATATATCTGAGGTAAGTGGAAGTATAATGTGTTTAAATGGGTCCGACTCTGAAAATTCTAGAAACGGACAAATACACTGCTTATTTGGAATCGCATCCGAGTTTTTGTTTGCGGAAATATTTTTGAAAGAGAAAAAAGAGTGGTTAGTAATTAGTTTGCACTTGTATAATTTTGTGGACTGTTAGCGATAGTTTTTCTTTGGATTTGGTAAGGCGTCCTATTATTTTGTCGGATTCTAATCCATATGAGGTTCCAATTCATATATATATATATATATATATATATATATATATATATATATATATATATATATATATAGATAGATAGATAGATTTAAGGTGTGCTATATTATGGGATAAAGTGCTCAATATCAGAGATAGAGCGTATGTAAATATAAATATAAAAGTGACCATTGAACAGCCTGTCGCCTCTGAGTGTTGACTTCAATGTTCACTTTTATATATACATATACATATACATATACATATATATATATATATATATATATATATATATATATATACATATATATATATATATATATATATATATATATATATATATATATATATATATATATATATATATATATATATATGAATAAAGTGTTACTACCGACACTTGAGTTTGAACATCGATCGTCAGTGAGCAAACACAGGCGATCCCATTATTGAATTAAGTAGACCATGGGGGGAAATGGATATATAGAGTCGTGTGACGTCTAGATTGATCTGCAATTCTAGTCTCTCCTATACTCTATTATTATACAGATCGTATTTCTAGTCTATCTTCTATTCAGATCGCTATATTCTAATCTATCCTCTATACTATTCGGATCTACATTTTTAGTCTATATTATTTCTCTACTCTGTTCACTATACTATTTCTCTATTCGGATCACTATACGGGTTACTTGTCGAGCGAGTATTATCGAGCAATTACTATTAGTTCGAGTGTTATTCGAAGGCATCTGACATCAGCATTGTTCAACGGCGTACTATCTGCGATTACAAAGTCTCTACTACAACGAGCATTACCAAAATAAGAACGAGTATTCGTTGACATCATAAAAGTGTTAAACGAGTGTTCGTTGAGTCACAAATGTATATATATTATGGAAATAAAAACGGCAAGACGAGCTTTACTATTCATGATTAAAAAAAATGTGACCAGCCGACCGTTTTCGCCCTCACTCAACGGAGCTCAAATCGAGAGAAGACTAAATATTGCAATATAAAATATAAAAACATGAGAAGCATGTGGTAAAATAAAAGTGTAAAGAGCAGATGGAAACATATTTCAAATTCAATATTGTGTTAATAGGACTCACCTGGATTATACCAACAGATTACTACCCCCCCTCTCTCTCTCTCTCTCTCTCTCTCTATATATATATATATATATATATATATATATATATATATATATATATGCGTGTGTTCAAATATGCCGTTATTCAAGTAAAAACTCTCGCCTCTCTTATTCTCATTGAAATTCATGAGTGACCAAATCGTTCGGTTCCCACATGAATTCGCTATTAATTGATCCTTTCTAAACGCCAGCCAACAGATGTCCTCGCTTCCTGTTCGTTTGTCTCGTCTCCTTCAGTTGCCAAGCAACGACATTCGTACCATTCGCTCTTATGGATGTCGGGGAGTATTTAGTCAGATATGATAAACTGAAAAGAAAAATGGCGAGAATATGAGAAAGAGAAAGAAGATGAAATCTTGTTCTTTAATTTGTTCGTTTCTTTTAGATTATTCGCTTATATAAGTCGACCACCAGTAAAGAATTGTCGGTATTGAAGCCGACAACATAAAATCGTCGAATAAAGAAATTAATTAAATATATATATATATATATATATATGTGTGTGTGTGTGTGTGTGTGTGTGTGTGTGTGTGTATATATATAATATAAAAGGCTCAAACACTAATATTCCATGGTTATAATTTTTACATTGGCTTTTGAAATTTGTAGGTCTGATGATTTGGACCATGATTATGATTCCAATGTAATAAATTATAACCATGGAATATTGGTGTTTGGGCCTTTTATATTATATTCTTACTCTGTCCTGAACATTGAGTTCTACCTGGATTCTATCCTCTTGGGAATTTATATATATATATATATATATATATATATATATATATTGACCACAATTATTACCTATATATATATATATATATATATATATATATATGTACCTCCACAAATTCGCTGAAAAAAGAGTATAATAGGATGAAAAAGTAACCCAAATTTCATAAAAAACTAGTTTATCGTCAAAGAGTTTATGTTATTATTAAGAGTAAAGACCACTCTATTTTTTATTATTTAATTATATTTTTAATCCTTTTTAGAACATTAGAAATTTTGGTTCAAATTCTTGTTTTCTTGCGTCAGCGGATACCCCCTATAAATTAGCAGAACGAATTTCAGCGTCGGTTTTGCTGTGAACCAAACATTGATTCGGAAATTCTTGCAAAAATAATTGTCGGATTTTTAATGAAACTTTCAGAACTGATTCACAAATGAATTAAATTATTTCAGAAATGCTTAGTTTTTAGAATTTTTTTTTTTACATGTGTTACACTCCACTTATACAATTTTATGAAAAATCGAGAAATTCAAAAAGATAATTTTTTAGTGACTATATTAGTTAACAGCAGAATCCTTTGGAGAATTTATATCATCAATTTATTTTTGTCAAATTTTACCGAAAATCTGCTCTGAATCGTAAAATAAAAAACGTAATAAAACCAAGACATTATTTAATGAGAAAAGATTTTAATTGTTTTGATGAATGTAATATACTAAGGACACTATTGTCTTAAGGAAAAATGGATGAATAATTAATTTTTACACGATTCGTGTTCATTTTTTTTACAGTGTTAATTATAATAATTTACAAAGTGGTTAAATCTTTCAAAATTCGGTTTCAATGGTGTAAAGGTTTGGGAATATTGTTATTAAGTAAAACTATATTTATAAATAGAAAATCTTATTACATTCTGAGGTAACCCAGTATTTTAAAAAGAATGTTTGATTGTTTTTGTATACGTAAAAAGTTTCGAATTTTGTAGATATGAAGTACATACACGACATTATTGTAAAATTAGATCGACAACTATAGTAAATTTAAAGCCAAAGTATCAAAACTTCAATAAAATTAGATGACGGAGAATTTTTTCCTAAACTTTTAAAATTAATGAGTACTTAAAAATTATATATAAAAGGAACTCGCGTTATTCTTCATTTATAATATTAGATAAACATCAGTTTGTCATGAATCTATCAGCACATCAACAGATTAAATAAACAGCTACCGACGCGTTAAAAATGCATTTCTGTGATATTTTAAACTTAAAGTAAATAATATTTGTTTCAAATCACATTAATTATACTTTAAATCAACTAATATTTCTCAAATAAAGCTACAGAAACGTATAATTAAGTTTTGGAAGATTTTTTTTAATAAAGAGAATTATATCGTGATGAAAAACGATTCAAGATATCGCTAGTTAGGTATTTTAGCAAAAAAAAACAAAAAACAAAAAAAACGCACATCATTTAATTTAAATTAGTTTAAATCAGTCAATTTAAATTAGTTTTAAATACAGCAAAGTATTTTTGCTTACTGGACATATTAAATTTAGTCTATTAGCTTGAAATTAAAACTAAAGTTCAAGAAAGGATTTTTTTATTTTAAAAAACTAATCGCGTTTTCTGTGGCGGTACCTCTCTCTCTTTCTTTCAATCCCTCTATCTCTCTCTCTCTCTCCATATATATATATATATATATATATATATATATACACACACACATATATATATATATATATATATATATATGCCTTTAAACATGCCTTTTTCTAAATCTTGAAATAGACATATCTGGTCAGTTTCGTATCCTAACGTTTAACAAAACAATTTATAAAGAAATTAATGGATATTTTATTTATTAATCCGACAGATTTTTTATTAAACGTTATTTTAGTGAATATTTCTATTTGAGTAGACCCTCCTTCTTTATTAAACCCGATATTTATATCTATATTTATGTATATATATATATATATATATATATATATATATATATATATATATATATATATATATATATATACAGACACAGAAACACGATAATGAATTTTTAATAATAATCAGAAATTCCTTTGGTCTTTCCCCTTAGCAATAGCATAAATATTTTGACGATAAAACTTTGTTTTTATTAAGCTTGGACTATTTTGTATCATGTATGCTAATTTTTAGATAATTTTGGAAGTTAGAGGGTGCGATGACTAAATTGTCGTCTAAATTACGCAGAAATGAAAATAGCACTGTTATCTCATTTTAACAGATATATTTACCAAAATTACACAAAAATATATTGAAATACAAAAGAGTAAATATATTTTAGAATTGGACATAGTCCGACAATTTATTTAAAGACATTTAAATTTAATTTAAATTAAAGACATGTCGGAGAGCGAAAATTTTCTATGAAAATAATCTCGGACATTCAGGCCGGTAAATGTTATTTAATACTGTTTATTATAAAACAGAGCATTTGCTTAAATACTTGTATCTATAAAAAGAACGTTAAACATAATATATATAAATGTCTTTAAATAAAAGAGTAAATGTATTCAATAAAATCCCCATTGACATCTTTGGAATCTCTCGCAACTTTTCTGGGCGGTCTCATTGGTTAAGTTGGTGAATGCTGCCATAATCCTTGCCTTCAGTTCATCTTTGGTGCTAAGTGGAGTTTTGTTGGTCTCTCGCGCCACGGACATAATAATCATGGGTGTTGCAGTTTGGGGAGTTAGGTAGTCCGATATAAGGGGTGATGTGATTGCAGACATTTCCTGTCAGCTTGTGTGGCATGGTGCTGAGTCCTACTGCCAAACATAGAGTCTTCCAGCAGTCAGCAACTTGACCCAGGCCTACACTACCTCCTTAAAGCACTTGATGTAGGCCTCCGCGTTGAGTCTGAAGCCCTCACCAAAACATTCGGTAGCTTTATTCTTATCAAAATGATCAGAATTTTTTTTTTTTTCGAGCGGCCGTACGTTCATAATCATCATTGGGCTCATCCATGTCTTTCCGAATCCTCTGCACTGTCCTTGCATTGACACCCAAACACATTGAAATGTTCGGATTTGAGTTTTCGTCGCAAATGCCAAGCAGTACAGCATGTCGTTTCCAAATTTCTGGCGGAGTGAATTGCGTCACAGTGCCCTTTTTCGCACAGACGGTGCTCACCTGACCCTACTATACTGTGCAGTCAAGGAAATAAAAAAAATAAAAATAAATAACGGGCATGCGCGAAATTAAAAATATACAATGAAGATAATTTACTCGTCGCACGTGTGTACATATATATATATATATATATATATATATATATATATATATATACACACACACACACATATGTATAGGTATATATATATATATGTATGTATGTATGTATGTATATATATATATATATATATATATATATATATATATACAAAACCAAAACAAATCAACTTTTCAGATTTATGGTACAGCGTTAAATAACGACCCTAAACTAAACCCTAAACCTACTATTAGTAATAACTGAAAAATACAAAAGATAACGAAGAACTAAGAAAAACCTAAAAGCAAGGAAAAAACTCAGAAAGAAAAGAAAAGGAAACACAAGAAGAAAGAAGGCAGACACCTACATATGAAAAAACTTAAAATGCCCAATGCCTCCAGAAATAGAAAGAGCATTAACACTAACAACTAAGCAGGACTCAGGGACTCAGTGCCAAATTGCAACTCTGACTTTTACGCTAAGTGATCCTCAAGATAAAATAGATAAATATGCTTACAAATGCGTGTTTAGATACCTTCTCCAAAATTTGACCCAATATCAGAATTTTTAGGGAGAACGCCTTCTTGCTTGCTGTTCAGCTCGAAAGCTTTCTTGCATACTCTGAGACTGACAGACAGACAGATAGATAGATAGATAAATAGATGGAAAAATCAACACAGAGAGAAATTTGACGTTACTAATTTCCGACATATGCGAGTAGTCCATGCTTGAAGTCTGATAACTGTCATGGTGGCGATTGTTGATTTTCTCTAATCTTTCATTTCTACATTTCTTCGCTCTTGCTCACGAATATCCACCCCTCTTTCTTTCATTCTCTTTGTCTCTCTCTCTCATTCATATATATATATATATATATATATATATATATATATATATATATATATATACAGAGAGAGAGAATATAACGTCAAATGAGGTTTGCTAAAAACATTTGTACGCAAAAAGGCAAGCCATTTCTGATCCGATTTCGCTGACTGAACCTGTTGGTTTATAGTTACTTATTCCCTTCACTTAAATAGAAGCGCCCGTTCAGGTGAATCAGGCGCTAAAGTGATCGCAGATCAAATTTAGAATGACTAACACTTTACTTCAATGACCACAAGAACCAGTAAAATGAACGTAAACGAAGCGTTCGTAGCGGGTGGAAATGTTTTTGGCGTGATTATTTCTTCTCATTTGAATGATGGCGGATCGAGAGCAGCTACGTTGCTTTTAAGCCTATACAAGGCAAAAACCCTTCACAATTATGTATAAACACACACACACACACACACATATATATATATATATATATATATTGAGAGAGACAGAGACAGATAGGCATATATATATATTTATACATACACTGCAGGCTAAAATCTTAAGGTCAGTGAAAATAAAGAAAGATAAATTTTGCGTTGTTAAACTCAACCACTTATGTGAGTAGAGCTTCAAAAAATTAAAACCAGGAAAAAAAAAATGAAAATGAAAAATTAAAGTATTTTTTAGTATTTCATAGGGAAGATTTGGATGCTGGGATTTGAAATGACACTGTATATATACACATAAGAAGTATATATATATATATATATATATATATATATATATATATATATATATATATATATATCAGAGCAGTTTGATGTCTGTTGTATTTTAAATCAGTCCACCGAAACTAGAGAATGTATATACGTGTACTTACACACCCACGCAGTCATATACATATATTAGGGCCTATTTTATGTATACTTATATACACATGTACATTTACGAGGGTGGGGTGAAAAGTTTATACGCTGACTATGAAAGAGTGATACTAAAGCTGTGAAATGTTGCATGCATTACTTTCAACTCTTATTAATAGCTGCATTTTTTACATCCAGGTAAACTAGCATCTGACTCTTCAAAGAAGACTCTTCTCCCTGATAGTAAAAAATATCAACAGAAGGCATGACAATACATCACTACAATACTGGTTCGCAGCCACGTGTTTTTTTTTTCATGTTGGGTAACAGATGATAGTCAAAATCAGGAAAATAGGGACGTTGGCGTTATGTTCAAGATTCTTCCTCCCCATCCTAAATTCAAATGCCCACTTTTACAGTGCTGATAAACTGGAGTATCATCCACTAATGTAGCAACCATGTCAACATGAATGTACTTTAGGGACAATCCACTTTTGCTACGAGTACATGTTAACACCACCATGACAAATAATATTGCCCATTATCAAAAGAAGTGGCTACTAGTTCAACCTGAAGTCTTCTTTGAACAGTCAGATGTCAGTTTACCTGAAAGGAAACAATGCAGTTATTAATAAGAAGAATTGAAATGAATGCATCCAAGATTTCACAGCTCTAGCATCACTGCTTCATCATCAGCCTATGAACTAAACAATGCAGTTATTAATAAGAAGAATAGAAATTAATGCCTGGAAGATTTCACAGCTCTAGCATCACTGCTTCATCGTCAGCCTATGAACTTTTCAGCCTAGCCTCGTATACGTGGCATTTCTTTCATTCTAACCTGAAGAAGCCAGAAGGAACATGTTCTCTCGACGAAACGCGCCGCTTATAGCTTTTCCACTTTGTCACGCACACACATATCTATCTATCTATATATATATATATATATATATATATATATATATATATATATATATATATATATATATTGTCATCCGCAGACAGACTGTTTCGCTGTTTCACTGCTCATCAGTTTGGCTAGGCATCCGATTGCCTCAAGCAGGGATCGAAAACCCGACTGGTATCAGTCAGAGACTCTTACCCTAAGCCTGTTATGGGTCCTTACCTATAATTACAGAATGAACTCTTCCTAACACTATGTATACTACTAGAGAGAGAGAGAGAGAGAGAGAGAGAGAGAGAGAGAGAGAGAGAGGAAGACAGAGAGACAGATAATAAAATAGAATGAATTAAATGAGTATTTCAGTAAAATAAAGTAGGCTATTTTGTACTTGAATCTACTAACCATTTGACAGATATATATGAATAAACTAAGATCGAACTAAAATAGCTAACTAGCTAAATAGAAAAGATAGAACTAGATATTTTGAACACATAGATAGATCATCCTGATATAGATATAGTAAATATGGAACACAGATACATAAACAGACAGACAAGTACTGCAATAGGTAGCTTTTATATATAAGAGAAGAGTTAGAGTGAAATCGATAGTGCCATACTGTGGTCTTTCTCATCAGATTAAGATAGATTACACCTTTCAAGTGTAACGGGCAAGTTAAGACGATATGAGAGAAAAATAAAGTTGAAATATATTTCCATCAACTCTTTAGAAAAGAAAATGCTATCTGCATTATTTTAATCTCGAGGCAGTGACTTTCTTTCTGTTGAATATAAAGGAAGCCTTGTGAAATTGCAGAAATAGATGCATACTTCATGCACTTGGTTGTTAAAACTAATCAAACTGCTACCACATTTCACTCTTATGCCTGACCAGAAAGGAATGAGAGAAGTTCGGAAATCCATACTGTTGCCGATAGAATGATCTCTCTCTCTCTCCCTCTCTCTCTACATATATATATATATATATATATATATATATATAGAATAAATCCTAGGTAGGTTTGCCTGGCTCATTAGGATTTATTTTACCGCTCTACTTAGCGTATTGAGCCCTGTACGTTTTCGTTGTCTTTATACACGTTTGGGTTTTTTTGGGGGACTAAGGACTTAAGACATTGACGATATTTTTCGCCTTGTTCTGATGTTTTTAGTTCTGTCTTTTTTTACTTCCAATTTTTTCCTCGGGTACCAATTTGCGAATTGCAAGTTGTGTCATCCGAGTTTTTTCAAGCGAGTAATACTGTCAATATATATATATATATATATATATATATATATATATATATATATATATATATATATATATATATATATATATATCGCCTGACGATTGCACTAGCATGAAACAGACTGTCGCCTCTAAGTGCTGACTTCCATGTCCACTTTTATATTTACACACGCTCTATCTCTGATATATATATATTTAGGCAGCATATGTTCATTTAAACATGTTTCATTGAATAATATAGACATATTGTGTCTACTTTTTTTGATACTTTTCCTTTCCAGTTGTCTAATTACTTTCTTGAAGTTAAGATGAAATTCATCAAGGAAGGTGTCGTAGTTTTTATTAACTGAAGTAACCCAAGTTTTTGTTAACCCAAAATCATCCTCAGGGGTAAATTACAAACATTCCTGTCCAGCTTCACAATCCAATTGTTCACAACACCAACATACCATACCACAAAGATGATAATAAACAAAAACTTCAAATTCTCGATGCCCTCTATATCAAAATCAACCACCCAGCACTCAACAAAATTTATTACGAATATAGCAAAAACATATTAAAATGCATATAATATTAAATACCATTTTACATTTCTACAAATTTCAGGCCACACCATTATAGTGAAGCGCTTGTTTTGCAAAAAATTCCATAGCTACAACGGATAAATTTAAAATTTAAAATTGATTACAGTACTCGTTCGCGCTTGTTTTAATAATCACCATCAACACGAAATGCATATTTTTTCGCAGTTACAATAAGTTTGCCTTTGTAATTTACCTCTGAAGATACTGGAAAAGATCCAAAGTAATTGAGCTGACAAAAACTACGGCGTTTTCCTTGGAGAATTTCATCTTAACATCAAGAAACTGATTAGACAACTGGAAAGGATCAGTATAAAAATAGACACAATATGTCTTTATTATTCAATGAAACATACACACATACACACACACAGGCACACACACACACGCACATATATATATATATAGTATATATATATATATATATATAGAGAGAGAGAGAGAGAGAGATAGATAGATAGATAGATAGATAGATAGAGTTATTTCCGTTCTAAATATCTTAGTCTGTTCAATATATGAATCTCACTCTGTTCATATTGATCAATTTTAGTTTATCTATCTATCTATCTATCTATCTATCTATCTATCTATCTATCTATCTATCTATCTATCTCTTTATTTCTTTCCTGAAAACGATGTATTCACAAAGAGGTGGCGAACATTAAAAGAATTATGAATGAAATGAATTGCCTTTTCAAAGATTTATGCATGACCAAAAAGACACTTTCGTTCTAATCATAAAAATATATCACGTGCTACTCTAAAATAAAACCAAAAAGCGAAAAAATAAATGAATAAATAAAAAAAAACACTTCAATTTTTCTGCATCATTTTTCAAGTCAAGGCCAACCACTTCTGTTAGGAAATCACGTATTTCTAATATTCTGTCAAATATTTTAAATTCTATTTAAGGATTTTTATTTGGATCCTTATTTTCGTATTTATTACGAATGGCATTTTCAGACTGTTTGAAACCGTCCTCCCCATTAGTTGTTAGGTCCTTTCGGATAATAGTCGGTCATGGATCTCCACAATTTTCTTTACCTTAATGTCTGTAATCTGTGCTTTTGCAGGATTGTTATTGGGGAAAATGGAATGGTTTCTTATTACTTTCTACATCGTTTTTAATCCAGAGTTATCTTTTTTTAGACCGGTTGTTAGCCAAGGCTAGAGACGCCATTCTGCTCTGGTATTTAACCCATAGCTACAGGGATATAAATGGAGTCATGACTTTCATAAGAGTGTTAGTGTTAACTAAACATTCACCTACTCAACTTTTATTTGAACTCAGATCAACGGATTCATTTTACATGTTGTTAACCATATGCCCAATTGCTAATTATTATTCGTCTGGCTCAAAGCTGCATGAGAGAACTCATTGAGACCGAAGTCATAAATGAGAAGTTAACTTGCTAACAAACTACTTATGTATATTTTAGTACATTCTTACTATGAATTGCCCACGTACGGCTAAAGTAGTTTTGATGAGTTAACAAGTGAAAACAAGAAATGGCCTACGACAATAGCTTTCTGAAAACAACGTTACGACAGGAACTTAACTTCAGTGAAGATCGACCTCATTTCGCTGATAATGGGGCTTACGTTTGCTCGCTAATCGTTTCACTATGACAGACACTTCATGTAGCTCAAGTCTGATTCAGGAAAGATTCAAACTTGTAGCGAATAATCCTACAAGATTAACTTTAAAAAGAAATTATTACTCTTGGGTTTTAAGGTATTATTTTCTAAGTGTAACTTAGTCTAGTACAAGATTTTATTTTTTATTCGGTCGAGTTAGCTCGGACATTCATAAACCAAACATCACGATCCTACATCAAGGTCAGAAGGTCATTAGGATCATTTTGTATCATAACATAGTTGGTCAATGTAGGGCAGACAACCAGATGGTTAGGTGTCCAGAGCAGTAGATCACTAGCAAGTTCTTGTTTTGCTCGCCATTGTTTTACGCCATTCTGCGTTCGCGTAAGATTGTAGAAATACCAGAGATGAGTTAACAGAGCTGCGATTTAGTTGGATGTTTTCTTCAAGAGGTGTTAAGTATAACTCTCATCATCCGAGTTTAGATTTCATCAAGTTTAGACTTGAAAGTTTTAGTTAATCTCCAAGCAGTGGCACTGTAGATTTAAACCGCCTTGATAGTGATGCGAAATAATCTCCGTTTGAAGTTTGGTAGATCAGATTTCCAGTTACAATCGTCCAATTAATCTCGAACTCACTATCAATTGACTGTGAGATTAACTTGTGTATCTAATACGCGACTTTAACACACTAATCAGTCAGTTATGTGCCATGCGTGATACACGCTTAGGCAATTATATGTCATTCGATACATGTAGGTTTGACATTTTTTCTGCGGTAGACCGGTTACCAGCCAAGGCTATATAACCCGGTCTGTCCTGCTATTTACCCATAGCTGGTGAGGAGAAAAGGATTCATACCTTTCCCAAGGATATTAGCACGTAAATGAATGTAATGGATTTGACTGGAATTCGAACTCGGCTCTCCGATTCCTCAATCCGAGACGCCATCCATTACTCTACTAATGTCTGCCGTTAAATCCGGTATTAATTATAAAAGCTAATATAAAAAAAGTCGTTATTAAGGATAGTTTTTTTTTAAAATTCCGACAGTAATATCTGTTTAAACAATTTCTTGGCGGTTAAAAAAATTATAGTGTTTGATGAAAACATTTTCTTTTGATAATAATTTTCAAAATATCTCTGTTTCTTGTTATACTTATAGATTTCTAAAAAAACAGTATTGATTAAACGTTTATAAAAATTATCTGGTATTAATTTTAGGTTATTAAAATCCAGAATTAACTATAGGCTTGAATTCATTAATGGCCACCCGCTCCTCAAAATGAGACGGTGAGCAATAATAAGAGAGAACATATTTAGATTTTATCGGTCATAAGGTCACAGTTGTTTCGAACAATGACTTGTGGGGTATGTTAACGGTTTCTCACCAAGAAATATCATTAAAACAGTGTAAACGTGCGAAATTCGTAAACAATTGACTGTGAATATTAAGTTTAATTTGATTAATACTTGAAGGAGGAAAAGGAAAATATATTAGAAAAAAATCATGATGTTTTGTCAATAGTTCATTGATATATTGAATATCTGATATCAAAATAACATGACTGTGACGTATGGAAACTGCAATCACTTCATGACGGAAAATCTAATATGTTTGTAGCTCACAAAAAACTATGAAGTTCTCTTATAATTACTAATTAAGTATAGTGTACATATGTCCATAATAAATTTAAGTTTTGTCTTAAGAAAAAGATGTGAATAAAAAAGCAGCGATGTGCTCTATGGGGAAAAATGGCGGTAAGATATTTTTGGTTGAAAAAAATGGCGGTAAGATATTTTTGGTTGATTTTCACTTCCACTAGCATTGTATCTTTTTTTCTTTCTTTCTCTTTTGCCTTTCTTTTCAGATTCTTTTTGTTGTATTTAATATTGGCATTTTCACACATGTTTTGTCTTTTATCGAACAATTTATTTAACTTTTCAGAAAATTTATTTCTTTCTGTTTGTTTTTTTTTTGTCTTTTCTCAGACTTTCTTTTTTGTCTTTTTCAGATTCTTATCCTCTTTGGCATTTTTCACACATTTTTTTGTCCTTTTTCATACTATTTCTCTCTTTGATTTTTCAGATTCTTTCTTTCTTTTATCTTTTTTCAGAATACTTCTCTCTTTTACAGATTCTTTTTTCTTTTTTTCTTTCTTTTTTTCAAATATCCTTGGAAAAAGGGTCTCATCTTTCCCTGACTGTGTTACATAGTGAATCAGACTGAACCCTCTAGCCGTGGTTGACAACCAGTCTAAAAGAAGGATAACTTTGAATTACATCGATGGGTGTAAGGTTAGCAATCCCATCCTGTAAAAATCTATTTGCTATTGAAACCGCACCCACAAAACCTACAGTAGTCAGGGCGTGGCCTTATGTTCCACAGAGAGATTACAGTAGCCCAGTTATTTAGAGAAAAATATTTTACTAAAAATAACATTTTGAACAAAACATTTTGTTTTTGTTTCATATTCCGCTTCTCAAGGCGATGTTTTCAAAATACAGGATGGGGTTTGATGGACAGACGCAAGGGAATTTAACCTGGTGATCATAAAACAAAAATATCTGTTTTATTTTTGGAATCAATAATCAGCGTGCATTTGAATTCTTGTAAAATATTGAATACTCGAGTGAAAGTGAATTTTTCTATAGTTCCAGTTAAACTTCTGTGAATGATCAGAAAATTAACGCAAAATTCTTGTTGTTGTTCTTCGTCTTCATCCTCCTCCTCCTTCTCCTCCTCCTCATCATCTTCTTCTTCATCATCTTTTCCTCCTCCTTTTTTTCATCATCATCATCATCATCATCATCTTCTCCATCATCATTTTCTACTTATTCATCATCATCATCATCATCATCATCATCTTCTCCATCATCATTTTCTTCTTCTTATTCATCATCATCATCATCTTCTCCATCATCATTTTCTTCTTATTAATCATCATCATCATCATCATCATCATCATCATCATCATCTACTTCATTATCACCATTTATCATCATCTTCTTCTATGTGCCGTGTCACTTCAGGACGTGGTCGATCATGGCTCTCCAAAACTTCTTGTCCTTTGTATCCCTGAGTAAATTTTGTCTTTCTGCTACATATCGTAATGCCTGTTCTGTCGTCCATTTACACAAGCTGACTATTGTAGCTCATGCGCTGCTTTCCTCTGTCCCATTTGCCTTCAAAACCTCTCGTCAGTGTCAAATTTTCTAAGCCCGCTTTCTTTATTATGCGCCCTAGAAATTCAAACTGTCTTTTTCCGATACTAATTATAAGTGTCCTTTTTTTTGTTTCAATTTTCTCTAAAACTTCCCCGTTGCTCATGTGTTCAGTCAATTGTATTCTCTACATCCTTCTGTAGAACAACATTTCTCTTGCCTCTCGTCTCTTCTCCATCTGTAATGAGATGGTTCAGCATTCCTTGTTATATAAGAGTTCCAATGTTACCTAACAGTTCAGTACTCTTTGTTTCCAGTGAAAATTGATGTTAATACTTTGCTTAACTTTTAGAAGGCATCTTTCGCTATCCCAATGCGCCTCCGGTTTTGGTGTTGCATTTACCATCATCTGTTAAAAACCTTCCTAAATATTGAAAATATAGATTAAAAAGCGGTCCCCAGCCGCATGTATACACATTTTAGGATAGTGCAATCCGAACAGTGAACCGGTTAGAGCGCCGACACAAGATTTCCACACCTAGCTAATTCGGTGATGCCAGGATTGCGACGCGTGCGCATGCGTGAAGGCTTGACCGACGGAGGTGAGACAGGGGGTCATGAGCTGATCACATGATCATGTTACACAACCTATTTTGAGCAACTTTGTAGGCCAGCTGGAGCTCGTACACATTAGCCAGCAAAGGTATACCGGCCACTCGATCCGAACTTCGGCCCGCAACTCCGCTTAAATCCGACGTAACACCTCAAATATCATTGCGAGAAGACGGTGATTAAAAGCTTCGAAACAAAATTGTTTGTACTCATCGTCTAAAAGTGATTTTCTAAGCGTAGCTTAGATGTGGCGCAAGGCTAAATGTATGGGGTATCCAGTGAAGAGCGAACTCACTATCCGGTTTTTATTGTTCTAGCAAGACAAGCGCGCTAACTATTATACCACGCTGAGGTGCCCCTACTCAGTCTAAAGATTCCTCTGTATATGTTCAGAGGCAAAATATGATTGTCAAGATTGTATGAAAAATATCGGGGCGGTTGTTTCCTTACGTACCGAGTCCTTCAAGACGTGGGCGATCGTGGATCTTCCTATGCCTAGTAGTTGAAAGCAACGCTTCCTTTCTATCACTGCCCTGCTATCCATTCTACACAAGCTCCTAAAATAGGGTACCCGATATTTCCCTCATATCTCTATTGCCTTTAATTTCCCCTATGAGTGTCCAATTCTTTAAGCCCTCTTTCCTTATTATGTGTTCCAGAACTAGCAATTTTTTATTCTAAGCATAAGTGTCCCTTTTGCTTTAGTTTTTGTAAAAATATCATCGGTCACATTTTCTATCCATGATATTCTCGGCATTCTTCTGTAGAACCACATCTCTGTTGCCTGAAGTTTCCTCTTCCTCTGCGAGGAAATTGTCCAGATTTCACTGCTAGGACTTATATTATATATTAACTACGCATTATTTTCCTCTCTTTTAATACTCAATTTAGTTTTTGGAAGGCATCTTTCGCTATTTCAATGCACCTTCGAAATTCTGTGTCACATTTTCCATCGTCAGGTTTCAGTTAAATTTCTGTACCTGCTTGATTCTGATGTCTCTACTTCGTGGCTCATAGATTTGTCTTCTTATAATTGATGGTTAGTCTTTTCTTTTACTACCTTGTTTACGAGTGTTAAATAATAGTTTATCAGACTGTTATTTTTTAGAGGAAGCATATCTCTGCTCGGACTTCCTGAGGGTGAACTTAGAGATCATATGGAAAAAATACGGAAGTCGATTTTGATTGGCTGAGGCAGCGTAGGAATGATAGATATAGAGAAAGGGTTTTCAGGGAGACGAGGCTTAACCGTCAAACAATGTAGACGTGTTTTTTTTTTCGTATCTGAAATATTTCCCCAGTGGAGGGGGAACGATCCCCACTGGATAGATAGAATATGTCGATATGAACGTTAATAAAATATTTAAGTTAAAATTCCCTGTGTTGAAGTTCTTTTATCTCTGGAATAGAAAAAAAAATTGCGATCTCTGGCCCCGAGAGAAGAATGCAATTTTATTGTCGAACAAGCAGTATAACCCATTTTCGAGCGGGTGTTTCATTACTGGGAAATTTTGCCGTCTATTTGGGGTAGTTTAAGTTTAAAGTCAACCCACCCGAAAATCAATATTAGTAACAACAATTGGGTGCCACTTAGGCACATCTTCAAACGGGTGGGTTGTTAAGAATTTGAATGGGGGTGGCCCTGAAAATGGCCGAATTTGCGTTCTCAATCTTGCAAAGAAGGAACATCTCCCATGGACCATCATCATAATAATAATATACGATAATTTTTATTTATAATATTATTTTTTCTTATAATTCTAATAATCTTTTGCGTTAGATTTCAACTCTCTAAATTGATTGTACTCTGTTTTTTGGACATTAAATTTTGCCTTTGTTTTTTGCGCAAAGTGTAAAAAATAATTAGTTTTCGATTTTTCACCTTCAAGGTTGTAATTTTTTTCCAGACAATTTGAACTCAAAACCGGCACTGAAGAATTATCTATCAAACAAAAAAAAATTCATCGAAATCGGATGAAAACTATGGAAACGCATAAAAAAAAACATCCGATCACACACACACACACACACACACACACACACACACACACACACACACACACATTTTGAGAATTATAGATATAGATAGATTGACGGCGTCACCCAAGAGTTCTCCAGGACGAGGGGGCTATACAACACGATTTTCTGTAGTTTTCTTTCTGTGTCTGCAATCAACGTGGTATCATCTGCATATTTTATGTTGTTAAGATTGTCCTCACCAGTAATAAATCTTGGCAGGACTTTTAGTTTTCTTAGAATCACCTCACTGTATAGGGTGAATAAATCCGGTGAGAAGACGCATACTTTTCTTATGCTTCTTATTTCTAATGTTTGTACTTGTTCAATTCAGTTTCTGTTAGTATGTAGGCGGTTTATTTCCAGTAAATGTTCAAGATTCTACTGTCCTTTCCAAATAAATAAAGTTTTCCTAGAAGTTCAAATAGATCTTTGTGTCGTACCCCGGCATAAGTTTTCCCTTGGTATATGAAACATAGGTATATGCCTTTCTGCGTCTGTATTGTTCAGTTTGGTCGCATTCGGATCATAAAGCTCGAATTTCTTGGTCCAATTTTACAATTGGCTCGATAAGCTTAAACGTGTGGCTCATTAAATTGATTGACCAATTGAACTCACATTAATTTGCACCTGGCATTTTAGGCAGCGCGATAAAGATGGATCTACTAAGGTTTTCCTGTATGTTGTTATTGTCTTATATTTCATTTATTATTTCAGTAATCTTGTCGATGACGAAATCGTCTACCGCTGACAGCATCTCTATTTGAATAACGCAAAAACAGGTCTTACGAAAGCCATACGACTACTAAGCAATATTCTTAAAAAATAACCTTGTCACCTGCTTTTTTACTTTGCGGAAAAATATTGTTTGAAAATCGCAATGCAATTTTTAAAATTTTTACCATCGCCCAGCAACTGGGTTGAAATGAATCATCGACAGAATAATGAATTTTCTGTAAAAATCGCGTGTTTTAGCTTCGAATTTTTCAAATCTCCTTCATTACTTTGTCTCCCTTTGATATGCTTACAGAGAGGAAAAAAATAACCTTTTCCTGTTAAACGAAATATATTTCAAAGACTTGATAAATGATATTTGCAAGTTAGAAAATTCTTCAGGAACCGGTAGGGGATTTGAAATGGATTTTTGTTGGTATGACAAAAAATTGCAGAAACGATTATCAGCTTTTTTTTTTACAGGAGAGAAAGACCTGCATGTAGACGTAAAATATTCGAAAGCATGAATTAAGAAAATACTGAAAAAAAAAATACACGGACGCCACCCAATGCTTCAAAAATATTTTTCATAGCGGATTACTAACACAGTATGTTCAGCACTGGACGCTCTAATATTATGCCCTTGTGTCGATCTAGCTTATCATATAGTTTAGCTCATATATATTGGTAAACTTGCATCACAAGACAAATGTAAGTAGTGAGTTCGATCCCCACTGCGCGCTTTACTATCCTAGATATGAGTCTGACGGGCAACTGTGTTACAGATATTTATAGGCATCTATTGCATATCGATAGCTGGGCAATTATATCTATTGGCTGGCATCTATATATTCCAAATGATAATGTTTACTTATGGCGACTTTAGTAAAGATATTAATACTAAGCTCGTCTCACTTGGCCGTTGCTGAAGTTTGGTCCACACAAAATGCGCTTCAGTTGCAACCTTGTTCCAGACTTATGCTAAATTTGCTTAATAATTACTTATTAAAAATGTTTATACTAAGCTTCACCAGATAGAAGGCTAAACCAGCCTCTTGTAGTAGAGGTTCGCTAAATGTAAGAGAAGTTAGAAAGAAGTGAATATTAGGAAGATAGGGAGGATAGCGATTGACCCTTGATTCGAAGAGGCTAAGATTAAAATGTTCAGGGAAGCATCTATGCTTCTTCTGATGCAATTTCTCTTTCTACTGTTTCCTCTTTTTAAAACTTATTCACCGTTCTGTTGACAATTCGTGAAAGGACTTTGAAGATGAAAGCCAGAGTATGAATGTTGGTACCATTACAGAAGGCCTGAATGATCTTTTTCCTCTCACCATTGCTCAGTTGGGAAGACATAGTGGGGCTGACACAAAATGATTTTAACATTTCTAGCTGAATAACTCAAAGGGTTATTCAGTGATTCTCACGAGAAATGGTGTCAAGATTGCTAAACGTATTATCTGAAAAACTGGAAAAAAAAAATTCAATTAGTGAAGTGTTTTTTTTAAAATATTAAACATTTTAGCTGAATTATTTTATATTCAACAATCCAGTTCCGGAGTTTCGTAGATAAATCCATTTTGCAATTGTTCAGTCCCCTCATCAGGAGGTTTCAGCAATTGACGGCAGTTTTTCTCAATTTTCGTCATTTTTATACTAAGTTTTTAAAAAATTAATTAATATATGTGCTAATTTGGAGCTCTCATAATTGGTTTTAGGATAATTTTTCACTTTGTGTGTGTGTGTGTGTGTGTGTGTGTGTGTGTGTGTGTGTGTGTGTGTGTCAAATGTCGTGGTCATTACTCTTTTTCGACATTTTCATGTCTCCTACTACTCTCTTCCTATTTCTTTACCATTTTTCTCTTTCTCTTTCGGGTATGAAAATACGGATTTATAAATGTATCTGAAGAAATTCATACGTGTGTGAATGATATATTCTACTGTTTAAATCCAGCATTTTTTTCTTTTTCTTCTAAGAATACTTACGTGTTGAAAGATTTATTCTACTGTCTATATCCAGCATTTCTTTCTTTTTCTTCTAATAATACATACGTGTGTGAATGATTTATTCTACTGATTATATCCAGCATTTCTTTTTTTCTTCTAATAATACATAAGTGTGTGAATTATTTATTATACTGAATATATCCAGCATTTCTTCTTTTTCATTTAATAATACATAGGTGTGTGAATGATTTATTCTAATGTTTATATTCAGCATTTTTTTTTCTTCTAATAAAACACACACGTATGTGAATGATTTATTGTACTGTTTATATCCAGCATTTCTTATTTTTCTTCTAAAAATACATACGTGTGTGAATGATTTATTCTGCTGATTATATCCAGCATTTCTTTTTTTCTTCTTCTAATAATACATACGTGTGTGAATTATTTATTCTACTGTTATAACAGCATTTCTTTTTTGTTCTTCTAATAATACATACTTATGTGAATGATTTATTGTACTGTTTATATCCAGCATTTCTTTTTTTTTAACAATAATACATACGTATGTGAATAATTTATTCGACGTTTTATATCCAGCATTTCTTTTTTTACTTCGAATAATACATACGTGTGGGAATTAATTATTATACTAAATATATCCAGCATTTCTTTTTTTTTCATATAATAATACATACGTGTGTGAATGATTTATTCTACTGTATATATCCAGCATTTCTTTTTTTTTTTCATTTAAAAATACATACGTATCTGAATAAATTATTCTACTGTTTATATCCAGCATTTCTTATTTTTCTTCTAAGAATACATACGTGTGTGAATGATTTATTCTACTGTTTATATCCAGTATTTATTTCTTTTTCTACTAATAATACTTAAGCGTTTGAATGATTTATTCTGCTGATTATATCCAGCATTTCTTTTTTTCTTCTAATAATACATTCGTATGTGAATGATTTATTCTACTGTCTATATCCAGCATTTCTGTTTTTTTCTTCTAATAATACATACGAGTGTGAATGATATATAGAGTATAATAAATCAGTCATACATGTACGTATTATTAGGAGTAAAAAAAGAAATGCTGGATATAATCAGTAGAATAAATCATTCACATACGTATGTATTATTAGAAAAAAAAGAAATGCTGGATATAAGGAGTACAATAAATCATTCACACAAGTATATATTATTAGATGAAGAAAAAAGAAATGCTGGTATAAAAAGTAGAATAAATCATTCACACTCGTATGTATTATTAGCAGAAAAATGGCAATCTACTGCGGGGGAAAATATATTCCTCGTCAGTCATGTCTCGAAATGTATCACGCATGGCACATAAGTGACTGACTTTATCTATGAAACATTATTGATCGGTATATCTCGACACGCTCAAACTACAGGGACACCAATTGTCAGCGGGATACATTTCTAGGAGGCGAAGTTATTTGGTAAAATATGCTACTGGCGTGGGGCACGAAAGTTCAACTAAATTGCAAGAGGCCATACTTTATGAACTGTGATTCAAATGAAGTTTCTATTTATATGTTTTCCGTAATAAACGGGAAATTTCGTTAGAAACAAAGAAAAGAATGCAGAACTGTTACGTAATATCAGTCATCATATATGTCAGTGAATGTTGGATATTTTCTCCACAGGGGAAGAAGAAACTAAAAAAAAAACAGGAATGCGGTTCTACAGAAAGATTCTGAGGATCTCAGGGACTAAAAATGTCAGTAACGGAGACGTTTTAAAGAAAATGGAAAACAAGAAGGAATTAGGTAGAAACAGTTGACGTTTATAGGGCACATAATGAGGAAAGAGGCTTTGGAGAATTTGACATTCACAGGATATACTGAAGGCAAGAGAAACGAAGGAAAGCAGCGATTAACCTACTTAATAAGCTTGTATAAATGAATAGCAGAACTGGGATTAGGAGGGATGGCATAAAGGTTACCTTACTAAGAACTACAAAAGACATGAAGTGGTGGAGAGCCATGATCGCCTATGTCCTTAAAGGTAGGTAGAACAGAATGGAATTTCATCAAAATGGGAATTTTCGAAATTTTGTTTTTAGTTGTGTAGGGATACAAAAGCTGATTATTTCCCTTTCGTTGAGATAAAGTCACGAGGTTCACGTGACTGTCAGTAAGTGACGTCAGGAGATAGATTGACCCAGAGTAGGACGACGTCCCTAGCCAACAGCGGTAGGTATCACAGGAAAAATCACATGGCCTCACCAGGTTCATCAAGAAACAACTGTAACTCGGGAAAAATATTACAAGTGAGGCTCCCGTTTTTTTACACACTGCTTGTTGTTACATACAAGATATAATTTATCTCTGTGGGATAAATACATATATGTGTATATAATTTTGTGTACGACTTAGTGGTATAAAACTCTCTCTGAGATCAAAGCATATTTGTCCTTCTTTTCAGCTTTTCAGATCTGCCCGTGAAATACAGTGTTATTATATTACGGATATGATAATGCCCATAATGGTGGAAATTTGGGAGAATAAACCTATCTTCCAATATCTCTCCAATTATAGTTAATATGGAATTACCCATATATGTGTTTTCAAAGATGATAGCAGTGCGCTGATAGCTTGTCTTATAAATAAATTAGTTCCCTGTGGATGTGGATTATCAAACATCTATTACGTCATATAAAAGTTCACCAAAACATTTTTGTAACAACTTCCATTGCAACTCACCTTCTTCAATCTTTCCCCTAACGTCACTCCCTGGCCATCACATGAGTCTTGTGAATGCAAGAGGCACCTAATGTTGACATTTCTGCACAAGAGAACGTAAAACCATAGCAGGATTAAAAATCCACGCAACTCATATTTGAAGATGGATCAAGTGATGTCAGTGTTTTAAATCGAGGATCAGCAAATATATGTTCATGTTAACGCTGATTTTTTTCATAGATAGATAGATAGAGAGAGAGAGAGCGAACATGAAAGAGGACAACAAAAGAAATCGGTCCCAGTTCCAGAGAGTTCCAATTTAATCCCCCACTTCCGCATTCTCCCCTTAAGAGTTCGACTCATTTTCATAATTTCTAGAGTTATTTTTACATTTTGCAAGCTTCGTAGTTATTAAATATTCTCATTATCTGTGCAATCAACTTTGTGACAAATTTTCAAGCTTCAAACTCATAACGTGGCTATTAATTTGCGACATCAAAGTTCAGAATATTTTATGCAGATGAAGATCGTTAATATGAAATTACATATATTCGTGTTTGGGGGGAATATACAGATGAGAGGAGGGCACTGAAACCTTGCCTTGCAAACAAATTAGTTCCCTATGGATGTGAATTTTCAGAGATTTCTTACCAACTCGTCTTCGACATACGAACATCAGCTTTGTAGGCCCCTTTAGAAAAGAAGATACATATAAATGTGTTTCAAAACGTGGGTGACCCCTACTTGCAGATATTTGTTATTTTGGTTTTGTTTGTGTTAATTTTTTTACTTTGGCTCACCAAGACAATTGGGTGTTAAGATAATATAGGACCACTCCAGATTCGTGACAATCTCAAAAATATGCTTACTCTATGATAATCATTTAATGACGGCTTTTGTACGTATTCCTCATGAGAAAGTGGATACGTAGATAAGTATAACATAGGGTAACTGTGAGCAAATTTCATTCATTTAATGATTTCTTGCACCAGTAAAAATAACCTTAGTAAATACAATATATATATATATTAATAGGATTAACTCTTTGTAATATAAAATTATATGCTGCCTATTTTATTATGTTCATAAAAACAATTGATTTGCAGTAAAGAATTCCTGATAAAAAACAACAAAGTCATATCACTCTGTTATTTGTACTATTTACTTAGTTCATGTCATGTTAACTGAAAAACACTTATAATGAGAAATTCTTGGATCTACCAAATTACAAATTCAAAAAATTCTCACTTGTAATATTTGAACTTTAGCGTTTGCACGCTCCAACACTACATAGCCGTTAATAAATAGCTCATTCTTAAAAACATCTTTCGGTTGGAAAAAGACATTTATTTCGTCTTCCAGTTTTGATTCCAAAGGAAAAATACAGCCAGATGAAGAATGCATGATGCATTTGAAGTACTAGCTGAATTTAAAAAAATACACCATATCCATTTTATACATAAGGATCTCATCATTCAGTGGATTATTAGTAGCATAATGCTTATAATTATGTCGACTAGCGAAGGAATTTCGCCAATAATTGCATTAATATTGCTAATTGATTCAAGGTATGATTAACTCTTTGTAATATATATATATATATATATATATATATATGTGTGTGTGTGTGTGTGTGTGTGTGTGAATTGATTTTTCATTTATTAATCCGAAGTATTTCAATTTATTGCTTAACCATTATTTTTAATGGATACCTGTATTTGAGTAGATGCTCTGTTTATTTACTAAACGATATTTTTATTTATTGCCATCTACTGGCTTTAATATACGAGAAATCTTATTAGAAAAGTATGCCGAACGCATATTTTTCTAATAAAATATTCCCAAGTGACAGTGACAAATATCAAATAAAAATAACCGCTTATTAGAAACAAGTTGTTTTTAGAACCAACTTGGTGAATAGAAATTAAAGCAACAAAAACTACACCTAAATACAGCACATATTTGGACAACTTTATTCAAGAAAAAATGCCTCCTAAGAAGAAACCACATTTAGGAAGGAAATTGCCTAATGCTCTTGCAATGCAGCGCCAGAGAAAAAGTTAAAACTGAAGAGCAAAGATTGAAGCAAGAATCTGGAGATGAGAAACACTTCAAGGATAAAGAGTTAGATCTAAACAACTGAGACAATAAGAGTCTGAGCAACAAAGATTGCAAAGACTTCAAAGAGATAGGGACAAACAGACAACAAGAATCAGAAAATAAAATATCACAGGGACTTCAAGGAGTGGAGGATAGATTTGAGCAGTTCAGACAGCAAGAATCTGAAGCGGAAAGATCGTTAAGACTTCAAAATCAAAGAATAGGAACTGAACAACAAAAGCAAAATGAATGAAAATGAAGATTTCAAGGGCAAAACCAAGATAGGATACAACATGCTCAGCTAGATTTAATTATGATCTTTTCGTATTACTATGCTTCTAAACCATCAATTCAGATTAGTTCCATGGACTTTGTTCTCATTGTGGCGCAGAAAAGTAGAGTAGGGAACATATGACTGCGTTGTTCCAGTGACGAGGTTAGATTGGAACATTATCCTGATCCCCCTGATTTGTTAAATAACTTTCTTATGAATAGAGACTGTGGCAGACTTCACCAAATTAATTTAACTTTAGATTAGGAAACAAGACTGACGTGGAAAAGAATAAGCAAAAGACATCGTTACACATAAAATATGTATTTAACAAGATGTACAATATCAAACAGGGATGTGAAAGAAAACATGCATTTAAGTAAGAAAAGGTTGAATAAAACGATAGTTGTCTCTCTTTAACTGTATTTTTAGTATTCCAAAGTTCACTGGAAGAATGTTAAGAGAGTTTCTTATAATGACTGTTCTCAGAAGATTTTGCTGTGAAAGAAAAGATTATGTGAGTGTATAAGGAATGTTCAGCATGTGAGTGGTGTGTGCGAGTGAGAAGGTTGGCGCATGGTTTTAACTGTCGTGGATTCGTTTGGCAGCTGAATTCTCACTAATTAGCTAATTACTTATATAAGTGACTATAGGCTCCAGATCGCTGCACGGAAAAAGTTACTCTTCACGTGCAGTCGATCTGATTGGTTGGCATTGACCGATCAGCGAGCGAGTTTCGAGGAGAAACGGATCAAGACCATAGGAACTTTAGAAAATATCTGCAAATACGACAATGCATTCCGGACGACTTCCTTCGGTGCTAAGATCATTCGTGAGGGCCACGTTATGCTCATTTCAACCACTACCTTATAAAGAAACTGTGTTTATAGATATACATTATTAGTAAAATGAACCGGTAAATTGAGAAAAAAAAAATCCCGCTCGAGGATCGAGAGATTGATATTATATGGAATCTCCAAGAAAAGCTAACACGAAAAGAAATAGTTATGTGAGAAGTTTCAAATATGCTCTAGAGGCAGATCCATCTCCTCAGTTGACAGTCAGGATAGATTCAAAAATGAGATCCTCTGGAGAAAATTCTCGGCAATATAATGCCCCTGAGTATAATGAAGTTTCTATAATAATGAGAGGCGAAGAGACAAGATGTCATCGTGACATTATGCTTCTTGGAGAGACAAGCAGATAAATAGGATAAGTGAACATCATTGCTGATATGATGCATTGCAATATCTATTGTTATTTGTGAATGAAGTGGATGGATATCATCTAAGCATCCCCAAGGCAGGAAAAGAAGCCGGTGAAAACAAGACTGTCTCTGCAATGGGTTTCTATGCCAGCCAGTTCATGATTCATCCGAATACATTCAATCATCTGCACAGAAGTCAACAATTGTTCGACAAGTATGCAGTTTGCATGTATGCTAAAACTGAATCAGAAAGATTGAGATACCTTAAGAAGAACCAAAAGCAACTAAAATCTGAAGAGTACGTTTACTTGAAAGATGCAATCAATAATGAAGCTGCTGGAACGGAATTAGGCTTAACTTTGTATCATGCCATCCAGTTTTATGGGAACCCCACGATGCATGCATGAAAAAACACAAGATGCAATGACTTGTGTTAGACAATAATGCCACCCAGATTTATTCATCGAAAATGGAAAGTAATTCAAAAGGAACTGCTTGAAGAACAGGCGTATGTTCATAGACATGTTCTTATAGTGATTTTCCAAGCGTAGTTCAGATGTGGCACAAGGCCGAAAGTATGGGGCACCCAGTGAGGATCGAACTCACTATTCAGTCGTAATTGTTCTAGCGAGACAAGCTTGCTAACCATTACACCACTTCGGAGTGCCCAAGACATATTCTTATATCAAAGTTGTTTAGATTGAAAATAATCAAAATGATTTACTTACTCATAAAATATATGGTATTTGGTCCAGTTACAGATGCCGTGTATACACTATAGAGTGACAAAAACGTGGGCTACCTCATGCTCACATTTTAATTTGGTTGATGGTAGTCTGTTTATTCCAATCAAAATGGTAACATCATTTCTGCTGAACTACCAGATCCAACTGAAGACAGAACACTGTACGAAATGATGAAATGATGAAAGAACACATGGTCCATGTTGTGCAATGAATACAAATTCTCCCTGTATGAAATACATATGTACCAAAAAATATCCCAGAGGCTTCTTGCAAGAGACACAGACTGGTAAAGATGCATATCCGTCATACAGAAGAAGAAAACCTGAAGATGGAGGATTTCAAGCAATGGCTGGTAGCCAGTATGAACCTTAAAATAGGTGGATTGTTTTATTACTGTACTTTTCTTCTGAAAATATTTTATGCAGGCCTCAACGTTGAATTTTGCAGTCCTGTGAAATCCATCCCCAGTATGTATGCAAAACTATATATAAAAAAAAGGATCAGATGATATGTTTGTTCTCCGACACCAAAATAACGCTGATGAAAACAGTAATTACGAGTAAGGTCGATACAACAGTAGCAAAGAAGCTTTCTGCAGGATATTCAGTTTCCCCATTCATGAAAGGTATCCAGCAGTCCAGCAATTAGTAGTACATCTAGAAAATGGGCAAAGAGTTTATTTTACACCTGAATTAGCTGCAAAACAGACAATGAATCCAAGAGAAACAACTTTGAGCACTTCCTCCAAACTCTGTTCAAATTATCCATTTGTGATTTTCCAAGCGTAGCACAAGGTCGCAAGTATGAGGCACCCAGTGGAGATCGATCTCACTACTCAGTCGTAATTGTTCTAGCGAGACAAGCTTGTTAACCATTACAC
>OZ038488.1:78415229-78432729 GCA_964036315.1 Acanthosepion esculentum
TGGCATTGCTTGAAATCATGTCTCACGCATTATGTGTTCATGTAAAAGCAAATGTGTCTTTGAGAGTCAGAGATGAAGACAGAGAGGGAGAGATGTGGGGAGAGAGAGAAAGAGATCGAACATGAAAAAGGACAATAAAAGAAACGAGATACCGCTATGTTGATTTGGTTTTGTACCAAAATCGTTTTCAGTTCTATAGAGTTCCAATTTAATCCCCGACTTCCGCATTAACTCTCAAAGAGTTCGACACGTCACAATTCGGTCGTACCGATCGATCATTTTTACCATTTCTAGAATTTTTTTGCATTTTGCAAGCTTTGTAGTCATAAAATATGGCTCTTTATCTCTCAGATCAACTTTGCGATCGATTTTCAAGTTTCAAACTCATACAGTGGCTATTAATTTACGACATTGTTGAGAACATTTTATGCAAATGACTACCGTTGGTTTATATCTACGCAGTACAACCCACCATTCACTCTGCTTTGATTACATCATGATGCAGTAAATAAACCTTCAAATTCGAATAAGTATTTATTTTAGATATTGATAAAACGATACTATGTGAGAGAGATGCATAAACCTTCGTTTCTTGAGGAACTTTATGAAGGTAAATGTAGACACTTTATAAACAAACCTATAGTTATACACAATGAAAAATGTAACGTTGTTTCAACGAGAGAAAAGTATATATTTTTGCGGCCTCTCTTTTCTCTTCATAAAGTTCCTCAACTTCATTCCTTGCATTCCTTTTTCCTGTGTCTTTAACGAACCAGCACTGTTCTTGCGTTATTGTCAATCTGATTCTGTTGCGCGGTCCATTTTTCAAGATGAGGATAATAAGTTGTGAATAATGGCTCATTAGGCTGATTGTCCGATGGAGTTTATATTCATTTACACCTGGCTTCTTAGGCGGTGCAATGAACATGGATAAAAGGAATAAATACCGTTTAATATATATATATATATATATATATATATATATATATAAAACATCAAACCAAATTTATATATATATATATGTATGTAAATATATATATATATATATATATATATATATATATATATATATATATATATATATGAGTCTTATTAAATACAAAGAACATGCCATTTGTTCAGCCTGTTGGTGTGTTTTTTCTGATATTATAATTATTATATAATTATTTTTGATCTCAAGAGATGGGATCTGACCCCGTGAAATCAATTATTTGTAAGGACTCCGCTTTCACCATTATTATTAATATTATTATTTGCTCTATTCTTACATTGAGGTTTCTTTGGATTTATATCCACTTTGGAATTATCCCTACTAATTATAAAATAATATTATATATATATATATATATATATATATATATATATATATATATATTGTGTATTTAGGCAGCAATCCTTCTTTCATGCACATTTCATTAAAAAAGACTGACAAGGTGCTTTTATTTAGTTTTTTATATAATTTATATAATTCATATAATTTATTAGATCGAACGAGAAATTATATAAAAAACTAAATAAAAGCAACTTGTCAGTCGTTTTTAATGAAATGTGCATATATATATATATATATATGTATATATATATATATATATATATATATATATATATATATATATATATATATGTATATATTTCTGAGATGAGGTATTATGTACAGTATTTACATTAGTCGGACTATTTACATTAGTGTCCTCAAGGACACATGGCACAGTGGATAAAGGCGTTGGTTAGATCCAGTGACCCAAAAGAGTGTGAGTTCAATACCCGGTTCAGGCAGTGGAGAACTTTCAGAGGGAAAATTAGCAGGAGATAACTGATAACTGACATCCATCAAACATGGCTCGTGGAACTAGAACAGTCTGCCCCAGTGATCGAAATAAAGGGTTCGGTTCGAAATTCCAACCACCTGAAGAAGGCCGGAGCGTACAACGGCCGAAACGTTGTGACAAATATGGCGACAAAGATGAGGACAATAGTCCACCTAATGTAAATACTATATATATATATATATATTAGGCCAAATGCCAGTTTGCATTTTTGCGATATACCGTGTGTTTGGTCAACACGTGAAAAACCTGTTGACATTTAAGCTTTCTCGATCAAAGCTAAGTAATGATCTCTTTTATGGTGTCTCAATCACTTAAACACAATCAATCTCTCAGTAGAAATCTGAATCGTCATTGAATTATTAAAGGTCTGGTAGCACTTTCGCCTCGTCCATTGTTATTAGCGTCTGCAGGGTAGTTGATTTTTATTTATTTATTCAGGCTTAATTCATAAAATGTACTTATTGAAGGAAAGCCGTCAGTGGACAAGGTTGTTTATTGATTGCTCCTTTGAGGTAAATTCATTCGGAAGGAGAACAAGGGAAACTATGAAATTAAATTATGCAACTAAAGTCAACCTTCTATCTATCTATCTATCTACCCCGACACGTTCAACTTTTTCTTATTTCAAATTATCAAACCAGGAAGCGACAAGCTAAAGTAATTAATGTGATTTACAACACCTACATATCCTCAGAGATCCCAAGATATTCTCCTAACATATAATTTCGTCTTTCTTTTAGTCAAACTGATAATGCCAAAGAGAATATGAATTTTCTCCGCTGAAACGCGTCTTTGATAAAAAAATTTCTACTTTGTTTCCTCATCTTCACACACACATACACACACACACACACACACACACACACACACACACACACACACACACACACACATATATATATATATATATATATATATATATGTATGTATGTATGTATGTCTGTATGTATGTATATAAAAATAATGTAATGTAAAAATATGTAAAATTAGAATTAATATAAATAAAAGTTTGTCACTTATTTGATTAATGTTACCTTCAGTATCCCGACTCCAAAGTTTCGTAGACGGACCTGTCCGTCCACTCGTTAAGGGATATCAATCAGCAAATAACTGCTTATATTTTTCGATTTTTCTTTTTTTATGCGCTTATAATTGGTGTAAGTTTTTTCAGTATTGTTTGTGGTCGTGCGTGCGTTTGCGCACGCGCAGACATACGCCAGGCTGTACGGATGTACATTCGCCCATATATATATATATATATATATATATATATATATATATATATATATATATATATATATATGGAGAGAGAGAGAGAGAGAGAGAGAGAGATACATACATACACACATACATACATACATATATACATGCATAGATATGCACGTGTGTGCTCATATCTATCTATTTCAGTTTCTTCCTTATCTATCTATATCAATCTGTCAGTCTGTTTATCTATCTATCTATCTATCTGTGCTAATATCTATTTTTTTACTGTTTGCTCGTATTTATTTCAATTTGCTTCTATCTACACGCGCGTACACACACACACACACACACTCACCCCCCCCCCCCACACACACACATACATATTCTTATGTGTGTGTTTCTATTTTTTCCTTTGCCAATCTTTCAGTTCGATAACAGAATATTCGAAATATTTTTTACTCAATGTTCTTTATTTCTTACAGTATTTTTTCTTCCTATTTTCTACTTTTTGACGATTCTTCTTTTCTTGTCCTTCTTTTTTGCTTTCTTTTTTCTTCTTCTATTTTTCTTTTCTTTCCTTGTCTTTCTTATTTCTAGTATTGTTTTTCTTTTCTTTTTCATTGTACTTCTTTTTCGCTTTTTCTTATATAATATTATTTTTCTTTTCTTTATCCTTGTCTCTCTTTGTCCGTTTTTTTTCTCCTTGCATTGTTTTTTTTCTTTTCTTTTTCCTCCTCCTTCCTTGTCGCTTTCCATTTTCTTGTATTGTTTTTTTTTCCTTTTGTTTTTTCTCGTTTATTTTTATCGCTTTTCAATGTCCGTTTTTTCATGTCGGCTTTTCTTTCTTTCTTTCTTTCTTTCATTTCTCTGTTTCTTTTTCTTTATTTCTAATTCCTTTTGTTTTCTTTATCACTTCTCTATTTCCTCTACTTAAGCTTCTTTCTTTCCTTCTTACTTACACTATCTCCCTCCACCTCTCTCACCTTTATCTACTTGATAATTGTTTCGAAACTTACGTCTTGAAACCTGCCAGTTCTTTAATGACTTTGCTTGCTCAAGTTAAGCTATGATTAACCTTTGGTAAATACAGTATTTTTCAAACATCTAAGATGTGAAAAAGCAATTCATGTCACACAGTCTCCTTTAAAACCGTTTTTCTCCGAATATTCCAGAAGTTTTTGCTACAAACCAAAATAGACATTTGCTTTCATTTTCATCGTTCTACTCAGATCTTTTACGTTTTTCTTTCGACAATTCTGACAAGTAGTATGGTACCCTAGATTAGTCAAGAGACCAAAATACATGCTTAGTGCGCTTAGAAAGATTTTTTTCTTACTCGTCAAATACCCGTCCCACGGACGGAGAAAAGTAAGATGTAAGTTTCTTCCTCAATAAAATTTCAGTATAAATAACATTCCCACAAAAGCCTATATATAAAAAAATAGATACATATATACATATATATATATATATATATATATATATATATATATATATATATATATATATATATATATAATTAATTCATTGAGTCTGAATTAAACCTCAACCGAATGCAGAAAGCACTGGACGGCCGTTTCGTCATATATTTGGGACTCATCAGCAGTGCGCATCCACTACCGAGAATTAAAACCCTGACAGTTAGGTTGTCAAGCAAACATCATACCAACTGTTCCACCGGGCCTCGGTGACGAAGACATATATAATACGAATGTCAGTGTCAGTGTGTCATATATTTTCAACTTTAGTCCTAGAGGCCGAGCCCAACATATCATACCATTCTGGAATCAGGCCCACTCCGTGAACAAATTAAAAAACATTCCAATCCGGATTCGGACCCGCAATCCTAAGATTTTGGATTCCCAAGTTTTCATTACTGCGATTGTTTTCGGATTCCGCCATCTTGGCTTCTACGGAATAAAGAAATTAAAGGGACACAACTCTCTAACTTTCATTAGCTCATGTTCAAATAGAAAAATTACTGTTCTCAAATTACAGTGTTTCAAAATAAAATTGTCCGTTTTTTCAACTTTACTCATAGAGACCGGATCCCAGCATATATAATTATCGGAATCAGGCCGACTCCGTGAGCAAATTCAAACCGTTCCGAGCTATATCCGAACCCGCAATCCTGAAATTTTGAGTTCCCAAGTTTTCATTACTGCGATTGTTTTCGGTGATTTTCTACGTGATTTTTTGCGAAGAATTTTTTGTATAATAACAATTTTTATAACTTGGAGATAAATTTTTGTATAATCGAAATTAATCGCGAAATCCAGCGAAAGTCACCCATGAAATAAAAATAATTGTTTGTCCTGAAAATTAAGGACCGACAAATTGTCTTTAAATTAAGTGGCGACAGAAAAATTATTTGAAGTTTTAAAAGTAAGCTTAAATATTAATGCAATGCTTAAAAGCAGCGATCAGTTTTGAGTTCTGCAGTTTATTGTTGCCTATCACATCTACTCCTCCCTACCTATTGTGTTGAAGGCCCAATCAAGAGCCCACCGCAGGTCCTAGCGTAAATGCCAACTGATAGGGCGGTTTTTAAGCTAGAAAAAAGCAATCTTCAGGCCAGTTGAAGTTTATTTTAATTTTTTATTCCAGACATAGATACCTGTAAGCCGGTAGACGTAATTCACGTAATTTAAAAAAACAAAACAAAACAAAAAAAACAACGTCTGCTCAAATATGAATATCCACAAAATAACTTTTGGTGTGTAAGGAAATAATATCAGATACACCCCCATATATATATATATATATATATATATATATATATATATATATATATATATATATATATATATATATATATATATATATATATATATATATATGTATGTATGTAAGTGTACATTAATAGTTGAACGCAAACTCCAGGTCATTCTTAAGCTTGAAATAGACTTTCACATTTCAAGCCTATAACAGATTGTCGCCGTTCGGTATTGACATCAATGTCCACTGTTATATTTACATACGCTCTAACACTGACATTGACTATCTTTACCCGTGAATATACCATACCTTATGACTATATTTTTTTATCATATATACATACGAGTTTCTTATTAATATAAATATAGGAAATTAATTAACATTTGAATTTTAAAAAAATTTTTTTTCATTTAACCTGCCGAGGAATACACTCACTTAATAATTAAAAAAATATATATTTTTCTGTTTGAAAAATTATTTACAGCTAATTTAGAAACAGGAAAATTGTAATCTTGTATTTCCTGGTAATGTATGTCAACCGACTATTGCGATTCTCATTTCTGCTGATCATTGTTCCCAATAAAATATCACCAATAAAGATTTTGTTTTGAGTTTTTCGTTTTATTTCTTGGCAAGTTCTTCGATCGAGATTTGTAGGCCAATTTGTCTTCTAATTTTCCTATATTCTTTCATGAAGAGTTTTGTGCTGGCGACGTGAACTTGATTTTCTCTTCTCGTTCTTTTCTCTTCTCGTTCTCTTTCTCTTCTCGTTCTCATTCTCCTCTCGTTCTTTTCTCTTCTCGTTCTCATTCTCTTCTCGTTCTTTTCTCGTTCTCATTCTCTTCTCGTTCTCTTTCTATTCCCGTTCTCTTTCTCGTCTCGTTCTCTTTCTGTCACAGACAGGCAGGCTCTGATGTCTTAAAGAGATCACCAATTAAACCACTTCTCTGCGTCTGGAGACGAACTAAACTAATCACTTGGCTTTTTCGCATAGAAATACCAGCTGATGCTTAGGTCAGCTTACTTAGATTCTTGTGATGTGAACCTGCTTGTCTTGAGCTGACACTTCCATTACGTGGCATTCGTTTCTTGGGTTTGATAAATGCATGGTATGCCTTGCTCCTTAGAAACAAAGTCTCAAATAACTGACATAGACAGCTGTCATGTACACACTCGGGTTCCATTTACACTTCTACCATACACTTTCTCCATATCATTTAAATCAGTCGTATACAAACTGCAGCCGGCGAGCCACATGAGCCAAGTTTGATTTTCTGAATGGCACGCCTTATTTCATGAAGAAAGTAAAGTTTAAAATCTTGTTTATTTCACTTCATTCTAACTCGTTCACTCACACTCCCTCACATATAACAACATATACAGTGTAACCTGGATATAAGAGAGTTGTCGGGACCGGAGAATAAGTATCTTATATCCGGGTTTCTCTTATATCCGGGTTTGGTCTATTATATATACATTAACACAGGCTCTAATTTGGGACCAGAGAAAATCTCTCTTATATCCGGGTCTCTTATATCCGGGTCTCTTATATCCGGGTTACACTGTATAAACAATGATTAAGTGCAATATTGCTTGATTTTTGTAACATTTTGTTGAAGGTAACCTTTTCATCATTTTAAACCTATGGTGATTTTCACTAAGTAAGATCATACGTGTAAACATCGTTTGCTTTGGAAGCATGAACGTTTTTAATTTGTGTGTCCTTTGCAGAAAAATATGTTATATTTATTTTAAAAATGATTTTTGTATTTTCAAAGGAAAACTTTGAGTATGTCGTCATAATTAATTTAACATTGCAACTCGTTCGAACCAAGCAAATGTGGTAAGATATGATGATTGAAAATTTAAGAGAAAGGTCGTGTAACCACGGGCGACATTGTCCCTGGTTGTTACGTTATTGATATAAATAAAAATTTCACTTGTATATAATACAGCCACACACTTTTTTTTATTGAGTTTAACATTGTACCAGAATAAATAGAATGAATGTCCTCATTTGCCGTCATATTTTTAATTGTATGTTTGTTCAATGTGTAGGCGATCATGGCTCTCCACAGATTCATTTTCTTTATTACCTGTGAACATAACATCTTAGGAAAGGTAGTCGACTGTTTTTTATCTGTCACCCAGGGCTAGAGGACACAGACTACACTGTTATTTAGCCTTAGCCAAACCAGTTCTAAACTTCAAAGCTAAGACCCGTCATGCCACCCACATTGTAGTGAAACAACTCTAATTTCTTTGTATGTCATTGGTGAGATGCAAATTCCACAAGAGTTTCTGCCTACAAAACGCTGCTTTGTAAAACCGACCTCCAAGAGGATGCTTTCCAAATCACGGCAATCTAAAGAAATAATTAAGTGAAAAGGAAAATATTCCTAGGGAAAAAAGTGAGTGACAAATGCTATGGCTGACACATCGTCACGTTTATAGAAGGTAAAACAAAGTAACAATGGCCTGATAAATCTAGCTCGTTAACCATCATTTTAGGACAAGATTTGAAAGCGAAGATGACATTAAATACAGATCAGCCATAAGCATTGGAAAAAGGTATAACAAAGAAACATCTATATAAGAAACAGAAGAAATAAAGAGAAATAGAAAAGCAGAGACAAAGAAAAATAAGAAGGGAAAGATAAAAGAGAGAGAGAGAGAGAGAGAGAGAGAGAGAGGACGACGGAGATGGAGATGGAAAGAGGAAAAAAGATAAATGTAGAAAGAAACATGGAAGAAGAAGAAGAAGAAGAAAGTAAGGGAAGTGGGATGAAGGAATGTTTGTGGTTGTGTGAGAATATTCCAGCTTTCATCGATCATTTCATTTGTGATTGCAAATTCGATCTATTTAGGAAGAGTCACATTCGGCAAACGTGTCAAGATGGAATTCACACAAACTGTTCTCATTAAAGAAACAATTATAGCCATCTTTTAATTCCTTTCTTCTCATCTGCCCACAGAAAACTCTTAACACCGATGCATATATATATATATATATATATATATATATATATATATATATATACACATGTGTGTGCCTGTGCGTGCGTAGTGTGTGCATGTATATATCCGTGCTTGTGTTGTGCGATGGAGAGAGAGTGAGAGAGAGAGAGAGAGACGGTGTGAAGAAATATATAAGAAAACTTTTTACATTGATAAATTTCGTGGTGTGTTTATTAATAAAATTATTTTTTTAATTGATGATATCATATATATATATATATATATATATATATATATATATATATATATATATATATATATATATATATGTCATTGAACAAGACTGACAAGTTAGTTTTATTTTTACTTATTTTTTTCGTGATATTTTTCTTGAAACCGTGCAAGTGTTCTCATTTCCAGACATATGGTCTGATTTAATTGAATAATTGAAAACAATATTATCAATCATTTTCTGTTACATTTACTGCTGATTAATAGTATATACAGACACACAGACAGACACACAGACAGACACACACACACACACACATACACACATATGTGTATATATATATATATATATATATATATATATATATATATATATATATATATATATATATATATGGGTGTGTTGTGGTAGGATCCACCTAATTTGCATAGCGGAGTACCGACGATATAAATATGGTTGGTACCGGAAGACAGGGAGGCAAATCAAGAGATCCAACTAGAGACTCTGCCCGACTGCGACTTAGTCAACACATTCTCCAGGAACGGTCTTCCCAGGAATATACAAAAGACTATATGTAAATATTGTGTACACTTTCTTGTTTCAATACATTTTATTCTAACTACATTTTGTTTGCATTATTATTCCATGCATTAGTCAAGTTTCAACAGGGTGTTGTATCTGATTTTATTTCCTTACGCACCAAAAGTTATTTTGTAGATATTCATATTTAAGCAGACGTTGTGATTTTTTTTAATAGTTTGTATTACGTCTACCGGCCTAAGTGTTGATTTCAATGTTAACTTTTATATATATATATATATATATATATATATATATATATATATATATCTTCACTACCCACTTCATTAAGTACATGTGAAGATATGCTTTTTTATGCAAATTTCTAATCAGCAATGATGTGGTAGAAAACTCATATAGACATTTAAAGATGGTCAATGGCACTTTTTCTGTATTTAATTTAATCCATTGTTATGGAAAAGACAAGTAATTTAAGTGACGTTGAATACTGTATGGTCGTTGGTACCAGAGAAAATATAAGCATTTCAAAAACAGATGATCTACAAGTATTTTTTCGCACAATATTCTCTCGGATGTACAGATTATTGTCAAAAAATATTTCAGTGAGAGACAATTCTGGAAGCAGAAAATTCTCTTGTTTAAGAAAGAGGCTAGAGGAGAAAGGCTCATCGTTCATGCTGAGAGAAAGGCATCAATAAGTCGAATAACTGCTCCTTAAAATGGAACTATACAGAAGAGGCTCTCTGAACTAGCAACACTTTGAAACTTGAAATAGATGGTATACAGATGCAGAATACCGTGCCAAGAGGCACTCCAGTCAGATAACAACCAGGAACCGAGATTACAATTCGCTAAGGGAGAAGAAGACATTGAACTATCCTTTTCCCAGGGGTAATAGGTGCGAAAGATAATGTACTAGAACGAAATTTAAAACCAGTTCGCCGTTTTCATTTTCCGATTTGATAACTGTTACGCTACACTCCCATCCATTGTTAGTTTGACGATCTTTAATATCTGAAAATGATTAAAATACTATCTTACATATCTATAAGTCTGCCATTCGTCTATACTTAGAATATTGCTGCCACATATGGTCCAGTGCCCCTGGTATTTACGTAGAGCTCCTTGATAAAATCTAAAGAAGAATCAGCAATATTATCGGTCTTGATCTGGATCTCGGCTCTATGTCTATAAATACTTTTGTTATAATTGTTCAGGTGAATTCTTCGCTATGGTACCTAGAGTTTTTGAATCTAAGCGCAGCGCTAGACTGACGTCTAGATCTCATCAATCTGCAACTGCCTAGATGTAGCCGTAAGTTCTATGCTAACAATTTCTTCTCTCGCATTTCTCGCTTGTGGAACTTCCTTCCGGCTCCATGCTTTTGCAGCCAACTTTAATCTGCAAAAATTTAAATGGAATGTAAATCGCTATCTGCTGTCCTCCTAATTAATCTCTTCTCGTTCTGCTCCTCATTATTGTTTCTGTTCCCAATTCGTTCACACCGTGTAACCCCTTGTGTTTTAGTGGCATTATTATCTTTCTTAGAATGATACTGATTAAAAACATAGTTACTAAAATATGAGCAAAAAACTATTGTTTCATGTTGAATAACTATCGTATAAAACATATAGTTATCAAAGTCGTGGTTGCATGTAATTTTCACGCAATTTAATAAAAACTAGCAGCATGGCCCAGCGTTGCCCGTGCTTGATTCAAAAATCGTACGACTCATACAGCAATCGCTATCACTTGACATAAAATATTTCTGCCCTTCCTTGCCTTTAAAGGAGTGCCCTTTGCCGTGCTGATGTTGCTACATGCCTTACTTCTTGCCTATCTCACACTAACAATTTTTTCTAAGCTCTATACTAAACATTAAATCTGTTACGAAAAAAGAACTAAACAAAATGAACACAAAACGATCAGCATTTAAAAAGGACTCGTAACTTGAAAAATTTGAATGAAAAAAGAATGTTAACAAAAAATACTTTTTCACACCAAACCCAGTTCTGCGGAATCAGAATCAACGTTGAGTTTAAGCAAGCGAATGAGCCAATTGGAGTAAAGTGCCGTGCAGATTTAAATTTTTCCCACTTGTAACGAATGCAGCTATCGATCTTTTTGCATGCTAGCATGCTAGTTAACATTCGTGTGAGTTAGCTGTTGGCTCTCACGCTGGCCAATAGAATCTTCCTGCCCATTTGTGGCAGCCAGCTATAGGCACTCACTCTGGCCATTAGAAAATGGCCGCAAACTACATGAAAACTGCCGTAGAAGCACAAAAAATCGATTATTTCCACTATCGATGGGAGTTGGGAAATGCAAAGTCGGTCTTGCCCTTCTAGCTAACTTGGAGCATGTGCATGTAAATTTTGGTGCAAATCCGTCGAAAATTGCGGCCGTGCATTCGTTACACACGCACACGCGCGCGCACGCATGTACACACGCACACACACACACACACACACACACACACATACACACACACATCCTGCCTTTTATAGATAGAGATTTGTATCTTATTCAAATAAATGCTCATTAATTAACAATCGATATTTGCTTAGACTACAGCGTCCGACATCTATTTGATTTCATGTTCTAAATACTCATGTCCACATAGAAAAGCTGCCAACTGAAGTCCACCTGGAAGCAAACACGAAACGTGTTGACAGACATTGTAAAAAGCACCTCGGGGCTTTTTTTTCTCACTAATGATTTAGTAATCCGTCGAATTCCGAACTTATAGAACTTCACTTCTCTTCAAGATGTGATGGAAACAACGTCACTATCGGCATCATTTCAAAATCACTGTTCAGGTGGCAGCTGGAATCAGACCAAATATGATGAAATAAAATGCTCAATTTTCCGAAAAGATTCAAAAGAGAAATTAGATCATTAAAAGAAAGAACACTAACCATGGGTATATAGTACCCAGCGCAAATTTTCCTATTTTTAATTACAATTTTCAGTACTTGATTTTCTTACATACATAATATTTTTCAGTTCCAATTAATGTTAACTCAAAGTTTGAAGTGCCTGCATGTAAATTATTTCAAATAAAGATTTATATTTAATTTTTTTTTTTGATATTTTCAAAATCGTGTATGATATACCCATGGTTAGTAGTGGTGCAACTTTAATTGAAGTTTAGTGTTCTAGGGTTAATAATCTAATTGTTGTTGTTTTTTTTCATGACAAATATGGTCAGGTGCTCCTGTTACATATTTAGAGTGTCTTGATAAAATCCAAAGAAGGATCAGCAATATTATTTGTCCTGACCTGGCGTCTCGGCTTCAGTCACTTTCCCATCACCGTGAATTTGCTTCCCTGTGCCTTTTTTTTATAAATACTTTCATGGCAATTGTTCATGAGCTCTTCCGTATGATACCTGAGACGTTATGAATTTAAGCGCAATACTAGACTGGCAATGAGGCCTCATCAATTTAAAAGTTAAATTGGATAGATGTAACCGTAAGTTCTATGCTAACAGTTTCTTTTCTCACACCTTTTGCTTGTGGAACTCTCTTCTGGTTCATGCTTTACAGCCAACTTTGATCTTTAAAGGCAATGTGCAATTGTTAACTATTGTTTTTCTCAATACTCTTCTGTTGTTCTCGCTCGTTCATAAAGTTTTCTGCTTTCTAATTCTTCCATTCATCCACACTCCTACTTGGGGTGAATTCAATTTTTAAAAAAATTACCTTTTTGTTTCTCTGTTTCAATCTCTGCTTTTCTCTTTCTCCCTCTTTGTAGAAGAATTAGACTGTTTTTTTATAGATTTATGATAATGATAATGGTAATGTTAGCCGTTCCCTTATCAAGAAACATTTGGCATTCATTGACCGAGCAGCCAATGCTATCGTCGGATGAAATTTATAACATCTTTCTCTTGAAACAGTTTTTCCAGGTAATTAGGTTTCTCAAGCTCTGTAACTGTCATGCTCTTTCCTGTATTGATAGGAACTCCTTCCTAACATTTTGTTTGAAATACTGTAGAAGGTTAAATTATTAGTTAAAGTTGATATTTTTTCTTTGGTCGATAATGGACAAGTGCGCCCGTAATAGGAAGTTAACACAGAAGATGACTTTTCAAAGAATTAAAGGAATGCTGGAAAAATCTGGCGAAAGATGTTGACTTATTAAAGAATTTAGTCTATAGCATCCCATGGAGAAATAAGGCTATTATTAAAGCAAAAGGTTATCCAACAAAATACTAATTTATTTTTTGATTGTTTAATGTATATGTGTACACCTGTATTAATACATTGAATTAATAAATGAATTCTATTACTCACTTGTCTTGGAATAAATACAAAACTCGACTTTTTATTGATGCGTTCATTTTTTGCCTCGTACTATATATATATATATATATATATATATATATATATATATATGGATGAATATATATGTGTATATATATATATATATATATATATATATATTTATATGAATGAATATATATATATATGAATGAATATATATATATATATGAATGAATATATATATATATGAATGAATATATATATATATATATATATATATATATATATGAATGAATATATATGTATATATATATATATATATGAATGAATATATATATATATATGAATGAATATATATATATATATATATGAATGAATATATATATATATATATGAATGAATATATATATATATATATGAATGAATATATATATATATATATATATATATATATATATATATGAATGAATGAATATATATATATTACTCGCGTACAAAATTAGGAATAATGTATGATTAATCAACTACCGATTAATGAAAATGTGTCAATTTAAATATCCGAAAACGGAAAGTGCGACACTGAGCTCCGAAGACGTATTGGGGTGGCCAAATATGCATTCCAAAATCTAAGCAGTGTAATAAGAGACAGAAAAATTTCGTTGGAAACTAAGAAAAGTGTACTGAGCTGTTACGTAATAGCTGTCCTCCTATATGGCAGCGAATGCTGGACAAACGCCTCAAAGATGAAGAAGAGATGTGAGGTAACAGAAATGGGATTCTACAGAAAGATGCTTGAAATACCATGGATCAGACATGGGGCAACGATGTGGTTTTGGAAAAAATGGAAACAAAAACGAAACTTATACTTAGCATCAGGAACAGGCAGTTGAAATTTCTGGGGCACATAATGTGGAAGAAGTGCTCGGAAAATCTGATACTCACAGGACAGATTGATGGATAGAGGAACAGAGGAAAGCAGCGCGACACATACTTGATGGGCTTCAGCAAATGGATGTTAGAATAGGGTTTGAGAGAAATAACAAAAAAGACGCTATGTTCGTCTATGTCCTGAAGGGGCACATGTTATATAAAAGAAAATCCATTGTTAAAGTCTATGAAGATTATATTACGACAACGTTTCTAATCTTCCAAGCGGAAAGTGTTCAACTGCCTAAAAAAACGTAAATGCATTGTTTTTCTTTGATGATTTTAGAGTGTCTCATCTTCGTTTGTCGCGTCCATTTTTACTTTTTTGCAGTCTCATTAGTTTTTTTTTTGCTTGCTTTTTTTCTGTTTTTATGACGACGCCATACTCGAAAAAGATTAAAGAGACATACATATAGGAACAACGGTCAACCGAGAAAAAGTCAAACTCGTATGAAATCCGAAGCTATTGAGCCATTATATATTCAAATTCTCCCCGAAAAATTATCCGAACTGTAGAAAAATTGAACTAAAAAATCTTAAACAAACTGCTTTCTTCTAACTTGTAAATAAAACGAATACTAACGTCGTTTTTGTCGTATGAGGATTCAACAGCCATGTTTTAAAACTGAACCTCTAGAATGCCCACACATATAATTTGATTGTAGTGACGAAGGCTTTTACAGAAAGAAATAACATATTTCGGGAGAAATGATAGCAAATAAATGGCACAAATGCAAAGAGCCTACCTCAGGTTTTAAATCAGATTTTTCTTTTTCTTAAACTGGTTGTCACTTAAGAAAAGAGAGATATTGTTCAAACTATAGCTGGAGGAAGATTGCTTCATGCCATTTCCGAGGGCGTTAGCATGAAATTAACGATATATACATTTCTGACGACGGAGGCCATTAATAATTAAGTATAACGCAAGGTTTCAATGTTAAGATAAGACAGTATTTAATTACAACCGCAAATAAATATTTAACAAGAACAAAGAAGTAAAAGTCTAAACCGAAGATAATTAACCATTTCAGTGAATATATTGTTAGTAACGCGGCTCGTCTTAACGTCCGGCAAATCCTAAATCAAAATCCAATTCATCGACGTACAATAATTCACACTAATTCGACTGGATAGTTCCACTCAACAGTCACTCAATAATCACTCCAGTCAGTAGCCTGACACCGGTATTTATACACCTGGCGGAATACATATATTCATAAATCCAGAGTGCCACGCTCGGACATCGGTGTCGGTAGTTACTCATTTTCTTCCTATGTGACACACACACATACACACACACACACACACACACACACACACACACACACACACATATATATATATATATATATATATATATATATATATATATATATATATACACACGCAGATGAGCGAATGCACGGGAACGCACGCACACACACAAACATGCACACAGGCACACATACGTAATGAAAAAAGTGAATATTAAAAAAATCGAGGATTATAAGCAGTCAATTGATGATAACCCTGAACGAGTGGATGGAGTGATTCCCGAAGGGTTCGTCGACGAAACTTCGGAGTAGGGATGAAGGTAACATCAGTCAGCTAAATGACAAACCTTTTACTTGTATTATATATATATATATATATATATATATATATATATATATATATATATACATGCTCTTGAAAAAATATTTCGGTTGAGCTCTTGGGAAGGAAAAGTGAATTTGTAAACAGTGACTATTACTGCTGCTAATGCAAGACTCTTCGTTAAAAACGAATCGTGTTCTCCCAGTCACTGGCGTGTTTATCTAAAAATAAATACTCTTAAATTTATCTTCATCCCTGCCGTGCGCCAATGGCTTAGTAGTAGTTTCTCCGACTGATACCAAATCAGTCGGGTTTCGATCCTGGCTTGAGGCAATCAGGTGTCTAGTCACATTGATGAGCTGCGAAACCGGCTTTCTGCGGATGATAATATATATATATATATATACTCCATTTCCATCAAGCTTTAATGCCAGAATTTACCCAAATAAAATTTATCATACTGATAATACCCAGTTCATGAAAATGATTATGATAGTCGAAATACTTGAATAGTACAGAAAATCATAAACCTTTGAAAATATATTAGTAACTTCAATCCCGAGTTATAACACCTCATTCGGAAATTGAATAGACACATCGTATCGATGAAATTTAATAAAACTTGCTTGCTTATATATATATATATATATATATATATATATATATATATATTATATATATATTGTCATCCACAGACAGACTGTTTCGCTGTATCACAGCTCGTCAGTGTGGCTAGACGTCCGGTTGCCTCTGGCTAGAATCGAAAACCGGCTGAATTCGCGTCAGTCGGAAATTTTACCCTGAAGCCGTTGGCGCACGGCAGAGAAGAAGGTGAATTTAAGCGTATTTATTTTTAGATAAACACACAGTGACTGAGAGAACTCGATTCGATTTACCGAAGAGTCTTGCATTATTAGCCGTAATAGTCAGTTTACAAACCCACACATCCTCCCCAGAGAGCTCAACCGAAATAAATTTTTCAGGAGCATATATATTGTCATCCACAGACAGACTGTTTCGCTGTATCACAGCTCATCAGTGTGGCTAGACGTCCGGTTGCCTCTGGCTAGAATCTAAAACCGGCTGAATTCGCGTAAATATATATATATTGATGCTTACTACTGTATTAAGTGCATTGACACAAAAATAGACCATGCCGAAAAATAAATAATTATTGTCTAGCATAAGGTCGTTTTTATCATGAGACGGTTGACTTGCATATGCATCTGCGCATAAGAGTCCGTATG
>OZ038488.1:78437729-78455229 GCA_964036315.1 Acanthosepion esculentum
GGTATGTACCATCGATTTTCCTTGAATAAAACTTTTTAGACTTATGTCACATGGAGGTCGTAAATATAATACGTATGGAATGAAAATAATACATACAATGAAGTGAAATTGTTTTAAGCTGCTTGTATATTTATTAACAGTGTTGTCATTGTTTCTCGGTAGATGAGATGACGAAGCGTAAGATCTTGTCTCTCACGCTGTACTTGGAAGAAATAAAACATATTCAAGTTTTTTTTGTTTTGTTTTTTATCGGGATATCGTCAACTTATAGTTTAACAAGAAAACGTACTTATCTCTTACAGGGAAACTCAGTCTCTATGCACATAAGTACATATTTTAAGTGACAATTGAACGGCTTAAGCCAAGCAACAGGCAAATATTCGTAGCTGTTTCTCCTACTTCAGATCTTTTAACAATGTCTAATTTCATTTCTATGGTGAAGACTTTCATTATTCTTAGAAGCACCGCCATCATAAAGAAGGACGATAAATTTCCACACGCGCAACACAAACGAAAGAGAACGAACTGACACATATCGCCTTATGTACGAGGCAAACGAAATAAATCGAAATAAGATTAATCGTCGTAGGTTGGACCTGTCGTGACCCGAAAACAGTTGTCACTCCGGGATTTACTATATATATTATTAAATTCAATCGATGATTATTGTCTGTTTACTTATTTCTTTCAGTTTTCGAATATGTTGTTGCCCACCCAGATAAAATTGTGCATAAACTGGCCAAGTTTCATGTTCCTGTTCTGTCATTGTTCGAGTACATTCGACTTGCTCTGTCCTTATGCGGAAATAACATTGTCAGTATCGTAATAGGAGTTTGTAAGTTACATCATGGATTTTCGGAAGTTAAATTTCAAATTTCAATATACGTGTAGCATACAAATTACGTCATATACAGAACGGTTTCACACACACACACACACAAACGCACACACACACACACACACACACGCACACACACACACACACACACACACACACACAAATAAAAAAAGAATGCCAGGATGAAGCTAACAATAGTTATCTATAATAGTGACAGTCTTTCGTTTCTGATAATGAAAGAGATGGTCGAAAGTACACGAACCGAGAAGTTTGAAAAACGTGATCCGGATATGTAAGATCTTATTGGAAAAATGAAATAAAAATGAAACATATCTCCTTGTCCTTTGAATTTAATTAAATTTGTTCATATAAATATATATATATATATATATATATCTGTGTGTGTATGTGTGTGTGTGTGTGTGAGAGAGAGAGAGAGAGAGAGAGAGAGAGAGAGAGAGAGATGCAAACTGTTTGATGCTGTGGACCACGATCCTAATTGCTTTTTCAGTCAGACAACGAATACGCTGTAATGACCCAGTTCTTGTCGACAACTGACATAGTCCCGTTCTCTAATCTGCTCACACACATTCCAATCACGACATCCAGTAAAGCTGACACTCATCCAAGTAAGGTTCTGGCGTCTTTTCTTCGTCCTACTTCCTGTAGTTCGACTTATTATTGGGTTTTCTATCTTTCAATTCAATTTATTCCTTTCTTCGTTGCTTGCCCGCATCTCATCTCAAATTCCTTCTTCCTATTTTACTTACTCTCTCAAACCTTTATTGATTCCTACTTACCACGATACAAGAACAAATAAAAGGAAAACAAATATAGGAAAGATTGTATTGCCTCTGACTACTAGATGAAGAGTACTTTCTTGTTTTGGTTGCCAGCATATACATTTCTTGTGTTGATGTAGTTTCAAAAACCAAAGGTTTGAAACTGCTAAAAAATGCATCAGCCTTTCCCATAGAAATGTATTTTTTATTTCCACAAAAATTTATTTATTGTTCTTTAAAAACGCATCTGTAATTCTCACAAAATTATCTATAATTTTCATCCGAATGCATTAATTGTTCCCATGAAAATACATCCATTATGTCCCCCAATGATATAAGTATTTGTTGTAGCATACCTACGGACGATAATGAGTATGTCTCCATTCACATAAGTACAATAGTGAATACTGTACATGGTCTAGAGTTGGAGATTTGTCTCCAGATGTACTGGTCAAATTCTCTACCTCCGGGCAAAGAGGATCCGCCGACGAGGCAAAAGTTAAAGTGCAGAGTCTCGTCTCGGGAAACAGCTACCCGACCCAGTTTTATACTGGGTCTACTTGGAATCTTTGGCCGAGCCTACGGGCTCGGATATCCCACATTACATTCGGCCTTATGTCACATCTAACAGCGTGGGGCGGTTGGTAGATATCCTAGAATTGGAGATTCGTCTCCAGCTGTGCTTGTCAAACTCTCTGCCTCCGGACAGAGAGGATCCCCCGACGAGGCTATGTTAAAGGGCAGAGTCTCGTCTCGGGAAACAGCTACCCGACCCAGTTTTATACTGGGTCTACGGAGAATTTTTGGCCAGCCTACGGGCTCGGATACCCCACATTACATTCGGCCTTGTGCCCGCATCTGACCGCGTGGGGCGGTTGGTAGATATCCTAGCGTTGGAGACTCATTGTAAAATTTACTTAACTCAATTCTAGCAGTCGACTACTTCTACGCGCCGCTGGCGAATTTTGTGTTGTTCTTGTCCTAAATATTATCGTTCATTATCAACCTTCGTTTGATTATTCTATTCAGTAACCTTCCCTAGGTCACAACACTATTATTCCTACAAACAAACATTAGTTATTCTCGCAGAAATGAATCAGTTATTCCGACGAAATGCATCTATTATTATTGCAAAAATGAATTTATTACACCTCCAAAGTGCATGAATTATTCCCCCCAAAATGCATCAAATATGCCCATAAAATGCATACATAAATCCCACAAAATGCATAACTTATACTCACAAAAATAATTCATTAGTCCTACAAAAATTATTCTATAAATTCTACAAAATAGTTAACGATTTCTTGTAAACGATAGCAGATTTTATTATGTAAGTTAATGTCGTCCCAATAAAATGCGTATAAACAAACTGATGGTTGTAAAATTTAAAGTTAACATATATTTTCATTATATACAGGGTTTCTGGAAAATGGACAACATTTACAATGTGAGTAACTAAGTAACTACATGTCATGTAGTTACAATTACATGTTGAACAATAAAAGATTTATCAAAATTCGAATAAGATATTCAAAGGGTTGTAGATTTTATAACTGATTTCATAAAGCTTCACTAATGTTCACTATGCGCACCACCTGTGACACGACACACGTCAAATTGGTAGTCCAGCTCCTGCCAAACACGCTGTAACATGTCAGGCGTAACATTCTCCAGGACCTCGGTGATTAACTGCTTAAGTTCCTCTGGGCTTGTAGATAGAGGGAGGATATAGACCTGAACTTTCACAAGATATCAAGTTAGGTGAATGTGGTGACTATTTCAACATTGTCATTATCACTGGTCCGTCGAACCATCTTCCTGGTAAATTCTCAATGAGATAAGCCCGTATAGTCAACTTAGTTTTCACACATTTTGTTAGAATTTGAGATCATTTGAACGAGAATTGGTTATTAGACTACAAAATGATGTCAATTTTTGGGGGACACCATGTGATAAATATAGCATGCAATATTCAGCTTACATCTTTCTTTATTAAAATAGTAATAAATTGTTTTATGAATGCTGTGCTTTTGTTATATAGGAATAAAGTGTCGCTGCCGACACTTGTGTTTGAACATAGATCGCCAGTGAGCAAACACAGGCGATCCCATTATTGAATTAAGTGGATCACGTGACCATAGAGGATATATATATATATATATATATATATATATATATATATATATATATATATATATATATATATATATATATATATATATATATATATATATATATATATATATGGGAATTAGCTTGTCGTCTAATTAATCAACATTTCTAGTCTATCCTCTATTACTATACGGACCGCTATTCTCTACTCTATTCACTATACTATTTCTCTATTCAGATCATTATTCGGTGGTTACTTTTCGAGCGAGTATTATCGAGCAAGTACTATTTGAAGGCGTCTGATACCAGTATTGTTCAACGGCGTTAATATAGTTGTATCTGCGATTTCAAAGTCTCTACTACAACGAGCATTACGAAGGTGACAACGAGTATTCGTTGACATCACAAAAGTGGCAACGAGTCTTTGTTGACATCACAAAAGCTTTATTATGCAAACAAGTCCAACATAAATTCTTCGTTACTTGAATATTGTTTCCACGGACAGTCATCATCTAAAATCGGGATATTCTGTTTTAACCAAGAACCATAGTTTGTGGGAAATAATGAAGAATATAAAGAATGAATCCAGAGATTGTTAATACTAAAATTCACCGAATACAAGTCCTGAGAGTCACTCGAGGTAGATAATTACTGTTAAAATAATGATGTGGAATATGAGTGAAAGAGGTGACAGAAAATAGAGATTATGAATATAAGGAGGATAAATACTATTGTCTTGAAGAAGTTTTAATTGTAGTGTCCAGATGAGTACCCACGTGGGAGTCTGTTTCAACAAGCAATTCTTTTGGGGAAGTTGCCTGAGTGGAACAGTATCGTTACCTTTTGAACGCGTAGGAAATGAGAGTGATTCACCTCCGTGGTAATGGCATTGCATGCTCTACCTGCAATGACTAGAAATAGAGAATGGAATTCATCTGAACATTTGTATACTGAATTAGCGAAAGAATAACGGTAGGCTTGCAACGTTCTGTCTGCGGGAAAGAGGTGGTAGAGGGGGAAATCCTTCCTTCACAAGACCGTGTAAACGATTTTGAATTCTATCAAGGCTGAAAAATAGAGTTTGAAGGAAGAATATATAGTCAAGGAATCACTAAAAAAATACGCAGACAAAAAGAAATATTTGAATAGAATTCTAGGACAAGAATACGGAGGCGGAAGGAAGAAAACCAGTTTTAGACTGTTTTAAATATCAAAGACCTAATTAAAAGCATGGAAGTGTTTTTATTGGTTTATTTTGTTTTATGGCATATCAACACCTCAGTAGGTTATTTAATACTGACAAGAATTTTAGGATAGGTTCATAAGAACAGAATATATATTCTTTCTAAAAAATCAGTTTGTAGATCAGGTTTCACTGACGCATTTTAGTAAAGAAGGTTTATGTCGAGAGTCAAATGTATTGCTGGTAATATTTTTTTCAGAAATGTATTGGTAGTAATATTTTTTTCAAAAATGTATTGCTGGTAATATATTTTTCAAAAATGTATTGCTGGTAATATTTTTTTTCAAAAATGTATTGCTGGTAAATTTTTTTTCAAAAATGTATTGCTGGTAATATTTTCTTTCAAAAATGTATTGGTAGTAATATTTTTTTCAAAAATGTATTGCTGGTAATATTTTTTTTTCAAAAAAGCATTGCTAGTAATATTTTTTTCAAAAATGTATTGGTAGTAATATTTTTTTCAAAAATGTATTGCTGGTATTATTTTTTTTTTCAAAAATGTATTGCTAGTAATATTTTTTTTCAAAAGTGTATTGCTGGTAAATTTTTTTTTCAAAAATGTATTGCTGGTAATATTTTCTTTCAAAAATGTATTGGTAGTAATATTTTTTTCAAAAATGTATTTCTGGTAATATTTTTTGTTTCCCAAATGCGTTGATGGTAATATTTTTTTTTCAAAAATGAATTGCTGGTAATTTTTTTTAAAAAATGTATTGCGGGTATTTTTACTATAAAAACGTATTTTTACACTTTCATAGTGTTTTGACTCCAGTTTGGGCTTTAACTATTTTCCCATAACTGGGACACTATCACTTGCTATCACACCGGGTCAGGGCGGACCTAGAAATAACAGCAATTAAGACATGATTCCACGTTCCTGAAAACCTCCCCATCAAAAGACTTGCTGCCGGGTGTAGTTTATCGTCACAGACAGGATTAATAAAGAAAAGGGAAACTATAATCAATGAACGAGAAAAACAAAAATAAGCCAAGAAGAAAGAATGTAACGCTTGCTATAATGCAATCGTCATCATACTGAATTACGACTCGACAGAGTTCATCACTTGAGATCAGGTAAGCCCTTTCTAGATAGAAACAAGGTTGGCTATAAAACGATGGCGTTATACAATACATTATGATGAAAGAGACTGATTACGATAAAAAGTTGAACTGTATTGGAACGGATTTACTCTAGCAAGATGACTAACACACTCAATCGATGAGAAGGATTTCGTTCCTTCTTCTTTGAGAGTAGGCGATCATGGCTCTCCACAAGTTCCTCTCCTAATAAATTTTCTCATTTTGTTATTTCTCCTGAGCCCTATCGCGCCATACATTTACTCAAATTCACCAAGTATATTATGCGTTGTTTTCCTCTGTCCATTTCAATCAGTCCTGTGATTATCAGATTTTCCATGCCCTCTATCCTCATTATGTGCCTTAGAAATTTCAACTGTCTGAGGTTAAATATAAGTTTCCTTTTTATTTCCATTTTCTCTAAAACTTCGTCGTTTCTCAAAGAATCGGTCCATGTTATCCTCAGCATCCTTCTGTATAACCATATTTCTGTTGCTTTAAATCTCTTCTTAATCGTTGAGGAGATTGTCTAGCACTCACTGCCATACAGAAGGACATAGATCACGCAACAGTTCAGTACTCTTTTTCTTGTTTCTAGCGAAGTTTTTTTTTCTATTTCTTAGTACTCTGCTTAGCTTTTGGAATGCGTCTTTGGTTATCCCGATAGGCCTTCGGATTTCAGTGTCGCACATTCCGTCCTTTGTTAAAACACTTCTCAGATATTTAAATTTCCGGACTTGTTTGATCTTGGTATCCCCGATTTACAATTCGCACTTTCGATTCTTCCTTTTGCTAACAATCATTAATTCTGTCCTTCTTGCAGTTGATGTTTAATCCTTTCTTCTTGCTTTCCTTCAAAATCTGTGAGTGTCTTTTGTAGTTTTCTTTCTCTGTCATAATCAGATCTTATGTTGTTAAGGCTGATCTTTACTTGGCTCAGAGAAAAAAATCTCAAAACTGGTTAATAATGAGCCTAGCTCATCTTGGTCTGAAAATTGCACTAAAGCGTGAAATTGAAAGTTACAATACAGTGTTGATCCATATCATCCCGTTTCTATAGATATACTTATATCAACGCACATGGATATATATATATATATATATATATATATATATATATATATATATATATATATATATATATATATATATCCGATGCGATGAGAACGAAAGTAATATATAAATACCAACGTTCGCAGCGTTAATTAAAAAAAGAGCTCGATACAGGTAGTAGTAAAACGGTTTTGTCTATATGATAAAATTATAATAAATAAATATATATATTATATATATATATATATATATATGGAGAGAGAGAGAGAGAAAAAGAGAGAGAGAAAGAGAAATCAATGGGTCGCTGAAAACAAATTGTTTGTGCCACTCTGCAAGTCTATAATGTGACCAGTATAACAGATGTATTTTTGTACGTGTTTCTTGGTCGTCCTAAGACATTTTTATCACCCTATCCCGAAGGTTGAACTGTCATTTGTCACAATGTACTGCAATTCCTGCGCATCTCGGCAAAATAAGACTCAAATTTCTGGAAGCCGTTGTAATATAATCTCGTTAACATTTCCAAATAAAATCTAATTCGTTTCGTTTTTTTTTTTCCTTAATTTTTCTTTAGAATTTCCCCAAACAAATTACGTCCTTTTTAAAATTCATTTATTTTCGTTGTATAAGCACCTCAGTTATCTCAGCGTTCTCTGATATTCCACTGAAGAACCAAGATAATTTTTGTTCTAATATCAAATTACTTGCGAAAACGTCTCTGAGTGTTATGTAAATAACGTTCTACTTCTCCCTTAAATTGTGTTACTACACAAAACGAGAACCGCGTGTTGTCAGGGAGTAAGCACTCAATATTTCTGTCAAAAAATTTAGCATAATTTTTTTCGCTGACAAATCGCTGAAGCGATGATGTTCCTCAACTCAGAAATAGTCTCTTAGAAGTTTGTAGAATCGAGAAAACAAACAATTATTCATAAGATTAACAAAATGTCTCTTACTTTCTTGATATATTAGATGCACAACTTAGTTAAACAAACGGTATGAAATTCTTCTTCTTCTTCTCATATGCGTCTTCAGGGCGTGGGTGGTCATGGGTCTCCACAATTTCCTGTCTTTTGTAGCTCTTAATAAATTTTGTTTTTTTGTTATCTCTCCTAAACCCTGTCCGGCCATCCAATTACTCAAGCTCGCTAGGTAAGTTATGTTTTATGTTCTCTGTCCCTCTTGCCTTCAATTTATCCTGACACTATCAAATTTTCCAAACCCTCTTTTCTCATTATGTGCTCTAGAAATATCAACTCTCTTTTTCATATGTTAATTATAAGTGTTCTCTTTGTTTCGCCAGAACTTCGTCATTGCTCACATGTTCGGTCCATGATATTCTCAGCATGTAGAACAACAGCATCTTTGAGGCTTCATCTGCTTCATCTTTGTGATGATTGACCAGCATTCACTTCTATATAAGAGGACTGGTTTAAGGTAACAGATCAGTGCTATTTCTTTTGCTTCTAACAAAATTTTCCTGTATCTTAACGATATGCTTAGCTTTTGGAAGACACCTTTCGCTATTGTAAAATATAAAAGAACTGTCTTAGTCTCGATTTCTACCCGAGTTCTTTGTTTTTGGGAACATCGACTATTGGCTGGGCGGGTGGTGGTTTAGTGGGAGACATTCAGTCAGTCATCTCAGTGATCAATTAAGTGTATGACTTAATTAATTACTTACATTAATGATGTTCTGGCTAAAGAAAATTAATGATCCATTTTATACAGAAAATTACAGAATAATAGATCATTATCTAAGCGTTGGGGATGAGATCAAAGTGCATTCTTTGTCTCTCTTCCACTTAAAATTATGAATGAAACTTTATCCAGAAGGTTTAAACATTACGACAGCGACTCCTAGACGGTATTAAAGAGGGCGAAGTTGTTGGAAACCGACGCCAGTATGATAGGGACCGCAAGAACTTGCGAAATCTTTGTCATTTGCTTGTCTGAACGCGTATGAGCAGGGAAGTGGGTTGGTTGGTTGATTTTGTTTAGCGGCATATCAATCTCTATGGGTTATATAATGCCGAAATCTAAGTATTTTGAACACAATTTTATGGCTTCAGTTACATACCGGGTAAGCACTCGCACTAATAGTACTTGCTCGATAATACTCGCTCGAATAGTAACCACCGAATAGTGATCAGTATAGCGAAATAGTATAGTGAATAGAGTAGAGATTAGCGGTCCTTATAGTAATAGAGGATAGATTAGGAATGATGGTCAGTTAGATGCCAATTCTCATATATATACGTTTCCTCGATGGTCACGTGATCCACTTAATTCAGCAAAATTGTTCAAATCGTGTAACAGCATAATTTTCCATCACACAGAATGTGTAATATCTAAAAAGAACACTAAACTAAATGAGTTTCTTTTTCCCAGACTTTCAGTTAAGACGTTTAGCCATCTTGACACCATTTGTCGTAAGAATCACTGGAAAACACTTTGAGTTATTCAGCTAGAAAAAGAACAGCTTAAATTCGTTTCAGCCCTACTGTCTTCCCAAATGAGCGATGGTGAAAGGAAAGAGATCATTCAGGCTTTCAGTAATGGTATCAACATTCGTACTTTGGCTGCCATCTTCAAGGTTCATTCAAGAAGCATCAAGAGAACGGTGAATAAGTTTTAAAAAGAGGGAACAGTAGAGAGGAGAACTGGATCAGGATACAACAACAGGAAGAGGGATCATCATTTCAACTTAAAACTAAAGAGATCAATTAGAAAAGATCCGACTCAAGCCATAAGATGTTTGGCACGTGAGACAGGAGTTTCAGCTATGACAGCCCAAAGAGCAGTGGAAAAAGACTTGAAAATGAAATCGTACGTGAAACCTGTGAGACGCCTTGTTACTCCAGAACAGAAAGTTAGAAGGTTAGATAAAGCAAAGATTTTAACAATTTTGCTGTTACGTAATTGAACGACTTCAACTACAGATAAAATGTACTGTTGGTCATTTTACTATAAAATGTATTGTTGGTATAAATAGGTATTCTTGTTAATTTTACTATAAATAGATATTGTTGATAAACATGTATTGTTTGTAATTTTTATTATAAATGTGCATTATTGGTAATCTTATTATAAATATCTATTGTTGGTTGGTTGATTTTGTTTAGCGGCATATCAACATCTATGGGTTATTTAATGTCAAAATCTAAATAGTTTGTACGTATTTTTATGCCTTCAACTCCAGATATTTTGTACATAATTTTATGGTTTCAGAGTAAATGTATGTTGAGATATACATTTTGTAGATCATAAAATGCGTTAGTAATTCTACTATAAAATGTATTTTTATAATTATTTTCTTTTTTAAAAATATGATTCCATCGCGACACAAAAAATTCCCATGTTTCAGAACTGAAAGTAAATTTCTAAATTTAATTATAAAAATTAAAGTTAAAATCCATAGTCTCGTTCCATCGTCAAGCGATGACAGGAATAAAGTTTCAAAGAAATTTACTTAATTCATAAACGCAGACAGTATTAATATTATGAGTTGCTATGGTTAAGGAGAATTAAATCTATTTTAATTTAGGTGTGGTTGGGTTTTAATTTCCCTAGACAGCTTATGTACCCAATATATGTTACTTACAAAGTCTGGTTAAGTTTAGGTGGAAGTGCCTGCTAACGAACGTATACTTTGTTATTCAGCGAGTCGTCTGGTTTTTCAATGACAAAAAAAATGGCATTTTTTTTCATCCGCTGAATTCATATTTTTAAACATAACATTTTTCTAAAAGGACGTTTAAATATGTGTAAGGAAAATTTTATTCTTACAGATTTAAAGTACAATTCCTCCTTCTAATAGTGATTTTCCAAGCACATAGATGTGGCACAAGGCCGAAATTAGGGGGGGGGCACCCAGTGAGAATAGAACTCACTACTCAGTCGTAATTGTTCTAGCGAGTTAAGCTTTCTAACCATTACACCACCTGGAGGTGCCCATTCCTCCTTCTAATAACTAGTAGACTATACGGTATTTTTACAAATAAATATATTAGAATTTAATTACTAATTAATGACCAAATATAAAAAGTTATATGTATATTTCGTCTCTCTTCTTTATTATTTCCTTTTTTGTATCGAGCAATGTTTTTTTTTTTACATAAAAATAATTGCTAAGAAAACCGGATTATAAATCTTACTGTTTTTCTTATTATTTTAATATATGTAAAATGTATTTTTATATATTTTTAGTGTTGTCATTTTGCTACTAATATGTATTGTTGCTCATTTCATTATACAAATGTACTGTTGATTTCTATTTATTTTGGTGGTTCACAATTTTGCCCATAGCTGGGACCCAAACAGGTGCTACCACCCCAGGTCAGGGTGGACCTGGGATCACAGCAATTAAGACGTGATTTCATGCTCTTCAAAACCTGCCGATCAGGGGCCTTGCTGCCAGATGTAGTTTATCGTCATAATCAACACGGGGGAATTAGGTAAATAACGGAAGGTGCGAGCGAGTTAATAAAATGAAGGTAAATGTCTTTCAGGTTAAGAGTAAAGAGAAGCAAATTCGTGTAAAGAAATAAAAAAAAATCTCCATGTTCCCTGTTGGATGTCAAGTCAAATTGTCGCTATTATATTATGACGTCATCGACAGTGTACTGACTACGAATATCTAAAACAATGAAAACGTTGAAGAAGGAAAGGGAAATATATTTTCGAAGTTAAAAGAAAAGAACAAAATCGACAAACTGTCACGCGAATTCTACTGAATTAGTTTAGCGGACGCACTTGCATTCATGCGTTTTATTTTTTGAACGCAAATTCAAAACAAGTAGATCTAGAATTTGGCAGAAATAGATTCAACCTGAAGTCTCGAAATAAACCGATCCAAAAGTTTGAACGAATAATCTCATTCTGTATTTGGTGAAAGTTTAATATGTCTGAAAACACTGAGTGCAAGTCAGCAAAATATTTTGCTTGCTAATATTTTTTTACAATTGTTCACCCAATACAAATCCAAAGTGCAACTCAAAGCAGATGCTTACTAAACGGCGATGTTGTAAGTGTGTATAAGAAGAGCAAATGGTTGCATATTATAAGATTATGTAGGTTTTGTAATGTCAACGAACACTCGTTGCCACTTATGTGATGCCAACTCGTTGTTACTTTTTGTAAAGCTAGTTGTAGTAGAGACTTTGTAATCGCAGATATAACTATAGTAACGTCGTTGAACAATGCTGGTGTCAGACGCCTTCGAATAACACTTGCACTAATAGTACTTGCTCGATAATACTCGCTCGAATAGTAATCCGTATAGTTATCCGAATAGAGAAATACAGTGTAACCCGGATATAAGAGAGTTGTCGGGACCGGAGAAGTGTCTTATACCAGGGTTTATCTTATATCCGGGTTTGGTCTATTATATATACATTAACACAGGCTCTAATTTTGGACCAGAGAAAATATCTCTTATATCCGGGTTTCTCTTATATCCGGGTTACACTGTAGTATAGTGAATAGAGTAGAGAATAGCGGTCCGTATAGTAATAGGGGATAGAGGAGAAATGCTGGATATCTATCAACCGTCTCACGCGGTCAGATGTGACACAAGGCCGAATTTAATGTGGGGTAACCGAACCCGTAGGCTCGGCCAAAAATTCCCCGTATAAAACGTGGCCGGGTAGCTGTTTCCAGAGACGAGACTCTGCCCTTCGACTTAGCCTTGTCTCGGGATCCTCTCTGCCCGGAGAGTTTGACCAGCACAGCTGGAGACGAATCTCTAACTGCAGACCTTTTATTTTCTAAGTAGAGGGGAAGTGAAGAACATATATATGATATATTTTTGTTTATAAAATGAATAACTACCGACACCGAGGTTCGAGTGTGACACTCTGGACTTATGAATATATGTTTTCCGTCAGTTGTATAAATAGCGGTGTCAGGCTACTGACTGGAGTGATTATTGAGTGACTATTCAGTCGAATTAGTGTGATTTATTGTGCGTCGATGATTTGGGTTTTGATTTAGGATTTACCGGACGTTAAGCCAAGCCGTGCTACTAACAAGGTATTCACTGAAATGGTTAATTATCTTTAGTTGACTTTTACTTCTTTGTTCTTGTTAAGTATTTATTTGCGGTTGTAATTAAATACTGTTTTATCTTAACATTGAAGTCTTGAGTTATACTCAATTATTAACGGCCGCCGCACGTCACAAGAGCACCTCAATAAATTGGCGTTGTGCCAAACTATGCTCTCTTCTTTCTTTAAGTTCTATGTACCTTCAAAGTGTAGGCGATAATAGCTCTCCATATCTTCCTTTTAGTAGTGTGATGAAATCCTCATTAGGTGTCACATAAAAAAAGCACTTTGGTACAGAGTAATGTTTAGTGACTATTTAGAGGCTAGTTTTCTAGATTATAAGACTAAGTAGTGAAATCGATCCTCATTGGGTGCCCCCATACAAATATTCCTTGGAGTGGGGTAATTGTTAACAAGCCTAGTCTGGTTCACCACTGCTGCTGAGTGTTAGATCCCTACTGAGTACTACCATTCAAATTTTGACATCAACTAACCCAAATAGAATGAAATGATTTGTTTGTTTAACGGCATATCAACTCATTATGGGTCATTTAATGCCGAAATAAAATTTTCTTGGGAGCTTTGAAGTAATTCCATAATTTTACTAAAAATAGCTATTGTTGATCATTTTACTATAAATATATATAGATGGTAATTTAAAAAAAATATATTGCTGGTATTTACGATAAAAATGTACTTTTATACTTTCATAATGTTTTGTTTTTGTTTGGGGGTTCACTATTTACCCATACCTGGGAACCTAACAGGTGCTACCACCCTGGGTTAGGGTGGACCTGGAAACAACAGCAATTAGGAGGTGGTTCCACGCTCCACAAAACCTCCAATCTCCCGATCAGAGGCCTTGCTGCCGAATGTAGTTTATCGTCATTCCCAGGACTAAACAAGAATTGATATATAATGAATCAATTTATCTACTTAGGCGCTTCGGTATGACATAATGGTTAACTGCGTATTACTACTGAGTAATGAGTTCAATCTTCAGTGGCTCTCTATAAAAATTTATATATGTTGTGAAATAGTTGATATAAAATCCACCTATCGAACAATGTTACAATTATGGGGTATCTAGACAGGATTGAATTCACCACAGTAGGAACAGCAATCTCAACACTTAATAATTATTTAATATATGTGGAGCATTTCTTGAAGATCGAACTCACTGCTACGCGTGGCTTTCTAAGGATTAGTAGCTAAGGTGCTAATCTCGTTCAATATTATTACTGATGTAATTTTGTTTCAGACTGATGCAGGTTTTATTTTACATTATTTACATGGGGATTATTGTCCCCTTCTTTGTTGTTTCATCACAAAGTTTCATCAGGTGCTGGGTCAGATTCTGGAGATTTCGAATTTAACCCTGTGTTTAATTTACGATGGTAGATTCTTCTCGTTCCCTTGACTATCCTAGGGGAGATAACTCGTCTAGTTAACACTTAGTACTGCACAGTGACTGTTCGCTCCGTTTCCACTGAGTCCAAATACACACTGCTCGGTCCGGGATTTGAACAAACACCTGATGAAGGCCGGAGATCAGAAACGACGAAATTGTTCTGAGATTAACAACATAGATGACGACAATGGTTCACATGTAAATAATGGGAATAATGATAACACATTCACACAGAAATTATCGACTTGATGCTGGATTCTTTCATTTTAAGCTTACTGAATAGTATAATCGGGGTCTGCGAGAAAAAGCTTGGTTTTATCGTTTTACGGAAAAGTTGGAATGGTGGAGGAGTTCTTATCCCTAAAAGAAAAAATTCAAATTACTACTGAGACTGCGTTCGATCATATGCAGTTGGGAAAAGCCTGAGTCCATTACTACCTGCCGTCAGTGATCTTGACCGAAATACCTTTTCACCAGCAGGCGATAAGGATCGACTGAACAGATGTTGAGTGAGTAATCTCACTCCCATTATTTAATTTTACAAGCAGTAGCATTAAAATGAGACACACATATACGCCAATGCACACTGACACACATCCACATGTAACAATAATACAAACGTAAAAAGGACTAGAATGTAATGTATTTCAAGGCAAGCGAAATTATTGACAGAAATTCTTAATATGGTACTCGGGCAACAACAGTCAATAAATTAATTAAATTCATTATACAGGTGCCTATGATTAACGTGTATTCTGTACAGTATAAATCTGATATTTTATAATAATTCAACAGAGTAAAAGCCGGGAGCCTTTGGGTCAGATGAGTGTTGTTCTGCGAAGATTTGAAGTCGTTCAAGAGATAAGTCGATTGAACTTTTATTAATCTATTTACTATATATATATATATATATATATATATATATATATATATATATATATATATATTAATTACTATATATATAAATATAACTATAAAAGTGAACATTGAAGTCAACACTCAGAGGCGACAGGCTGCTTCATGCTGGCCTGACGATTGCGTCCAGCAGGAAGCAGCCTGTCGCCTCTGAGTGTTGACTTCAATGTTCACTTTTATAGTTATATTTACATACGCTGTATCTCTTCCCCTAATTGAGCACTGTCAGTCATTGGCGTGTTTATTCACAGAATAAGTACGTAAAATTCATCTTTCTTTCAACCGTGCGATGATGGCTTAGAGAGAGAGAGAGAGAGAGAGAGAGAGAGAGAGAGAGAGAGAGAGAGAGATTTCTTGATAAAATCCAAAGAAGAATATGTAACGTTACTGGTGCTGGCCTGGCATCCCGGCTATAGTCACGTTCCCACCGCTGTAATGCCGCTTCCCAGTATCATTTCTATAATTAGTAATTGTTCCGATGAACTTTTGTCTATGGTACTTAGATTCTATGAATTTAAGCGCAGTACTAGATTAGCAACAAGGTCACATCATTTTACAGTCGAATTGGCCCGATGTAACCGTAAATTCTTTGCTAACAGTTTCTTCTCTCACACTCTTCCGGTTTCATTCCAGCCAATTCTGATCTTCAAAAATTTAAATATTTTTCAACAAATATTAGAAACGTCTCCTGATGAATCGCAGCCCATTCTTCTTTGGCAAATATTCCAAGCACTCTCAGATTTAACAGACTTTTAACGTGGACCCTGGACTTCTTTTTTAATGTGGACCCTGGACTTCTTTTTTAATCAATTCAACTCAAGCAAGGCAATAAAGCCAGTAAGACGCAAGTGAGGTTACCGAGTGTTAGAGAAAAATAAACTATTAAGGATACAGACATATAAGAGAACAGGAATTAGAAAGACGGTTGACATTGCATTTTAAGTTTTGAAGGTCAAAGTTGACAGGGAAGCAAGATGCCGGAATACAGTTCCAAAAGCGAGAAGTGCGAGAGAAGAAACTGTTAACATAGAACTTACGGTTACATCTAGTCATTGCAACTGTAAAACGATGTGCCCTGGTCGCCAATCTTGAACTGCACTTAAATTCATAACTCCAGCGACTATGGCGGAAACAATTACAATGGAAATATTTATAGAAAAGATACAGGGAAGCTACGTTACGACAGTGGAAGAGTCACTGAAGGCGAGATGCCAGGACAGGACCACTAACTTTGCAGATATCACTTTGTATTTTATCAAGCATTTCTAAATATATAGCAGGAGCACCTGACCATATGTGGCAGCAATATTCAAAGCAAAGACGAATGGTAGACTCATAAATATGTAAGATAAATTCAGGCTAGAAAAAAATATGTCTAGCTCGACTCAGTTAACCGACATTCTTAGCTGCATACTTAACAATTGATTCAATATACTCTTTCCACTTCGTATCAGCGGGAAACGTGAGTCCGAGGGTCACTTCCTTCGAGGTTAGCATCAACCATGTTGATGGTAGGTAAAAAGCGTTCTCTCAGACGATTAAAAGTGAGCGGTTTCGTTTTGGAGGCGTTAAAAGTGACAAGCCACTAACCTTTCAGGGGACTTAGGCTAGTCAATAAATCGATAACGTACACTTTAGTCTTATAGTTAACTCGTACCGGAAGATAACGTTCATGTCGTGTTTTATTTGGCTTATTTTTGCTTTTGGTTGTTTTTCATAATCTTTTCGTATTTTTCTTCATTACTCCTCACAAGCTTCTCAGTTCCGGAAGAAATAAAGCCTCAACAATATATTGACGGTGTGTTTAGGTTAGACAACTTTCTTCAAACATAGGCAATACGTCTACAGCTGAAGCGATTTAGTTTCATCTGACTAAATTACACGCTTCCAGCCAGTGGTGTGTAGAGATTTAGGGATGACCGGAGCCAGCTCCTTGATTGCATGCCCAAAGACTCAAGTAGGTGCGGGCTACTCCTGTGTCGCTTGTCAAAACGATCCATATTCACACCAGCTTGTAAA
>OZ038488.1:78460229-78515229 GCA_964036315.1 Acanthosepion esculentum
GTTTTGCCTCGCTTACTCACTTTCTCTCTCCATGTTTCTTTTCCTTTCACTGTTTATTCCACTGAAAGGTTTTTCAATATTTCTAAATAATATTTTTGTTGGAAGAATTAAAACATGTCTAAAAAAAACAAAAAACGGAATACTGGTATCTTAATTCCATGAATATCTTAGACAATCTAATAAAAGAAACGAAAAAGAAAGTTTAAACATTAAGTGGAAGGAGGAAAGAATTCACAGTTGTCAGCAAAAGAGACAACGAAAGTGTGAGCTACGTACGGGGGTCTTTAAAATCAGCCCGTTGCAGAAATATATCTTTCTGAATTATATCGTCCCTGACGACGGAAAATGTAACAGAAATGCAAAGTCCCATCAATAACAAAAGATATCTTTCAAAAACTATGCAAAGTATTTTTTTAAAAATAGGAAAATATCGGTAGAAGCAAAGAAAAGATTGCTGAATTGCTATGCAATTCAAAATCTCGTATATGTTGGTAAACACTGGACTATTTTATCGCGACTGAAAAAGAGGCTTGAAGCGACAGAGACGTGCTTCTACTAATGTATGCTAAGGATACTGTGGATAAAAATTGAGTAGAGAAGGAGTTTTAAGGACAAGAAAGCCACAGTTGAAATTTCTGGGATACATAATGAAGAAAGAGAATCTGGAAATTTTAACACTCACAGGACTTAGTGAAGGCAAGCGAATAGGGATTGCGGCGAGTAACCTACTTGAAGGGATTTTTTTTCTGGATAGCAAAACAGGAATAAAAAGTGGTGGTGAAGAGTAAGAAATTGCATGGCCAAACAGAAGACAATAAGTTTCGGAGAGCCATGATCTCCCCTGTATCTGAATCCGTCTGGTTGATTATCTTCTTACTGTTGTCAAGAAAATCGACGATCTTATTGGCCATGAAGCAAGAAACAAACCAAAAGAAGAGTGGGATTGATCGAAGTTGAAGACTTCATGAAATATGCATTTAGTTGAACCGCAAGTCTGCAAAAATAAAGTTATGAATTTTCTAATTTAAACGTCAGCCCTGACGGTAACATTGGCAAATATCCATAGTGAATTTCAGCATAAAATATTTTAAAAAAAATAAAAAGTTTGATTCAATACGCGTCTAAAAATGATAAATATTAAAATACTACATGTTTTCAAACCGTTTGTTGAGAACGAAGCAGTAGAGTAGAAATGGAAGGTCTCATTAGATAATAGGGACTTCTACATGGTGACACTGGAGAGCATACGTTACCTCTTCCGGTGTTAAGTAAACAGCTGGGTGGCCAGGGACCAGGGTGGGGGTATTTTTTGCATTTGTATCTCGTTGGTCCGAGAATAAAGTAATTCACAATTACTGCTAGCATTGTCGTTGTTCCTTATTTGTACATCGCGCTGCGGACAGGATTCTGACGAATACTTGGAACTACCTATACAATATAAGATATGGTATCTGCACCAGGCGGAAACCTCGATTCGATTGCTCAACTCAGGCAACATGTTAGAAAGGAAAACTATCGCCCTTCGGAGGGACGGAACACCTAACGCGAGGCAAACGTCGAAATACGCGAGCACCTCGAACTCTGTCCCCGCAAATGCAAGGAAAATCGCACACATATTCTGGAGCAAACCTTCAACTGATCACGTCAATCCGTCCTGTGTTCAGAGGAGACAGGGGGCATGTAGAGCAGAAATGCAAGGTCTCATCAGATAATGGGGGACATACACAGGCAGAAACTGGGGGACATAAGTTACCTCCTCCGGTTTTATATGAACAACTGATAGGACAGACGCGGAGGAGTATTTTAATGCTATTTAAGCAGAATTCTTATAGTTTTGGTGGGACATTTTATACTAATTTTTAAGCTGTTTATATTTCTGAGATGAGGTATTGTAATTATTGACATTATTTATATTGTTCGAATTGTTGTCCTCATCTTTATTGTCATGTTCACGACGTTTTGGCCGTTGTACGTTCCGGTGGAATTAGAACGATCTACTCCGGTGGACGAAATAAAGGTTTCATTTCGAAATTCCAATCACCTGAAGAATGCCGGAGCGTACAACGGCCGAAACGTCGTGAACATGACAATAAAGATGAGGACAACAGTTCAAACAATGTAATTAATGTAAATGGGAAATTTAAAAAAAAAATGTCACCTGATATCTTGAGACTTTCCAGTTTCTACGAAAAGAAAGAAAAATAGCCATTGGTTTAGTCATTGTATTTGTATCTAGTTGGTCCAAGAATAAAGTAATTCAGAATTATTACTATCATTGTCGTTGTGGTTATTTTACAAAAGCTGACTTCGATGAAAATTCTCCAGCGCCTCAGTGATTCTCTGCTTAAGTTCCTCTCGGCTTGTAGGAAGAGGAAAAATATAGACCTGTACTTTCACATAGCCCCATAGAAAAAAAAATCAAGTTAGGTGAACGTGGTACCCATTTCAACAACACACTGTCATTATTATTGGCACCCCCCAATATATCTTCCTTTTAGATTCACATTCAGAGAAGTCCACATTGAAGCGCTATAGAATGTTACGTAAGACATGCTACAGCGTGTTTGGCAGGAGTTGGACTACCGACTTGACGTGTGTCGTATAAAAGGTGGTGCGCATATTGAACATTTGTGAAGCTTTGTGAAATCGATTATAATATCTACATCACTTTGAATATCTTGTTCGAATTTTGATAAATAAATATTTTATTATCCAACACGAAGCCTATTCAATTTCGTTTTCCTGAGACATCTAGTTACTCAGATATTCACATTTTAAATGATGCCAATTTTGTAGGGACACCATATATATACCGAGTGTAACAGTAAAATTGTCCAATTGTTAGATCACGCTTTGAACCGTTGTATCTTAGAAATGATTAAAGATATCTTACTGGAATTGTCCGAGGTTTTTATAATATTATTGGACTCTACATTGATCAATAAGAATGTTTTTAGGTCTAAGATGAAATGATGATCCTTCTTACTGTTGTGATCTCCTGATCAATTTTCCCTCTCTATTGTTCCCCTTTTTTAAACTTATTCACCCTTCCGTTGATGAACTCTGAAGATGGAAGCCAGAGTATGAATGTTTGTACCATTATTGAAGTCCTGAATGATCTCTTTCCTCTCACCATTGCTCAGTTAAGAAACCAGTGGGGCTAACATAAAACGATTTTAACTTGTTCTCTTTCTAGCTGAATAACTCAAAGGGGTTTTCAGTGATTATTATTACGACAAATGGTGTCAAGATGGTTAAACGTCTTATCTGAAAACCTGGAAAAAAGGAACTCAATTAGTTTAGTGGGGTTTTAGACATTAAACATTTTGTGGAATGAACAATTATCCCAAGCTGTTACACGATTTGGACAATTTTGCTGTTACAACCGGTGTGTGTGTGTGTGTGTGTGTATGTGTGTGTGTTTGTGTGTGTGTGTGTGTCTGTGTGTGTGTGTGTGTGTATTTATGCCTATTTTTCTTTATGTGTACACCAAAACAAAAGTGAAATGTTAGCAAAAGAAGAATAAGAAATTCTTAACAACTCTCCATACTATGCCTACATTTTTTGCTATAAAGCCATTGTTCCTTTGCCCACGCGACTCGAAGGAGATATTCTCCGCATTATTCGATGTATGACGTCGCTTGTATAGGGTAGCCGTTATCTTACCTCTTCCCCTTTATTCCCCACCTCCGTCATCATTCTCCACCTTCATATCGTTATCGTCGTCGTCGTCGTTATACATTCGTTTTTCTTCGCAGTAAGACTTCATTCAAGCAGGTATTGATTAGGAAATTGTATTTGTCTCGCACCGCGGAATTATTTGGGCGTAAATAAATGAAAACAAAAATGCTACGTTGCCTAAGTCAGATGAGACCGAGAAGACAGCATCTGTGAACGTGGGGTGGGGGGTGATAAAAAAAACAACAACAACAACACACACACAATCCCATTCGCTGATAACATATTTCTAATGCGCAAAACGGGATTATTTATCGCACGAGCCGAAAAGTTCCAACTTCACGGTTGGAAACACGATAACACTCACCTGTCCACCGAATGTGTTCTGTAATTCAGCTCAAAGAGATTTTGCTTTTTAATTCCACCCAGAAAATGTGACTCAGAAATTCGAAGGTACACGGGAATAGCGAAAGACCTCTTTTAGAAAAAAAAACAAAACTAAACAAAGTATTAAGAGGTAGGAAAATATCGGTAGAAAACAAACAAGAAAAGCTTTCTGAACTGTCATGTAATTTCTAATCTCCTTCATGGCAAAGAATGCGGGGCAATCGCCTTATGCCTTACATAAACTGGGCAACGTATTAAGAAATATGAAAATAGTGCTAGAAACAATGAAAAAACATCCTGAACTGCTATGTAATATCTAATCACCAATGCTGGACATTATCTCACAGATAAAGAAAATTAATAAGAGAGAAAATGTGGTGCTAACGACGAATGCTAAAATTACCATGGATAGATCATGTGAGAAACGAGGAAGTCTTGAGGAAAATGAGAATTTCAGGGATACATATTTACAATCAGAAAAAGACGGTTCAAAATTCTCAGACAAATAATGACGAGAGAGGCTTGGAAAGTTTAATACTCACGGGACATAGCGTAGGCCAGTGAAGCAGTTTTTTTTAGAAGTAAAGATAAAAAATGAAGGAAAAGGTCGGCTGAATATTGCTTGATGAATAGCAAAGCCAATAAGAGAAGATCGAATACAAGATGGAGGGATAAAAATAGAGGGTTTTCTCTAGCTTTCAATCATTCTCTCAGAACGACTCTCCTTCAAGCAAATGACTAATCCAATGGCGATTTTTCTTTCTTTTCGGAGAAACTGGAAAGTCTCAAGATATCACGTGACATTTTTTTAAAATTTCCCATTGTCATTTTAATGCTATTTATGCAGAATTCTTATAGTTTTGGTGGGACATTTTATACTAATATTCAAGCTGTCTATATTTCTGAGATGAGGTATTGTAATTATTTACATTATTTAAATTGTTCGAACTGTTGTCCTCATCCTCAATGTCATGTTCACGACGTTTCGGCCGTTGTAAGTTCCGGTGGAATTAGAACGATCAACCCTGGAAGGACGAAATAAAGGGTTCATTTCGAAATTCCAATCATCTGAAGAATGCCGGAGCTTATAACGGCCGAAACGTCGTGAACATGACAATAAAGATGAGGACAACAGTTTGAACAATGTAAATAATGTAAATAATTTTAAAGCTGTTTAATTTTATTTAAGTTCAGCCATGTTTGTTTGCTTTTCTTTTCATATTGACATCGGAATTTTTTCTTTTTTAATCATCAATGCCCATCATAAATTAGATATTAATTAAAAGAATTCAAATAATAACCGGGCATTAACAATTATAACAATTAAAATAAAAATCTTGTATTAGTTATAACAAAACAAAATACGGGCAAAACTATAACAATAAATGGCGGAGAAAAACATAGTCATGGTCTTCCCAGAAAGAATTTTGGAAGTTCTTGGTCCAGCAGTGAACTTGTAGGGTTTGACGAGGGCAGTGGTGATGATGATGGTGACAGTGATGACGAACTGAGTTTACAAAAATTGATGATGATGATGATGATGATGAATTAAACTTAAAGAAATTGAAGACAATGATGGTGGTGACGATAAATTGAGTTTAAAGATGATGGATTGTTGTTTTAAAGGGGATGAATGTCATATTTAAGAAATGAATGCGTAACTTTAGATATTGTTTTTTTTTTCGCAGTAGTAGAAGACCAGGTTGAAGATGAAGTGATGGAATAATTTTTTTAATTGGGAAGACAAGACGGAGAATAGCACGGTCACAGTCTTCACGGAAGGAATTGGGAAGTTATTCGTACATTTGTGCATTTGTAGTGTTTGTTGACGATGATGCTGATGCTGCTGCTGCTGATGATGATGATAAACTAAAATGAGTTCATTATTTTTTAAAACTTGGATATCATTTCTGTTTGAGTTTCTGTGATGAAGGGGTTATCATTATTAACACTATTTACATTTGGGCTATTGTCCTCATCTTCGTTTTTTGCTATAAGAACGTTTAGGCCGTTGTTCCCACAAGCCTTCATCGGGTGTATATCATAACCTACAGGGAATTCTTTAATTGAACCCTTTATTTAATCTACGGAGGTAGACTGTTCTCGTTCCACTGCAAATGGATATCTCATCTAGTTCTTATTTAAGAGCCGCTAATAAAGAAAGAAAAACAAATAACAAGTAAACAAAAGAGAGAAAAGCTTCAGAGTGTAGTCAAGCATGAAATCAACAGTAGCAGCACTAATCAGCAGGCAGGCACGTTAGATTTAAGTTCTCCACAGACTATTGTCCTAGGGGAGAATAGCCTAGTAGAGCGTTGGTTCGTGAATTTGGTAACATAGTAATGGGCTGGACAGTTTGTACTTGGGCTCAGTAAAAACAAGACGACCAATAAATGAGCAGTACTAAAGATAAGAACTAAACGAGATATCTCGGCCGGTGGAAGAAGAACAGTCTACCCCGAAGATTAAATAAAGGCTCAATTCGGAATTCCCTGTAGGTTACCTAGATCCATGCATACCTGATGGGGGGGGGGATATTTCATCACTACCGACTTAACTCCGCCAACTCACCACTGACCAACCGGTATTGACTCTCATAGTATGAAAATCTCTTAGATCGGCTTTGAGTTGTAGGGATTTAAATTAAAAATAATGTAGCAAAGAATGATCCTTAATAAATTACTGTTATTTGGTTTTAAAAAGTTATGTTTTAAAAATGACCATCAATAAATTACTTCATGAAAATAAAATACTTTAGTTTGCATGTCGTTGAGTCAGCGGTGTTGAGTCGCCGGCCTTGAGTTGGCGGTGATGACTCGCCCTGCACCCAAGAAATATATATTTTTAAAAGATTCATAGAATCTTTGGCAGGTACTGAATATTATTATGATTTTAAAAACCTTATTTCTTCAAGCAAAAGGCAGGAAAATGTTGAAATTCATTATTAACTATGTGCTTCTCCACCTCACCAGTGATCATCTTAGTTTGATTAGATATGATTATAAATAACAGTTCAATGTTGAATATATTGGCAAAACTAATCAGAGTTTGGTGGCGAGGTCTGATTGGCACGTACCAGCAAAACTCGTAGAGGGCAGTATGAAAATTTGTATTTTTGCCTAATCTTTTACTGGGATTTTTTTCACAGTAGTCAGAAGGGCACATTCGGATTACTATATAAGAGTCCTTGAGTCACTATATATTAAGTCTAACCAACCTTCCTTCTGCAAGCGGAAGGAATGGCTGCTTGGTTTAAATGTAATCTGCCAGTGATTTTTATTACTAATTTTCTAGTGGCACATTGTCTTTGTTTCTCTTCCTCTTTCTTAGTCGTTGTGCAAACATTTATATGTTTTATCTTTGAGTGAGTTTTGAAGAGCGAGGAACAATAACATGTCAGCTTTCTTGTAATAATTATAATATATTTTACAATTCACCACTTTAAGGTAAGTATTTTTTAATTCCTACTCCCCCCTACATGGTTTTAATATATTTGTATATACTAAGTGAATATCTCTATCTATAAAAGTCAGGATGTGTGTATGTGTGTAACGAAGCACGGCCGCAATTTTCGACAGATTTGCACCAAAATTTACATGCACATGCTCGAAGTTAGCGGGAGGCCAAGACCGACTTTGCATTTCCCAACTCCCATCGATAGTGGAAATAATCAATTTTTTTCATGCTTCTACGGCAGTTTTCATGTAGTTTGCGGCCATTTTCTACTGGCCAGAGTGTGAGCCTATAGCTGGCTGCCACGAATAGGCAGGAAGATTCTATTGGCCAGCGTGAGAGCCAACATCTGACTGACACGAATGCAAAAAAATCGATAGCTGCATTCGTCACAAGTGGTAAAAATTTAAATCTGCATGGCACTTTACTCCAATTGGCACATTCGCTTGCTTAAACTCAACGTTGATTCTGATTCCGCAGAACTGGGTTTGGTGTGAAAAAGTATTTGTTGTTAACATTCTTTTTTCATTCGGTTTTTCCAGTTACGAGTCCTTTTTCAAAGCTGATCGTTTTGTGTTCCTTTTGTTTAGTTTTTTTTTTTCGTGACAGATTTAATGTTTAGTATGGAGCTTAGAAAAAATTCGCAGTGTGAGATAGGCAAGAAGTAAGGCATGTAGCAACATCAGCACGGCAAAGGGCACTCCTTTAAAGGCAAGGAAGGGCAAAAATATTTTAAGTCAAGTGATAGCGATTGCTGTATGAGTCGTACGATTTTTGAATCAAGCACGGGCAACGCCGGGCCATGCTGCTAGTATACTTATAATAAAGCTAATAAAGAAAGAAAAACAAATAGCAAGTCAAAAAAAAAAGAGGGAAAAGCTTCGGAGTGCAGTCAACAGTAGCAGTACTAATCAGCAGGCAGTAACATAGTAATGTGCTGGACAGTTTGTACATGGAATCAGTGAATATATATATATATATGTATATTAAGTGAATGTATACTTATAAAATGTCAGCTTTTAGTGCCATAATTAATTCGTATTATAATAAAATTCTATAACCATAGAGCCTCAAACAAAACACAACAAGTAACAAAAGAGATGAATGAAAAATGAAAAACTAAGTAAAAAGAGAGATGAATGAAAGTTGAAAAACAAAGTAAAAAGAACGATGAATGAAAAATGAAAAACAAAGTAAAAAGAGAGATGAGTGAAAGAAAGAAAAACGATAACGATAACGCAATAAAAGAAAGAAGATAAAAGGAGGGAAAATCAAAAACATACAGGAATAAAAAAGAGATTAATGTAAAACTAGGAATGCGTGTCTGAAAGTCAAAAACTAAATAAAAACATGTAAGAAAGAATGAAAGAGGGAAAAAAAGAAAAAAAGAGAAAGGTCGTCGATTCGTAAAAATAAGATCATTAACACACCAAGTCGCCATTTATCGATCATTATATGATTTGATCGATACGATATCAGCGATTTCTTTTGATTGCCATGTGCCAGGTAAGAAGGGTTTAATTACTCCTGCTTTCAGACCCCCACCCACCACCAACTAAATTCGATTTCATTGACGTTCTGATATTGATGGTCTGCTGTATTAAGTGTTTTAGCCTGAGGGAAAAAATCGTGTTAAAAATAGGGAACAGGCGAATTATCGATTTTAAGGCGATTTTCCTTTCAGAAATCCTCATATTTTCCCATAAGAAATGTTTTCACTTGCTTTTCGAGAGATTTTAGTATGCAAGGCAGTTTTTCAGAATAAAATTTGTATTAACCATCTAATGTTCAGTATACATACAATGTATTATATACAACTAAGTCAGCGTTTTACTGTTATGCCACCGCCACTTCTATTCTTAGAGTTCCTCTTCTCGCACTTCTCACCTGTGGAACTCAAAGAAATATTAATAACTTGCTTTTTATTACTTAACATTACTAAACATATTAATAACGTGTTTTCATTAAGCAGCGGGCAATATGGATATTTATAAATAAATCCAAAAGGTACGCGCCAAGGAAACATATTTGATTAACGCAATATCTCATATACTTGAATGAATTATTGGTATATGGGTTCCTTGACATTTTATAACAATCACCAGTTTTTTAGTCATTGAGTTTATAAATATTTCTACTTTTTAATTTTAACATTATTGGCAAAAATCTTTTCGTACAAATGATTAAAATGTCTTTCAGCGAATGAACCCTCAGTCAGTTGAGTGTCATACGTGATACACCTTTGGGCGATACATGACTGACGAAAAAGATTTTTCCTGCAGTAGGTTGCCATTTCTTTCTGCAATAGACTAGTTGACAGCCAAGGCAAAAAAAACAGTCTGTCCTGCTATTTGACCCATAGCTGGCAGGGAGAGAGAAGAATTGGATTCATACCTTTCCCAAGGGTATTTGTCTGTAAGTGAATCTAACGAACTCGGCTGGAATTCGAACTCCGCTCGCCGAGTCTCATTTCGAGCCGATATCCATTACACCACAACGATCAACTGAATGAACCATAAAGATTTTTAATAAAATAAATAAATCCATAAATAAATAGAACAAAAAAAAACTGCTCTTGAATTCTGGCGCTACAGGATCATAAAGAATTCACCAAATAACAAAAAAAAACATATTACATGAAGACCCTCAACAGGAAAAACAGCTAAAATAATGACACATGCAACCCAAACAGAAAATAATGGGATAATGAGGATGTTAACATTCCACACTAACTTAAACAAAAAAGTAGAAAGGAAACCCCGTCAGAAAGTGCGATAACAGTCGACTTGACAAAGCTATTTTCCTGAAAAATTGTTTTAAAAGAAAAATGTTATCAGTTTCTACCGACAGTAACGCTATTTGGTCAATGAAAGCCGAATATTTCCTGATAAGGAAACGGCTAATTTCACCATTACCATCAATATTTTGTTGCTTCTCAGATATCTTCTTTTCTTGCGCGTTGTTTTCCATTCTCATATTTACAAATTTTAACGATGGGCCACAAGTAATCTATTGGATGTCTACATGGAAAAGTCAAAGGCGAATTTATTAATTTAGTACACGGAAAGGAAACTACAAAAGCTCCTACAGAAGGTAGTGAAAGAAAGCGAGAATAAAGGACTAAGTATAGAGTGACCCCCCAAAAAAACGGGAACTTTTTAACAATCCAATAAAACCAAGAGTGATGGAAGAAAAATATTTAATTCATAGTAATTGAAACCTTAAAACATACCATTTAAGAAACAATGATGGAATTTTCATTTTTTTTAAATTACGTCCTGTAGATGGCTTCCTCCTGTACGAATGCATTCTTGAAATCTGCTGTTGAGATTCCTCATTGACTGCTGCAACATCTCAGCTGGGATACTGTGAATTTCATTCTCGTTACTAAAATGGCGAAATGTTTACTTGCTCAAGGTCGCTGTCTCGCAGTGTTGCCACTTGCTCATGTCTGGCAATACGCACGTAAAAAATTCCCGTTTTTGTGGGGTCACCCTGTATAAACTACAAGCAGACAGAATGCATGGTTATCAGCAAGAGGATGAACCCAAAATGCAAATTACATGTCGAGGTTACTAAAATCAAACAAGTACAGAAATTTAAATATCTGGGAAGTGTTCTCACACAGGACGGAAAGTGCGACATTGAAATCCGAAGATGTACTGGGATGGCCAAAAGTACATTTCAAAAGCTAAACAGAGTATTAAGAAGCAGAAAAAATATCATTAGAAACAAACAGAAGAGTATTGATTGAACTGTTACATGATATCTGTCCTCCTGTATGGCATTGAGTGCTGGAAAATCTCTTCAAAGATGAAGAAGAGACTTGAATGTGGTTCTACAGAAAGATGTGGGGATACCATGAGCCGAACATGTGAACAACAACGAGGTTTGGGAGAAAACAAAAACTAAAAAGGAAACTTATACTTAACACCAGGAAGAAACAGTTGAGATTTCTGGGGAACGTAGTGAGGAAGGGGGCTTGGAAAACCTGATACTCACAGGACAGATTGAGGGAAATTATACTTGATAAGCATGATAAAATGGATGGTAGAACATGGTTTGGTAGGAATAACAATGTACGTTGCATGGCTGTAAAGGTCTGAACTGGTGGAACTAATGAATGTAGCGCGTCAAAACTTATTAAGAGCAGGAAGATGTGGAAGGTCATGATCGCCTACATCCTGAAGAGACATGGTACATAACAGAAGAAATAACCTCAACCAATGTTCCCTTGAACACTAGGGTTCTGTAAGAGATCACTAGGGCTTCCGCGAGAAACAGTGATAAATACGCTAGTGAATTTTTAAGTAATTTCTGTTTAATTTTATATTCGTTATTTTACTATACATGCACGACATAATGTCGGAAAATCCTTGGTTATTATAATAATGGCTTCAACCTCTTATATTATTTTAAATTATAAGAATCATAGGGAACGTATTTAGTGATGTCGATATGACATCAGCGTGAAACCGCCTTCACTGTTTAGTAGACAGGACCTGTGTACGTTCCTCTATTATTGAGTGACTCACTCGAGTACAAGATGCATGCATGGTGTCCTTATATTATGTTTACCACGTGAACTACGATAGAAATGTAAAAGAGATAGAGATTAAAAATTGTATATAATAATTTTTATGCAAGGTCTCGATGAGACATGAAATCTATTTTAAGGGTAGCACAAGAGAGAGAGAAGCGAGATATAGCGAGGTGATCTAGAGAGAAATAGAAGTTCTACCAGGATTTATTATTGGCGGAATAAAGTAGATACGCAGATAACATGGCGTTGATTGGCAAATCCAGAAGGAAAACGGAAACAATTCTTAGATTACACAGTAAGAGAGAGCGAGAAGAAAAGATTAACTAATAAGTGGAAGAAGATAGAAGATCAGTAAAATAAATATATGTTCTATGCTAAGAGTTTCATCTTGTTTTAATCATTTCCCCCCAGGCAAGGCAATAAAGCCACTAAGTCGCAAGAGGTTACAGAGTGTGAGAGAATATGAGAAAAAAACACTATTAAAGAGAGACAGAAAAAATTCGTTCGAAACAAACAAAAGAATACAGAGCTGTTACGTGATATCTGTCCTACTTTATGGCAGTGAGTGCTGGACAATTTCCTCAAAGATGAAGAAGAGATTGGAAGCAAAAGAACAAGAATTATGGAGACAGAAAATAACGATTAAAATTGCATTTACATTTTTGAAGATCAAAGTTGACTGTGAAGCAAAAGTCGAAAGAGAGTTCTACAAGCGAGAAGTGCAATAGAAGAAACTATTAACATAGAACTTACGGCTAAATCTAGCCAATTCAACTCTAAAATGACGAGACCTTGCCGCCAATCTTGTACTACGCTTAAAATGAATAAAGTCTACGTCACATAGGAGGAAAAATCATCAGAACAATTACCATGAATTATTTAAAGACATTTATATTATGTTTAACGTTCTTTTTATAGATACAAGTATTTAAGCAAATGCTCTGTTTTATAATAAACAGTATTAAATAACATTTACCGGCCTGAATGCTTAAATACTTGTATCTATAAAAAGAACGTTAAACATAATATAAATGTCTTTAAATAAATTGTCGGACAATGTCCAATTCTAAAATACATGAATTATTTATAGAAAACACACAAGGAAGCTACGTTATGACGGTGGGAAAGTGAGTGAAGACGAGATGCCAGATCAGGACCAATAACTTTGCAGATTCTTCTTTGGGTTTTTTCTTAATAACCTTATTGCCTCGTTTGAGGATACCTTAAAATCAAGCAGTTTTTTGGTTGTTTATAATTGTTCACTCTGTAAATGTCAAAGGGGTGCTCAATGCAGCTTACTGAAATGTTACTGAAAGTAAATAACGGTTGATGCTAGAATTCAAGAGGTTACGATTGTAATGGTCGGGAAACATCTTCTTGGGTGGCTATTCCGCAAAGTAGCGGTTCTTGGGAAGAAACTGTCCGAATGGAACTTACTCCTTACTAATGGAATACGAAAGGAATAAGGATGATACGACCCATTGTACGTAGCATGGCGTGTCCTAGCTGTAGATGTTTGAAATGGTAGAACTAAGGATCTTAGCTCGTCAAAACATTTGCCATGTAAATAGCGATAGATTAGTGAGAGGCTTGCGACATTTCATCTGTGGCCAAGTGGTTAAAGGGTGGAAACCTAAGAAAAGAATTAAAATATAAGAAAATATCGTCAGAAATAAAGATAAGAGTTCTATGCAATTTCCGATCTCAAATATGACAAGGAATGATGGAAATTCCATATGGACGAAGAAGAAACTTGAAGCGACAGCGATGTTGTTCTTCAGGCGAACATGTGAGCAAAGAGGAAGTTTTAAGGAAAATAGAAACGACATGGAAACTTATACTTACAATCATAAAGAGACGCGTAATGTGGAAAGGAGGTTCAGAGAATTTTACACACATAGGATATAGTTCAGTAAACAAAAAGCGGATTAGAATAAGTTTTTTGGTGAAAAATCGAATTTGCATTCTGTTATGGTAATTTACCCACGCACGCATGAACTCTCCCAGCTATAAATAGGAGCAGGTACTGCCTTTTGAGAGAGGGAATTTTCCAGCAGCCACCTCTGACTGTCGAACCGAACATTCTTGCTGTAACACTCTCGTGTGTATATGGTTGTATTACTGTTTCTGTTAATATATTTGTTTAACTCAATTCCTCTCTTGTGTCTTTATTTCTGGCCCTAACAAGGCCACAACACATTCCTCAACTCAGCTGGTGCTGATAAGAAAAAAGGGACGCTAGTTCAAGAGCAGTTAATTTCGGATCTGCGTTTTTTATTGGCGGCTATTGATGGTCATAATAAGGTTCAGTGGAAAAGCAACAAAAATTAAAATAAAGAAACTTCTACTCAAAAACACAATAATGTTTGCGGCTATTAATACAATGTCAGTGAATGCTGGACAATCCCATCATAGATGAAGAGCCTTGAGGCAACAGATATCTGGCGTTACAGAAGGATGCTGAGAATACCATAGTCTTAACATGTGAGTTTTAGAGAAAATGGAAACAAAAAGGATACTTATACTTAACATCAGAAAAAGACAGTTGAAATTTCTAGGGCATATAAAAAGGACTCGTAAAATAATGTCACTCACAGGACCCTGAAGGCAAAGGGACATAACCTATCTAGTGAGCACGCGTAAATGGATAGTAAGCAGCATTTAGGAGAAATAAGAAAAAGGTAAAAATTATTAAAATCTACAAAGGACGGGAAATTGTGGAGAGCCATGATCGCCAACGTGCTGAAGGGGCACGGTACAAAGAAAAAGAAGAAGAATTTCATATTTTTTGTACGTAAAATATATCAAGAAAGTAGGAGACATTTTGTTAACATTATGAAGAATTTCTTCTGTTTTTCTGATTCTACAAACTTCTAAGGGACTATTTCTGAGATGAGAAATATCATTGCTTGAGCAATTTGTCAAGAAGAAGAATCGTAATAATCTTAGAATATTCTTTTGATGGTTACGATGAAAACAACAATAAGAAAGGTGAAAAAATTACAAGTCAAAAATTAATTATTGAAAATGCTTGCCTAAAAAAATAATTAAATCCAAAATAATATTGCTACTTATCTACTAATAGCCTTAGAATAACAGTTAAGGTAAAAAAAACTAGTCAAAACCTAATAACAAGGTTTATCTAATATTAATAATAACGTTCAACTTTTCTCCTAATAGCCGTGGAATAAAATTTGAATAACAGCTATGTACCGCAATTAAAATTAAGATAAAAAATACTAGTCAAAACCTAATAATAGCTGAAAAAAGCTTTTCTAATATTAATAATAACATTAAAGATAATTTTCTGACTTATCTAGCAATTTTCGTAAAATGAAGTTTTGAATAGATGCGGCGTAAAGAAACTAAAATAAAGATTAAAGAAATACTTGTACAAATTAAGAATTTAGAGTGGTCTTTAATTTCAAAACACCATTCTAAAAATATTTTCTTTTCTTCTTCAATGAATAGAAAAGAATTGACTAACATCTCCATCGCTACATTCTGCGGATTTGTATCCATGAGTTTTCGTTTCTGTAAATGCATTTTACAACTTTTGTTTACATAAAAAATCACACTGCTTAAGACATCTTTATACCACGATAACAGGAAACATTTTTAAAACTCAAGTACACCTGCATAATTCTTTCTGTGGAATTTAAAAACGCATTTATCATTGTATTCAAGAAGACAGTGGACATATCAGATGTTAACATTCCTTTAAATAAAAAAATACTGAAATATACTTTCTTTCATTTTACACAACACTAACAAAATGTGGGTTTAAAAGCTTTTATACGAGTTGTCCATATAGTCCGTGTCCAATTTAAAATGCTTATAGATTTGTAACTCTACATGATACAGACAATCTGTAAAAAGGATGAGAAAGAAGAATTTAAATTGATTATTGGGATTGTTAAGTTTTAACATGGCCACCATTATTATGCATACAAAGGGTAATTTGATTCTGTAGTTCTCGGAGAACATTTTGAAGCTGATTTTCAGCAATACATTCAATCACATCAATTATTCTAGATTGCCATTTCTCTAAAGATCAAGGTTTAGTCGAATAAATCGAAACTAACTCGCAACCGGAACACCCAACTGGTTGTGATATTTTTCGATTACTAACACAAATTCTTTACCGTAGAAAATAATTGTCGAACTTAATCCATTTCATTATATGTTGTCATAGTTTACGTTAAGTTACGTTTCGTGAGCATATAATATTTACTGACAGACTTCGTCTTTCGTTCTGCCTATTCGTATGGCTAAACAACTCACTGATTTTGAGCTTCAAGTTATTGCACTTTTCAAAGCAAAACATCCGACGTGGGGATTGACGAAATGTGCAGAAATTCTTCCTGAATTTGTCAGTCACATCCGTCGTCGCCATTTTTACAACGGATGCCTCACGTCTTCCTGAATTTACCGTTTTTTTACTGGCCACCCTGTATTGTCAGAGAATCCGCCCAAAAGGCGAATTTGATCTGAATCCAATCACTATGAACGGTTGCATGATTAATGAAGTTTCATGCTTTGACCGTCTCAAGTGCACTCCATATCAAGTAGAATTCACATATACCCCCATTGCTGTAAAAATGGACTTCGCCATTCTACCACACCAGGAAGTACCTGATTCTTTCTCGCATGCTTTGCCATTATAAAAATGGACCATTGCCGTCACATATTGGTTGCAGCTTCCCAAGATCCACATTTTTTATAGTGCGTATAGTTATTCTCCACTAAGCAGCCTCATTATCACAGACGAACATCGTAAGTCCGTCGCTACCATGTCGCTATTTCCATGGCAAATGATCAAATTTTCTGCTTCTTTAGTTCTAGCAGTTCAGACATTTACGACCCGCTTACTCCCATGCTACATCCACAGAAAAGAATCACCCTCGTTTCCTCTATATTAAAAAGTGAGGACGACTCAGAGAGTTTTCTCCTGTGAGCTGATACTTTGTGGAACAGATACCTCTTGGATGTTTCCCTGAGCAGTACAATCGTATCCTCTTCAAGTACATAGGCAATCGCTAGCTATTTTTCCTTATCTTCATAACCTTCACTTTGTATCAGCTCCTCTTTCATTGATATCACTCACCTCATTCATCGTTACTATTTTATTTTAAGCCTCTACCTTGAGTGTCCTTGAGCCTAATATTTGGTGAACTCTCGTAAATAAAACAATATATCTGAAGCTGATTCCAAGATAGATCCGTATTTTAATGTATTTGAAAGTTCAATAACTAAATAGTAAAATTCTTGTTCTAATATCGATTTTTATATACATTTTTTAAGTTTATGCTCTTATTATTGTTATCGCGAAAAATAGAGCGACACACCTACGGACTTTTCTTAGCCTGTTCATTAAAAATAATCAATTTAGATACAAACGATAAAAAGTGAAAGAGAAAAGTATACTTATCAAAAGACGTACTGGAAGGTGATTTCGTGCTAAAAGAAAACGTCTTTTCAACAAAAAGGCTTAGTTTCAAGTGATACGCTAGAGGTGCCGATTCTTACGCATTGCAAATGACGTTGAGTTATGTTGTTTGTGTAGAGGATTTGTGTGCTTGGGCTTCTATTCATGCACATGCGCATGTCTGTTTGCTTGCGCACGCAAGCATGCGTGCGTACACAACACAGACTTCTGATCCACTGACATAGAGATGATAAGGTAAGTCTTGTCCTGTTCTCAGCGACATTTCTTCCTTAATAGAATATCGATCATTAAAGAGCTGGCTACACAGAACAGCATAAAACGAAATGAAGAAAATGTGAAAGATTGTGTTGGGCACTAGATCGATATCTTTTTAAGCTGCTTGGCTGCAGTTACTTCCTGCACATGCGCAGACTGGACGGATGGACAAAAGCAAACATTGCTCAACGACGTTGAACAGGGAAAAAGGAAAAAGAAGTAAAAAAAGAAACGGCAAATATTCGAGAAAGAAAAATAAAGAGACGTCCATCAGGATAGTAAAAATAAAGACGAAGCAAAGTATTACATAAATCAGAAAATAAGTACGAAACGAAATGAAGACATGAAAAAGAAAAAGAGAAGAAAAACAAAAAAGAAAGAAATGGGATCATGGAATGAGAAAAAAGACAAAGAAATAAGAAACGAAAGAGGCCAACTGCAAACAAAAATAAAAATAAGAAGATAGGAATACATGAAGAAAAAACGACAGTTTTTTTGTTGGATTTCAAGATATATCATCCACTGTTGTGTTATTTAAAGTCAAACTTATACTTGGTTCTCTAGTATAAAATCGTTGCCTTTATACTTGAGACTAGCGGTAAATATTGATCAGGTTTATACTTGAGTCTTCAGACAATTTTTGGTCGTTTTTATACGTGAGTATAAAAGTATACCGTGGTCGAGTTTACAGATTATAGGTAAATATTGGTTGGTTTTAATACTTGACTCTATGGGTAGACTTTGATCGTATTTATACTTGTACACTTTATTTAAATTTATATTTGAGTCTATAGATAAACATAGGTTAAGTTTATATTTGAATCTATGCAAACATTGTTCGTATTTATCTTCGTGTCTGCAAATATCTACGCTGCGACAGGTGGCCTTATTTTTGAAGTTCGTACTCCTCTGCAAGGATGCAGTCGACGTAGACCGTGCACTGCTGATAGGGTAAGAAAATGAGAGAATGAATGGAATCGATTAAGACATCACAAAACCATTCAACACAGGAAAAACGGCATTCAATAATGCACATGGAGAGACAATGTTATATTTTATCATGCAAGTTAATGTTTTCCCAACAGATTGCAATTAACCGACCGACGTTAGTCATATTCTCATTATATACTTATCATAAATATACCATGTTATTTTTAGCTTATCATATTTACCACTGTTAGCATTTATCACGCTGTACAAACAGTTTATCATGCTACTGATGGTAACTATGATCCTTCAACAATAATGTTTTTGAGTTTCATAGATGTGTTGTCATATCCTGCTATGGCAACAGAAAACAACTTAAAGGAATATCCGTAACTTGTTCCGGCAGTGTCAGGTTTGATGCAAAGTCTAATAAGGAATTTTTTATATTTTTTTATATACTGTCCACCATTCTGTTTTGATTGTCTTTCCACCTTTTACAGAGCTCAATAGTCATTCAGGTAAAACTTGACTAGATGAGTAGTGTGATATGAATGTAAAAAGTAGGAAGTGATGATTGTGCGGATATGGAGGTGTGGCGAACGCGCGTCAGTACAGACGCATGCGGGAATGTTTGCCAACTCCAGTGACATCTAGGTTTTTTCCGTTAGCAACGGGACAGTTTGGCATGTCTATATACGGGCCTCTCTGAAACTGGTCAAAATTAAAGCAGGGGAGAACTAGCAGTCGGCAAGACCCAGTGACTTGTGAAGTTGGTCCTCGTGGGCATTTTTGTTCCTCAAGTTGCTGTCGTTTCCGAGACAGTGTTATTTTTTGCCTCTTATCCCCGTAGTTGCTGGGAGAGCAATTGGTTAGGCGTTTCCCCTGACCTCAACACACCCTTGCCGTACATTAAAACAGGAGGAGAGGTAACGACTGACTCTTGATTTGAAAAGGTTAATATTGTAGGATTTGGGGAAGCATCCACAAGGGAGTATGTTCCACGAACAACTCTTTTTTGGAATTTTTTTTTCCTTTGAACGATTGGAATACGGGCGTTGGGAAGTCGTTCGTGTCTGTGGAGGCAGCATGCGGGTCTTAACTGTAGAAGTCCGGATTTAATTGACTCTTTTCGTCTTACATATATTGTTTTTACTGTTAATGTATCATTTTCATTAAGTACCTCTCGTTCAGGTACTTTTACCTTCTATTGTCATATAATGGCACGTTTTTCGTTTGCTGTTTCTTGGCAATCGTTGAAGAACACAAATAAGGACAAATTTGCTTCCTTGCACCTTTTCTGTAAACAGTTTCATGGTAATTGTTCGGATAAGCTTCTTGGTATCATACCTAGACTTTATGAATTTAAGCGCAGTACTAGACAGGCGACGAGGTCTCAGCAATTTACAGTTAGTTAGATATAACCATAAGTTCTATGTTAACAATTTCTTTTCTTACACTTCTCGCTTGTGGAATTCTTTTCCGGCACCATACTTTCCAGTCAAATTTAATCTTCAAAAATGTATATGCAATGTCAATCGTTATCTGCTGTCCTCCTTATTACTCTTCTTTTGTCCTCGCTTCTTAATAATATTTCTCTAATTTCTTATTCTTGTACAATTAGTAACCCCCTTGCGTCTTAGTGGCTTTACTGCCTTGCCTGGGTTAAAATCGAATTATAAAATTTCTGGTTGAAAGCGAACAAAATTGCCAAACTGGAGAGAAATGAACAGGAATCCGACCACCTACTTTTATAATGGTTTAGAGGGGTTTGTTTCGTTATTAGAGGAAAGTAGCCAGGGACTACGAATTCTTGAAAATAGACCAAGTCTTAGAAAGGAATATAAAGTCAGGCTTGACCTCTCATAGTTAGAGCTCAACATCTGGAAATTTGGAACGTAAACCTCTTATATTTGTGTAGGAGATGAAACAAAGGGATTTACTTTTCTTTTGGAAGAACTCGATTCAATTTGTTTGTTTGCTTTAAGTATTGACCTGGTTCTGTTTGTGAGTAAGGTGAAGAAAAGAAATCTTGAAACAGTAGCAACAAATATTATTCATAAATTATCGAGATCAACTCTAAGGCAGTATGGTCATAAATATAGACTCCGGAAGGCCCCACTGGAAACTATTTCAAAAGAAACTTTTACTGATTTTATTCTGCATACTATTAAGGGATTTCTATACATTTTTTTACTTTTATATCTATTTTAGATTTTACTTTTGTAAATGACAGCATCCTGCATCAAATTATAGCGTCCTTTTTGTGTCCGTTCAATAGAAGATGGTACAAAACATTTATATCATTCACGCCCATCTTAGAAGGACATGAGGCCGTTATTATTCCATTAAATAAACTTTAAACAACAATATTATAATCTAATATGTATTTTAATTTAAAAACGTCAAAAGATGGCTTCCAAAAGTACTAAGAAACAAAATAATTTCGCTAAAAACAACGAAAAGAATGTTGAACCGCTATCTAATATTATTCCTTTTATATGTTAGTGAATACTGGGCAATTTCCTTACAGAGGAATAGAACACCGGGGGTAAAAGAATTAAGGTTATATAGATGAATAAATGGGAAAGAGTGCGTAAATAAACGATGAAGTCTTAAGAGAAATAGACACAAAATGACACATACTCAAAATCAGAGAGGGAGAGAGAGTGGGGAAATTTCTGAGATGCATAATGAGGAAGGAGAGTTTGGTGAATTTGACACTCAAAGGACATATCGAACGCAAAATGAACAGTGGGAGGAATCAGGTCACTTACCTGATGAGCTATTGGTAACAGAAGAGGTGGCAAAACGACAAAGGTTACTTGGAGATACACGATATAGGAGGCTGTGAAGTGTCATGATTTCCAACGACCTGAAGGGGAAGTAAAAGAAGAATTAAGGTTGGCGTGTATATTTTTGGTTTAAAATATATCAAGAAGATATTAATTTGAAAAGAAAACGTCCTCTCGCATTTTAAAACGATCGCTTTGAGTGTACCTTTCTGACAATTATGGTAAAATAATAATTAATGCTTGCGTTGTAATATTTACATAGTTCATTGTAGATTACTTATTGGATAAATTCTGTATCTATTTTACCCTTTTTTAAGTGAGTTTATATCAGACGTATATAAAACAATGTATTCTGTATGAATTTAAAAAGAGCTCTTCAGTCACGGAATCGGTAAATATATTCATCCTGTCTATAGAAAGGAAACTTCGTCTGGACATTCCACCTATGATTTGACTGATTTTCGGAATATTTAATAAAAAGGCTGATTATGGATTTTTCTCAAAAAAGAAAAAGAAAAACGAAAAAGAAATATCTTCCCGGCCTTTGTATTTGAAACTCAAAGTTACATTTTCGAGCGCATGAAAACTGGTTTGTTTTTTTACCCATATATATATATATATTTCAAAACTTTAGAGATAAGTATTACGTTGGATAGAAATGTCACCTCGCATTTTTTAAATCATCACTTTCAGGGTAATTTTTAAAAAAAAATACTTACACCTAAAAGAATCATTAATTTTTACGTCCAGATATTTCTTAATGTTTTCCAGACAGTGTATAGCACCAATGATTTGATTAAATAATCTAAATTTTTAGTTAGTATCAAGTTAGACAAAAAGTATCGTCAAATTTTTGAGACGCTCACTCCGGTGCTCATTTTTCAATAGTTAACGTTAAAATAATGATGAATTTTACGTTCAGATTACTTAATATCAGAGTGTGTAAATTATGCATCGATTTTACACTTTTGAAATGAATTTAGATTAGACCAATTAGTGTGTAAGATTAATTTTAGTTTAGATTCGACCAACAGTGTGTAAATCGCACTTTGGAGTGGTTTGTAACACCCTATTTATCATCCCTCGGTTGCGTCTCTATCTTTGGGCAAAGTGAACTCAGAGGCGACTCCGTCAAAGGACAGTCACAACTGAGGAAAATTATACTGAGAGGTGCTCAGCCCCGGGGAAGAGCTACCGGAGGCCGCGCCCTCTCATTGCACTAGAGAGAGGGATCGGTGCTCGCACCGAGGACAGCGCAACCGACGGTTACAGGGGCTGCGGGGAAATTTTTGTTCCTGGCCCGGATGTACGCTCTCGGTCCCCACTTTTAAAAAAAAGACCTTGTGTTACAGCTCGTCTTAGTGGGGAGACAGAACAAATACCTAGATTAGACCAATTATCAGACAAAATAGGCTGTACGGATTCAAATAGAGCTTTTTACAAACAGAAGCGGTGAGAAATATTCGTTCTGTCTATGGAGAAGAAGATTAAAGTGCCCGAATATGACAATGTTGGTTTTGGCCAATTCCAGTCTGGAAATTTTGCTCTCAAAGATTCCCTTCGATCTGGATGACAATGTTCTGTTATTATTGGACTTCTTGAAAATTTAGTTTTGGAAAATCTTAAGCAAACTGCAAAGAAATAGCAAAATGGTTCAATGCAAATCACACTTCGATAATAAAACATTTTCATCTACTCGTCATTGAAGAGAAAACTTGTTACCGAACGTTTCCTGGGTGGGAACATTACCAATGCTGAAACATGGTTTCTTTATGAGTATATCCAATGCAAACAACAACAGTGAGCATCCACTGAAAAAGGACTACACCCGAAAAAGGTCCTGCGCTGTGTTAGGTGGGATATGAAGGATGCTGTGTATCATGATGGGCTAAACCAAAACGAAACGAATCATTGCACAAAAAGTTACAGATAAAGTGCTCATCATTGGATAACCGTAATGCAAATCTTTATGAAAATATTATGACATTAAATATGAAAGTTTTACTCCATCCTTCTTACTCTACTGACCTTGCTCCATCTCAGATCATCGCAATTTTTTCTTACTTGCAGAGCCATTTAATAATTGGGAAAAGTTTAAAACTAATATTGAGCGTTTCTTTGGATCGAAATCTGAAAGATTTCACGCCCACGAGATTAGCAATTTGCCAGATAGATGGAATTATGTTGTCGTTAATAATGGGAGGATATTATATTGATTAAATATATCAATTAAGACTAAAGAGGCATGCTATAATCAAATGCGACAGAACTTTCTTCCTGATTGAAACTGTCCAAAACACTCTTGGCATTTCCGGGTACTAAAGACTTTATTCCCACGGAAGTAGGAAGGAATATCCAGAACGGATATTCCTTCCTACTTCCGTTGCTGAAAAACATTTTATTTTTAATTAATACAGAATACATTGATTAATTTAAACTCATTAGAAAAGTTTAAAAGTGAAAGAATATTTGCCCCCTCTGATATTAAGTAATCTGGTAAAAACATTACAAAGTAAAACTAACTGCAATTATTGATAGAGTATTCTCAAAATTTTCATATGAAAAATTTAAAGCAAAAAAAATACTATGAATTAAGCACTCAAGATCACTAATATAAAAAAAATATTAAATTTTTAAAGATAATAGGAGTCCAATTTTCTGTGTAAATTCATTGCAAATTGTTATCCCCAAGGAAGCCCAAATAAATATTCTCAAACGTGATTTCTACAAAATATTTAAAAAACTGAAATTCGTAAACTGCAGTGATTAATCGATAGTAATATGTGAAAAAAGATCTCCATATTTCGAATTACAAAATGTTAAAAAACAACAAATTTTCAATATATGAACATATTTTGTTTTGGCTTCTGTAGGGAGCGATCAATTTATAATAAATTTACATAGCAAACTGAAACCCTTATTGATTTTTATAAAACATGAATTAAAAAATAATACTCGTAATCTTGGGTGTTGAATCTATAGTAACATGAAAAAGTTGGAAAATGGGATTATTTCTAGTTGCAGTGCCTATTGTAAAACTCCAATAAATGTATTTATCAATAAATCATAAAGATTCAAGATACAGTGTAACCCGGATATAAGAGAGTTGTCGGGACCGGAGAAGAAGTCTCTTATATCCGGGTTTCTCTTATATCCTGGTTTGGTCTATTTTGTTTAGGTAAGTAGGGCTCTAATTTGGGACCAGAGAAAATCTCTCTTATATCCGGGTTTATATTATATCAGGGTCTCTTATATCCGGAATACACTGTATATCTAAATAAATAAACGGTAAATTCTGTCTGTCTGTCTGTCCGTCCGTGTGTCTGAAACCCGTCTAACTCAAGACACACTAGCTCTATATAGATATATTATAACTTTTTACAAACAGGAGGATCCTGGGATTGAAAATATGCCCTACATCTGGTGCTCGAACATCAAGCCTTGAGATTTGTCTCCGGATGAGGAGGGAGCAGTAAAAAATTGAAATTTTAAAATAACTGAAAAAAAATTAGTGATTTTAAAAGTTTTTAATTTACATTGAGTTTAAAGTAACGCAAAAACTTTGAATTATTTTTTGTTTTGTTTTAAATTCAGTTTAAAATTTCTCCAAAACTTTGAGAATTGAGGAATTCAAAATTATTTCTTCAAAATTATCATTGCATATTTAGTTTTGTGCCGCGGGCCCAGTTAACCCAGCTAGCTTAAAATTCTACTTGGAGTACAGCTTTTAAGCTAGTAATTAATAAATGCTAAAAGCTTTATATACCCTGATGTATGGATCAGTTATAACCATTTTAGTATAGGTGATAAGAAAATTGAACATAGAATAGTGTCAGGTTAGTTTTGTCTATAATCGCAAGATACTACAAAACCAAAACGTTCATGTTATTAGTTTTGTCAGATCTGGACGCATCCAAATCGTTCAGAAATGTCTAAACTATCAGCTCTATACAAGCATTTCTTCAGATCAAGAATTAACAATGATTTCAAACGAATGAATCCTCTATATTTTAATGAAGACAATCCTTCATCAAATCCTGTAGACTGGCGCTACAGAATAATAAGAGTTTTATCAAAAAACAAAAGCCACATTACTTGAGAATTTCTAAGAGTAGCAACAACTAAAATTGATAGTTCATGTAACTCGAAGAGAAAATAACGACATAATCAAGACGTTGGCTTTCCACTCTACGTTAAAAAAGATGTTAGGGAGAAAAGTACATCAATGTTAGTAAAAGTGATAACAGTGGACTTCAGAAACCTATTCTCCTGAAAAACTGTTTTAAGAGAAAGATTTTATAAATTTCAACCAAAAGTAACGCTGTATGCAAAAGGATAATCTCACCTTTAATATTAAGCTTCCGAAATTATTTATTAATTTTACTTTTGTCTGACAAAAGGATGCTCCAGGGCAGCACCTAGTTATTCCGTTGTCTTTCAGACTGGAAATAACGTTTCTTGCTCTGTACTCTGAACTGCCAACAAAAAAGACGAAGATATTAGGTTGGTGCAAAAATAATGTCGTTTTCTCACGTGAAGTTGAACGTCAAAAAACGACATTATTTTTGCACCAACCTAATATTTTAATAAATTTCTACGCATTTTGTTTGTCCACGAAGCCATATCGATTGAATTCACTTTTCATGAATAAATTAAAAGACGATATTGGTTATTAAAAAGTCAAAATTGAAAATCACAAGGAATAAAATTATTATGAGAAACTTGTAACATAAATAAAACAACAAAGAAAATTCAGCATTAAGATAATCTCAGCATCTAATTGCTTTGTAGAAGCACACGGCCGTTCGGTAACAAAAAATATTGAATTTAGCTTTAAAATAAATTCCACAACACGTGCGTGATCACACACACTAGTTCAAACAGGAACACACGCATATTCAGCACCTGCTGTAGATAAATTATTAACACGCAAGCCAGTTTCATTCTAAACTTTAATGAGTTCGATCTTTATTCTCTTCTCGACCTTGAGCAAGAAATAAACTTAGGATCGGTAGGGAACTTAAATATGATAATGAGCATCACCTACACAGGTTTTAAGTATTTAAAAAAGGTACCCTGAAAGTGATGATTTAAAAAATGCTAGGTAACATTTCTATCCAACGTAATACTTATCTCTAAAGTTTTGAAATATATACACAGTGTAACCCGGATATAAGAGAGTTGTCGGGACCGGAGAAGAAGTATCTTATATCCGGGTTTATCTTATATCCGGGTTTCTTATATCCGGGTTACACTGTATGGGTAAAAAACAAACCAGTTTTCATGTGCTCGAAAATGTAACTTTGAGTTTCAAATACAAAGGCCGGGAAGATATTTCTTTTTCTTTTTTGAGAAAAACCAATAATTATTCTCGCCAGCCTTTTTATTAAATATTCCGAAAATCAGTCAAATCATAGGTGGAATGTCCAGACGAAGTTTCCTTTCTATAGACAGGATGAATATATTTACCGATTCCGTGACTGAAGAGCTCTTTTTAAATTCATACAGAATACATTGTTTTATATACGTCTGATATAAACTCACTTAAAAACCACTTTCCAAACAAAAGACTTCTTGAGAACTTTTCTATGTTGGAAGTACTCTCACGTCCGGAAGAGATTGATCCTGACCGGCTATTTAATTTATTTTTCATTTTTTTTACAGTCTACACATTAATTCCCGTCGCTAACCCAATTTATTTTCTTATTCACATTTTTCAAACTAGTTGTTTTTTCCAACATCACCTCTCACCTTTTTTGTTTCGAAAATATTAATTTTGGCTGAATATTCGAACTTACTCTTTTTTCCAGCTGAAATTGAACATAGGATAAGTTGCCCTCTGGCCAGTCTCGCCCAGGATCGCAGATTATTACAAAACCAAAACATTGACCTAATAACTCGTGTCATGTTCTTCAATAGCCTCTTCAGAACGAGACTTTCATTTGGAAGACATACATGGCGCCAAAACCGTTTTGAAATATCGAAACTATCAGCTATATACAACTACTTTCTCGGATCGATGTTTAAAAATGGCTTCTAGCGAGTGAAACCTGTAGGCCTCAACGGAGACTATTATTTTTTGAACTACGTGGAACGTCGGGAAAAACAATCACGAAGAACTGTAGCAAATAACAGAAACGTCATATCCCGAAGACTTTCAACAGCGGCAACAAATAAAATGGATAGCAAATGTAACTCAAACAGAAAAAAATGACATAATCAAGATGTTTACATTCCACGCTATTTCAAACGAAAGGCTAGCAAGAAAACCTCAATCAACACTGGAAAGAACAATAACAGTAAACTTGAGAAAAAACAATTTTAATAGAAAGATTTTATAAATTTCAGCCGACGGTATGACTACTTACTTAGTTAGTGAATGCCGAATATGTCCTTATAAGGAAACGGCTAATATTAACATTACCATTTCTAAGAGTAAACCGGAAATTTGAAAAAATTCACAACACTTATTTGTCGAGATTCATGTCTATACAAAGTTGGCTTCAAATTGTCTACATAAGCATTAAAAAGATTTTAAACTAAGAAACAAGAAAAAACAAATCTATTATTCAGTCGTATTTCACACTCAGATAAATAAATAAATGATTATTTTTTTACTTCTTGTTTGGAATCTGGAATCTGATTTATTCGGAATATGATATACTTCAGCACTGATATCATTTTTGGTGCTACTTTAGTATGATATCTACAGAAGCATTTGCAATCTACCATAACTGACGATGCACTCATTATTGCTGGAAAATACTCAGGAAAAACGATGACCTGTTTACTGTTTCTTTAAATGACATCAAATCAGTCTACAAACATTAAAATCACTATGATTTTAAAAAAGTTTTGTATAAAAATTTGTTAATGTTTTTTAATACATAACCAGTTCACTGTTAACTGCCTTTAACCCCTAAAACTAACCCTAATTGCTAACTCTAACCCTAACATATTTCATATTTCCAATAGTTGGTAAATATCATACCAAAGTAGAAAATGAATAATAGATATCATACTATAGTAGAAAATAGGCGGTAGATATCATACTATAGTAGAAAATGAATAGTAGATATCAAACTATAGTAGAAAATGGACGGTAGATATCATAGTATAGTAGAAAATGGGCGGTAGATATCATACTATAGTACAAAATGGGCGGTAGATATCATACTATAGTACAAAATGAATAGTAGATATCAAACTATAGTACAAAATGGCCGGTAGATATCATACTATAGTAGAAAATGGGCGGTAGATATCATACTATAGTAGAAAATGAATATTAGATATCAAACTATAGTAGAAATTGGACGGTAGATATCATACTATAGTAGAAAATGGGCGGTAGATATCATACTATAGTAGAAAATGGGAGGTGGATATCATAGTATAGTAGAAAATGAATAGTAGATATCAAACTATAGTAGAAAATGGGCGGTAGATATCATACTATAGTAGAAAATGAATAGTAGATATCAAACTATAGTAAAAGTTGGATGGTAGATATCATACTATAGTAAAAAATGGGCGGTAAATATCATACTATAGTAGAAAATGAATGGTAGATATCATACTATAGTAGTAAATGGGCGGTAGATATCATACTATAGTAGAAAATGAATAGTAGATATCAAACTATAGTACAAAATGGGCAGTAGATATACTATAGTAGAAAATGAATAGTAGATATCAAACTATAGTAGAAAATGAATATTAGATATCAAACTATAGTAGAAATTGGACGGTAGATATCATACTATAGTAGAAAATGGGCGGTAGATATCATACTATAGTAGAAAATGGGCGGTAGATATCATACTATAGTAGAAAATGAATAGTAGATATCAAACTATAGTAGAAAATGGGCGGTAGATATCATGCTATTGTAGAAAATGAATAGTAGATATCATACTATAGTAAAAAATGGACGGTAGATATCATACTATAGTAGAAAATAAATAGTAGATATCAAACTATAGTAGAAAATGGACGGTAGATATCATACTATAGTAGAAAATGGGTGGTAGATATACTATAGTAGACCCCCTTTTTCATTTGATCTATAACATTTCTTGAGCGCTAACACATTTTTTTCAAACTGAGATATTCTAAATCTTATTCCAGATCCAGCCAATATGCCCGTGATCACCGAAGCCCTTTTTTCTCATTATTTACTCTAGTAATTTCAACGGTCTCTTTCTGACGTTAAAGGTAAGTGACCTTTTTGCTTCCATCTTCTCTAAAACATCGTCATTAGTCTCACGTTTGCTACATTGTAAATTCAGTATTCTTCTGTAGAACTACATTTATGAAAAAAACACCATCGACTAGCAGGATAAAACCTTACAGCAGCAAATAAGTCATTGTAAATATTTCTAATAAAATAGGGTATTATGGCCTGAAACGCACGTGGGATATTTATCATATGAATATATATACTGAAAATAACTGGGAAGAGAAAAAGTGGATTCATACCTTTCACAAGAGCATTTGTGCTTAAGTGAATATAACGAACCCAATGGGAATTGGAACTCGGATCTCCGATTAACGATTCCGTGTTGTTATCGATTAAATCACCCACTCAGCTAAGTTTACAGTACCTGGTATTCCCAAGCGGTAACACATCAAATTACTGACCAGGCCCGACGTTACTTAACTTTGGTGATCGTACGGGAAGCGATTTTCAACGTGATATGGCTGTACGCCTTGATGGTCTTCCACATAATTATTGGTGAGATTGTAACAATCTGATTGATTAATTTGTTTTTTTAATGGTATATCAACACCTTATGGGTCATTTAATGTTGAAATTTTGTTTTCTTGGGAGCTTTGAAGTAATAAAAAAATGATATGTTATTCTGCTTTCACAATTGAATACATGGTAGATGATTGGTTAATTGAGTTTGTTTAGCGGCATATCGACCTCTATGGGTTATTTAATGCCGAAATCTAAATATTTTGAACATAACTGTAGCTTTCAAAAATAGAAAAATGTATTGCTTTTCATTTTGCTTTAAAATGTATTGTTGGTAATTTTGATCTAAATATGTATTGTTGGTAATTATTTTCATATAAAAATATATTGCTGGTATTTTATTAAAAAAATGTATTTTTATACTTTAATAATGTTTTGGTTTTATTTGGGGGTTCACTATTTGTGCATGGCTGGAGTCCTAACAGGTGCTTCCACCCCTGGAACAACAGAAATTTAGAGGTGGTTCCACTTTCCACAAAACCTCTAATCTCCCGATAAGAGGCCTTGCTGCCCGATGTAGTTTATCGTCAAACCCAGAACTAGAAGCAATCTGAAGGAGCTATACATTAGATGAATCGGAAATATGTGAAAGAAACGACAGTTTAAATAGACTAGCTGTCACTTGATCTTCCGTAATAGCAATCAAATATTTCTGTGAAGATGTACATATAACGAAGTAAAGAAAACAAAAACAGCTAGAAAATTTTCACATGATGTATCCTTCTAGACAGTATTCGGCATTATAGTAATTATAATAAGAAAAAATACAAAAATAGGTCTGCAGGTCTGCAGCTTCGGATATTGATTAGGTAATGAAGAGAAAATCGAAGAACAGATCAATAATAATTGAATCACTCGGAGAGCCGAGTTCGAATTCCAGTCGAGTTCATTACATTCACTTATGCGCTGCATATGAATCCATCTCTTTCCCCCCACCTATGGGTAAATAGCAGGAAAGATTGGGCCCTACAGCCGTGGTTAGCAACCAGTCTAAAAGGAAAACCCAGAGTAGCCTTGAGAGGGTTCGGATCATTGCTGCTGCGCCTAAAGCAGGAGTGGTGCTCCTACGACACTAAGGGCTTACGGGGTTTCATGACCGAATCATTGAATGTTCTCACAAGTTCTAATTGGGGGCAGATACTGAAGTTCAAGTGACAGCAAGTCTACTAAGAAGAGCGCTGGAGTACTGAGAAGACTTGCTGTCACCTAGTCTCCAATGTAAGTTACCATGCATTACTGGAGTTAAGACTCAGATAATAAACTGATAGATGCGTGCATACTGTTGCGGTTATCGGAACGGAATATATGACTGGCGTGTCGAGTTTAAATTCCAACCGAGGCCTTTTTATTCTCTTTCGCACAAATACACTTAAAAATATGATAAGGTACGATAAGATTAAATTAGCAGCTGAACTAAAAAAAATGACCTACAATCTGTTGTTAGCTGGGGCAAGGAATGGCTTGTTAGTTTTAACGACGCCAAAATGAAACTACTCTCGTTTAATAATCTGAGAGAACACTTTTTAACTTTCACTATTATGTCTGATTCTAACCTCCAGGCGAGCAACTCATTGCGCCTTCACGGATTAACTTTCCCCCCTGACATGAAGTGGAAAGATTATATTGAAACAATTGCTAGGTTTGCTGCTAGGAAAGTTGGTTCACTGTGTCGTGCTAGATAGTTTTTCTCGCCAGATTCCATCTTACATATTAGTAAGTATACCATTCGTCCTGGGTTTGAATATTGCTGCAAGCATCTGGTCTGCTGTTCCTGCTATATATTTAAAGATTCTTGATAAAATCGGAAGAAGAACGTTATTTGTCCTTACCTGGCATCTTGGTTTCAGTCACTCCCCTACCGCCATTACGTAGCTTCCCTGTGCCTTTTCTATAAATATTCCTTGGTGATTGTTCCAATTTACGAATTTAGGCGCAATACTATATTCGCGATAAGCTCTCGTCATTTTACAGTTGGAATGGCTAGAAGTAACCGTACGTTCAATGCTAACCGTTTCTTCTATCGCACTTCTCGCTTGTGGAACTCTCTTTCTGACTCTTGTTTCCCAGTCAGCTTTGTTTTTTTAATTTAAATGCAATGTCAATAGTCATGTTGTGTCTTCTTAATTCTTGTTCTTTTATTGTTATCTCTCCTTAATAATGTTTTTGTCTCATATTCTATAACACTACGTAACACCTTGCGTCTTAGTGGCTTTATTGCCTTATTGGGTGTAAAATGATTAAAACAAATGATGTTATCTATTCTTATAGGGTTTAATGGGCGAGTAGATCCAAGTTGAAGGGTGGAGATTTATTTTCGGGCATCAGTGCTTGGGAGGTGTGAGGTATGGCACATACGTTTTTGAATGGATTATGGAGAGCCTAGCAAATTTCGACGGAATAACGAGGAAGATACTGACTATGAAAAGGTGCTTACATTCTTGAAGTAATGTGGCTAGGATTTACCTACCCCGAAAAGATGATGGAGGTGGTTTGATTAGGCTAGAAGAATGAGTAACATCAGAATGTAAACTATTGCACGAATAACCAGGAGTGGATGCTAAAATGTACGCTAAAAGAAAAGGTCATTGTGGGGTTAAAAAATATCATTGGCGGATTGCGAGAAGAGTATGATTTGAAGGTCGATGCATGGAAGGAAAATACCTTGCACTGAGCATTTGCCAAGGAAACCCAAGAGATGGCAGATGCGGAATCACGGAGCTGTCTTAGGAACGTGTTCTTGAAGAAAGAAACCGAAAGGAAGATCTATGTAGCGCAAGAGCAGGCTTTACAAACAAATTGCATAACAGGATATATTGAAGGCAAAAGAGACAGAAAAACTGCTCATAGCCTAGCTAACGAACTTGTGCACATGATTGGCAGAACAGCGATTCGGAAAGATAGCAAAAAGACACATTTTACTAAGAGGTAAAAGGACAGGAAATTGTGAAGAGTTAAGATCGCCAAGGTCTTGAAGAAACACGACACATAGAAGAAGAAGCCTCTATTGTTGGAACAGCTGATTTATCCATGCACCGGTTATGTAGGAAAGATGTTTAAAGCGTGTGGCACATAGTCAATGGCTGTACTCTCCTGCCACAGAAAGAGTACAGGCGATGCCATGAAAAATAGCTTTCAAAATAATCTTGGAACTATGCAGGAAGTATGGCCTCGTGTACAGAGAGAGGTGATACGAGCATTCACCACAGTCAATAGCCGAGAATGAAGATCATGCGGGATACAACTATTTTGACTGGCAAGCGCTTGGAGAGCAACCACCCTGGCATACACTTGGGCACAAGAGCGGCCTTGAATAGACACCTATAGATGTTACTGTACTTTGTGATAAGAACATCATGAAGGCACAGTAGGCAAAAATACAGAGGTTCAGGGAAAGAAAGGGCAAATTTACCAAAGAGCAGTTGAAGTTGTCGCTTTTGTGGTTGGCGCACTCGGGACCATTTCACGAAATTGTTCTACATCAGAGTACAACTTGGATATACTTAACTTCATTGGGAGTAGGCAGGTACAGCTCATATACTGAGGAAACTGTTGTGTGCGGATATCATCACCCAACCGAAACGTGTAAGAGTCGGAGAAGATATCAAACAATAATAATAATAAAAGTCCAACATTGAAAGAATCGGAATAAAGACTAGTATCACATCAATTCAGAAGTCTGCCTTGGTTGACACTGTACGTATTCTGCGAAAGGTGCTCTCTGTCTGAGGTCCACGTCTTGATGCAGAGCACCCATAATTCAAGATCTACTGTTGAAAACAAAGCCATTCATGAGAAGATAATAATAATAATAATAATAATAATAATAATAATAATAATAATAAACCACAAACAAAATAAGTGCCTCCTTATTGATATGCAATGTATCTTTGAAGATATTCGAAAAACTGTCAAAATACAAGGACCTTGAAATAGAAATCTCAAAAATGTGGCACATGGGAACATCAACTATTCCTGTTGTAGTTGGAGCCCTTGGACTGGTTGGAAAAGATTCCAGTAGGCTGATTGAAGGGATCCCTGGAAGTCCATGCCTCAAAGAGATACAAAAAATTGTTCTGACAAGTACAGCCCACACTTTACGAAGGGCTTTATCTATGTAATTATTTTTTTTATTTTATTGTATTTTTTTTTTGCAGTGGAAAGTGTCATGATGCCATTTCTAACCTTAGGTCCCTGGGCGGGACCCGGAAAGAAATGTGTAAACGCCAGATATCAAAGGAAATAAAAATAATAATAATAATAGTAATAGTAGTAGTAGTAGTAGTAGTAGTAGTAGTAGTAATAATAATAATAACGTATTCTTAAGGCTTTGGAAATGTACAAAGTCATCTAAACTATAGCATGGAACTGTGGAAAACCACATTATACCTAAATCACACCAAAGTGCTGCCGCTTCCAGTCACCTGAATATCCGATAAGGAATCTTCCAAGGACACTCCCTGTCACCCCTTCTGTTCTGTCTGTCCTTAACCACCCTTTCGCATGAACTAAACAGTAATAACGATGGACACGAAGTTAAGTATTTAATCACCTATTCTACATGAATGATATCAAACTCTTTGTCAAAGTTGACAATGAGTTGAAGGTTCTCCCCAATACTGTAAAATGTTTCAGTGATACCATCGATATGGATTTCGGGTCAGATAAATGTACAAAAGTAACATTCAAGAAAGGGAGAATTACATAAACATACTCAATAGATCTAGACTTTATCTCAAAGGTTAAGTAACTGGAACAAACAGAAGCCTATAACTAACTAGGAGTGATAGAAGGTGATTGAATACAGCATGCTCAAATGAAGAAGAAAGTAAGAAAAGAATAGTACAATTGTGTGTTTGATCTTTTTTACAAAAAGGATCAGTTGAAAATGTCATGAAACCATTTCTAACCTTTGGCATCTGGTTGTGACCCGGATGGAAACGTGTATACAACAGAAATCAAAGGAAATAATAATAATTTAGACAGCAAAAAGAAGAGAAAGTAACCAACTATGATCCTTTGAAGTTTGAAATCGTAATACTTTGAAAGTTAAGGAGGTCATAGTCATACTAGTTGTTTATTGGTTCGTTTGGTACGGTGCCTGACAGAACGGAGACGGGGATAAAGAAAAATGGAATTGATTTCCCAATGAATTTTTTACAGAAAGAAAGCCTCTTAGAAATGACAAGAATAATCTGAGAAGTGATGAACACAGAGTCAGAGGAAAATTGCATGATAACTAAGGCTGCATGTTGTGACCCGCTATCCAGGTATTATCAGATATTAAGATATTAACTGAGAAAATAATAATAATAATAATAATAATAATAATAATAATAATAATAATAAGGACCTTGAAATAGAAATCTCAGAAATGTGGCACATGGGAACATCAACAATTCCTGTTGTAGTTGGAGCCCTTGGACTGGTTGGAAAAGATTCCAGTAGGCTGATTAAAGGGATCTCTGGAAGTCCATGCCTCAAAGAGATACAAAAAATGGTTCTGACAAGTACAGCCTACACTTTACGAAGGGCTTTATCTATGTAATTATTTTTCTTTTATTTTTTATTTTAATTTTTTTTTTGTAGTGGAAAGTGTCATGATGCCATTTCTAACCTTAGGTCCCTGGGCGGGACCCGGAAAGAAATGTGTAAACGCCAGATATCAAAGGAAATAAAAAAATAATAATAATAATAATAATAATAATAATAACAATAATAATAATGTTGAGGATGATGACGATGATGATAATATAATCCATATTTCAGAAAGATTCAATGCTTCTGTTTATAAATACTTCAATGCGGAAGAAAAAAAGAATGTATTTTTTGTTTATTATTTGTTGCTATAATTTCCTTCTATTTTTAAACGGTATCAATTTCACAGGAAATGCGTTTCCTATTTTCTCCTGCTCCGCTTCCCTGCTAATTTCATGAATAAATGGTCATTTAAATCTGTCATCAAATTAGAATCTAAAATAACTCAACGAAAGTAAAAATTAAAAAAATATATTTTAAAATAGCTAATCAAATGTGCCGATGATGCATAAAAATTAAAATCTTCTAAATTATTGGACACAGTGAATTAAATGGAGCGGCTAAGAGAGAGGGGGGGGGAGAAAGAGAGAAGGAAAAGGAAAGGAATCTTTTGAGTTTTATGGTAATTAATTCTCTAAGCGAAAATCAAAATTATTTTCTCTTTTGAACATTTTATAAGAATCTTTAGCTCTCTATATACTCATATACAAGCCGATATTTTGTGCAGAATGACCTTTAAACTTTTGTCAATAATTTATCTATTTACTATTCGAGGAGGCACGCTGGAGTAATGGTTAACGGCTCGGATTGTAGGAATCGGAGAGCCGAGTTCGAAATCTAGTTCTGATCCATTACATTCATTTACGTGCTAATACCCCGGGTTCTATAGCCTTGAATGGCAACTGGTCTACCGCAGAAAGAAATGGCAACCTATTGCAGGAAAAAAAATCTACCTCATCAGTCATATATCGAAAGATACATGATCCCCTGAGCGTGTATCACATAACTGATTGATTCGATTCGACGTAGATTGTTTTTGATTGTTTGTTTTCTGTCGAAGTGAACCGAATAAAATATCAAATACTTTACAAAAAAAAAACGTACGATTTACCTATTATTCTGAGCAGACATATAACTATGTGTGTGTGTGTGTGTGTGTGTGTGTGGAGAAAAAGAGATCACCAAAATGAAATTGAAAGATATATAGATATGAACCAGACTGCGATAGATAGATAGATAGATAACATTTCTCAGCATTACCCACTTACATTCGAAATGATCATCAGAAACATTTACTTCATAGTGAAGCTGAAAACCTTTCTTCATTGTCTCGTATCCGTATGAAAACTTAACAGATTCAAATAGCTAGCAGTTTCCCTCTTTACTTCATAGTCACTTAAAACATCACTCTAGATTTCTTTTTATGGCATTCTGCCACAGAATAAGTCTATGAAAATGGAAATAGAACAACAGAAGCAACAAAAACGATTAATAACATTGGAATTACAAGTAATTATTACCTTTACTGTGTTGGCTCTTTATTTCTTCCTTTCTTTCTTTAAAATTTTAATCAAGTGATCGAAATGAATTATGTTCATCAGAATTAATGACGGACATGATTCCAATAATCTATTTCCGGAAGCATGCATTGAATGTTAATTTAAATCCATATGACGGTTAATTAATTCCAAAGAATCATTTTCTATAGGTGATTCTTTCAAAAAACAAAAAAAAAGCAAAATATTCTTCCAATTAAAAGTTCTTTTCGATTTAAAAAAAAATTATCTATCTGATTTTAGCTGCTTTCTCGAAACACCACGCGGACTAGTGGTCAGAATGTCAGATTTTCGACCATGAAACCCTGGTTCGAATCTCACCATGGTCGATTTGTCAGGTGACATCTTGATATTATTGGCATGTAGAGGCGATCCCAGTGAGCAGCAGATTTGCAAAGTGTCTGAAAACCGTATCAAGTGAAGGAAATTGGGGTATGCGGAACTATTTGGGAAATCGAAGTCGCCAAGTCATCGTGACCGAGGGTTTGTGTGTACTGGCCTTGTTCAGAATGTTGATCCGACCAGATAATGCGCTCGCTTTAATGCCCGCTCAACATAGCTGGAGTATAAACCACATGTCGGCTCTGTAGGTGGTGATCAAACACAAATGTGCTTGAGCAAGTGTCAGTAATAGGGATTGGCTAGCTGTCGTAGCAGACAGTCATACTCGGATACGAGCAGCCAGCCATTACACGCAGACTAATACCCATTCATTAAGCATAGTGGAGTTATAGTACAAGGCCACATGTAAGGTTCGAACTCACTACCTAAATGTAATGATTCAAGAAACCATCTAACTAACCCTTTGGTCATAACGATGAGCCTATGCGGTTTCATATTTCTAAATATATTATACATAAAATCGCAAACTGAATTAAAATTCAATGACAAAGGAACCTGATTTGTGAAGCTCTATTGGTGAGTCTTAGTGCGGCCTCCACTTAAAAAAAGACACCACTTGTGGATCGGTGCTTGCAGATTAGGGGTATAAAATCGACCGAAGTATATCTTTGTGTAAACTGGACCTATATATACTTTTTTGACTAGTAAAAAAAAAAAATGAATAAATAAGGAAACTTTTTAAAAGTTTTTTCTTTGTTTCGATTGATCTTCTTAAATATAATCTGTACTAATTTTGTATATATCTTAGATTCCACCCCCTCAAACAAATGGTAAAATTTATGCAATTCAGTAAAAGTTTTCCTATCCCTGGTCAGCCATTATATTTGAAACTAAATTAACTCTATCAGTATCTGAATATCACTCATGTAGTTGACATGCATGTATAAAACGAAGAAATACGTGAATCTTCAATATGGCTCTACAAACTTAAATCTTTTTTTATTATTTCATTATTTTTCTTTCAGGCTGAAAGAAATCAATTACAAAGATTCTTTGCAAAACAACTTCATACAAAATATTTTATGCATTTTTTTTTTTACAGTACAACCGAATGAATTGCATTAGTATAGAAGAAACACAACACGTCTTTGATGTGAGAATGTGTGTGACACTGATTGTAGTAGTCAGTTGCATGAAATAAGCAGGGAAGCTAACTTGCTACTGTTTACACACGTAAACAATCTTAGTCTTCATTTTTTATGTGTCAGTATCGCCAAGCATCTTTTGTAATATTACATACTCGAATAAATGAGAAAAATGTGAGTAATTAAGTGTGAGAATTTCAGTTTTGTATAATAAACCCGTGGTCAAAGGTTAACTAAAAAACTAAACTAGCGAACGAAAACTGATTATTTATATAACAAGACATCGACCCCATAAAAAAATTAGATTTATTAATCTCAAGTTTCTTGGTTAATAAATATGTTTCCAATTTTTAAATATCTATTGTAAGGAGGGAAAATATTGCTGATCATATTCTGAAATGATTCTCGGAAATTTTGTAGCGAACAACAAATCTTAATCATCTGCAAATTCAAAGAAAACCGCGCGTTTCATATGACGTCGCTGATTGGTTGGTTAATATATATGAATAAAAAAATTCAAATTTTTGGAGCCGGTTTGAGTACAAAAGTGAGTTAATTTCTGAGTTTAAGTAATCTATGGTATTTTTCTTAAATTCTGAAACAGGGTTCCACACTCTTATTGTCACGCCAGATGGGTGATATTTCAGCTTTGAAGGATTTTTGATGTAAAACAAAAAATAACGAAATTTTAAAAACTTTAAATAATCAATACTTTGGGGTATAGAATAAACGGACTGGCGTCCAGAGAGGCATAGCTGTGTCTCACAAACAAGATGAACCTTTCGTTATTGATAGATCACTGTCCAAGAGATGGCATATCGGACAATTGGTGGTAAGATTAAAATACATATTACAGTGGAACCTCAATTTAACGGACTAATAGTCGGAAGGGTCGTCCGTTAAAGCCTTTTGTCCATTAATTTAAATCACTTTTTTCGTGGCCTAAAAACACCCATTACAGTACAAAATTATTATTAAAAAATGTAAATGCAGTATATATGTATGTGTATTTTATTTTTAACTTACTATATAGTAACTTAAAATTAATTACACACACACACACACACACACATATATATATATATATATATATATATATATATATATATATATATATATATATATATATGGAGAGAGAGAGAGGGAGAGAGAGATAGAAAGAAAGAGAGAGAGATAGAAAGAAAGAGAGAGATGCTGTGTATGTTGCGTTTTAAATTTACCTTTAAATAAAGTTTGAAAAGTTTTAAAGTTTAAAAGGCCCAAGTAAACAACAGCGGCTACTTCCGGAACTACCAGTCTCTGTCTATTGATTGCGCCAGTAAACTACAGTGGCCAATTCTAGAACTAACGGACTTTACTAGCTACACGAGGACGTTTGGAGTTCCAGCAATGACACTACCATTTCTGCAGATTTTGTCCGTTAAATCCAAAGTCTGTTGGTTCCGAGACCGTTAATTCTAGGTTTTATTGTATATTTAATGGAGGTATGAGATTTCCATTTCTTCCTGAATAGTTCCTTGTAATCCCCTCTTCTGAATAGGCCATTTTTAGTCTATACCTTTATTTGTCTCGGTGTTTAGGCACTACGCGTATGTATCACATTTATTTATTAGAGAGTTATACTACCCTATCTGTCTATATTTCTGAGTATGAGGTATTATGTACATTATTTACATTATTCGGACTATTGTCCCCATCTTTGTCGCCATATTTATTATAACGTTTCGGTCGTTGTACGCTCCGGCCTTCTTCAGGTGGTTGGAATGTCGAACTTAACCCTTTATTTCGCTCACCGAGGCAGACTATTCTATTTCCACGTGCCATGTTTAATGGATGCCAGTTATCAGTTATCTCCTGTTAATTTTTCCCTCTGAAAGTTCTCCACTGCCTTAACCGGGTATTGAACTCACACTCTTTGGGTCCTGTCACTGGATCTAACCAACGCTTTTATCCACTCTGCCATGTGTCCTCAAGGACAGTCCTCTTTCACGCACATACTACTCTGGTCTCAAGTTTGGAGATTAGGGTTCACTTCAAGTGTTATGCCTGTATTTTTCACTTTTCTTGGTTGCTTGTTCTTTATTAAGTGTGCTGTAGACAAAAGTTTTTCTAGGCTGAAGTTATCTGCTTGTTAGTACAGGGATTCCAGTCTTAGAGTATCTCATGAAGAGGCTATCCTATCCGCAGGTGTATAAGATAAGGGCTACTGTATTGCGAATTGAATACAGACTATGTAGTAGCTATCGGTGGGGCCACTTGATGTCACAATGCAGTGTGGAGCTATGGCTACATTTTCTGATAACTGGATAGTGTAATCATACTGTTTGTTTTTGCTCTTTCGATACCTTGATTCTTAATCTTTCATTCATACTCGACTGTCAAGTCCTAAATCGAAGAAACGGAAATCCAGACCTACCAAAGCATTTTTATTTTTCAATCTCTTTCATCAATATCAGTTGTCTATGTGTGAACTTTCCAGAAACTTAAATGTATCTTCATGTGGTCAAACCGGACTTTATGTTTCCTTCGGAAACTTGCTTACGGCCGCATCACGTTGAAACACCGACTCGCGTACCATCACAGAAGTTAAGCAACGTCGAGCTTAGTCAGTACCCAGATGTGTGACCGCTTGGGCATAGCAGGGGCTGTAAGCTTGAATGTGCGTGTAGGGTAATGGATTACAGCTCGGAATTGGAAATCAATGATCCCAGTTCCAATTCCAATCGGATTATATTCACATACGCGCAAATACCCTTAGCTATGGGTTAATTAGTAAGGCTTGGATCAGTTACTCATTATTATTTCCAAAGCATTCTTACAATCTAAAAATATTTTTTGGCTTTAAATAACTTACAAAGGATTGATAAACCGTAAAAAAACAAAAGAATGAATCAATCTTTCTGAAACTGGTCTCAATGCATCTATTACTACGCAAGAATTCTCATTCCCTAGGTGCTCTCCTTTAATTCCGAAATAAACTCCACAGAATCGCTATAGGCTTGTGGTTTGTGTCGAAGATGGGATCCCAGGTAGCTGAGACTGTACAATCGAAGACTCTCACTTTCTATTCATGTGCTTTTGTGTGACCTTTATTTAAAAAAAATTCATCTATGAAGATGATGGAATTTTGCTGCTTGATCGAATAGGTGAAAAGATTGATGTAATCTTTTCTAGGGAAAGCAATGAAATTCCTTTTCATCACTCCGTGAAAAGCTAGCCAGTATTTGAACCTTAGGTTGATTGTGTGCTATTCTGTTAGGGTTATGAACTCTGTAAGCAATGCGACATTTCACAAACTACAATACGAATACGTACAAGAAAATCAAGATGGCCTGACGAATTCATTGTGCTGGAATCCATCAATCAAATGTCACCGTCTTTTGAATAAAGTTATGTACATATCAATATATTCTTTCCAGTCTTCGACTGATTTTACAGGTAATTTTTTTTTCTTAGTAAATTCCTTCGTAATATTTCGTGGCATTATAGTGTTGCGGTAAGAGCCAGTTGCCCTTATTTACTATCATGAATAGATTGATCAATCCTTTGTAAGTTATTTAAAGCCAGAAAATATTTTTAGATTGTAAGAATGCTTTGGAAATAATAATGATTAACTGATCCAAGCCTTACTAATTAACCCATAGCTAAGGGTATTTGCGCGTATGTGAATATAACCTGACTGGAATTGGAACTGGGCTCATCGATTTTCAATTCCGAGCTGTAATCCATTACCCCAAGCGGACCTGGGAAATTGTCTAGAAAAAAAAAGATAATACTATCGCAATGACTTTCTAGCTGATTTTTGAATACTACTATCACGTTTGATTTCGAGTTAAGTGTTTATGTCTTACCAGATCCCGCATCACAATAGATAGGAAGCATGTGATTCCTCTTTTGAGAAAACTACTCCTGAAAATGTCTCAACAACCAACATCGATCGTACATTTCCTGTCATTAACATTTCTCTAGAAAGCAGAATTTATCAGTCTGTACAACATACTGCTACGATCTGTAACGCTTCCAGTGACAAGCGTTTCATGCTTCTAAATAGTGAAAAAATTTCTGCGAAATTCCATGAGAAACATTCCAACGTTATTAATTGAAATTTTATGAGCTGGGAAAGTTAACTGAGGATTCTTTGTTGAAGAATTTGATAGCCGCCATGATAATCGCAGAATTAAAATGCATTTAATCTGTGGAAATTATTTGTGGAATACATTCTCATTGCTACTGCTACTAACACTACACTTTGGGAAGATTTTATTTAATAAAGTATTATAACTATTTAAAAAAAAATTTCTGACAATATTAGAAATTTGCAAGGATTCTCCTGATATGTAATTAGATTTTTTCCCCTCCTTTCACGCACATACACACAGGTGTAGGGATGCAAGTCATCTCAGTTTGGTTGAGATAACGAGGTCACGTGACAGTCGCTTAGTGGCGTCAGTTCATAGTCAGACGAAAGAGCCCAGTTCGTTAGTTAGCTTCCAGGAGTCGAAATCGAGCGTTTTGCTTTTTTTTGTTTTTTAGTACGGTAAAAGTCTACATCTGCCCATCCGGGCCCAGGCTAAATTTGCCCGCCTGGACGAGCTGACAAAAGAGACAACTCAAAAGCCCATGGCGCCGTTTTTCCTTTAGAGAAAATGTCCTCACCAGAGACATAGAATATAAAAATTGAGGTTGAGTTATGAATCATTTCTGTTTTTGTTTATCAATTGTTTATCATCAAAAAATAAAGTACAGTTACATTTAGATTTTCCTATTTTTTGGCGAAGCCATATTTATATTTCTCAAGGGGAATACGCGTGGATCGGAATTATATTCCCGACACGTGTTTTATTCTTGCTTTTTTGTTGTCATTGAAGAGAACAATGTTTTCATTTTAATCTACTGTGTACGCTGCCACTGTCGTGTAAAACCTAAGATATGTCATTTTACGTCAAATTGATTCTTAACTGCTACTGGAATGAGTTCCAGAAACTGGAATTTATTATGACTCAACTTTTCAGTAGAGGTTGCATATTTTTGATGTTGATAATAAAATAGACAAAGAGATGAAACAATCAGCCACAATACCTGAATGCAGCAAGTTGTCATAGGATACAAGATAGAAACAATACTGTGAAGGATCTACTGGGAACAGTGAAAATGATGCACATGCAAATTTATAGTATATCCACAGACAAAAGAGATTCTCTGGGACCCTGAGATTCAACTGTATAACTCAATACAGAGCAGATTTATTTATTGAAAACTAAAAGAATGATCTTCATTGGACATCGAATGCCGCTGCTCCAATAAAACACAGAATAAAACTAAAAATATTGAACAGGAAAATGACAGTCGTGTCGGTCGTTGCTGGAACACTTGGAGCGATTCGAAAAGCTTCACGAAATAATTAGAAAAGTTAAAAATCCGAAAAAGAATCGAGACCATTAAAACAACAGTATTATTGAAAACATCTGAAATACTAAGAGTTCTGGGATTTTTAAATACTAAATGTTCATCCAATGCAAGTCCCAAAAGCCATCCAAGGTAGAGTGTTAATGAATGAGGTTTTTGTATCGACTTAAGAGGAGGAAGTACCGTATTTGACGGCATATAAGACGCACGATTGTATAAGACGCACCCCAATTTCAGCAGGGAAAATCAAGAAAAATTAATAATTAGTAAAATTATTAGTAAATGATTCAGCTTAGGCTATATTTATGAGGTATTATTTTGGTTAAAGAAGCCATGATTACAATTAAACGAAAAATAATAGGTAAAAAGATCACGGGCCTATAAAAACTATATTATATCCAAAGGTAAGAAAACAAAATAAAAATCAAGCAATTATTACAATTGAGCAAAACTACAGTTACCATTACAATGTTATTCATCTTCAACTCAATAAAATTCGTCGTCTTCGTTATCAAAACTCTGATATTCATTTTCAATACTACCATCATCGTCGTTAAATAATGCGTCATCTTCCGTTCCATTGAGAGCATTGCTAATGCCACACTTTTTAAAAGATTTCACAATTTCTGGTTTAATATTATCCCAAGCTTGCTTCACCCATTCGCAGATTTGTGCAATGCTGCGTCTTTTTATTCTTCCTTATGTGATCAGGCATTGCCATCCACGTGTTCCATTGCTCCTTTATGTTTAAGTCTAAGCTAATAGGCGTTGCCAGGTAGCTAATTTCGGCCGACTATCGCAAATTTTAAACTTACATATGGCATATAAGACGCAAGGGAATTGTAAAAGATATTTTAAGTAGAAAAAAAATAAGTGAGCGTTATATGCCGTCAAATACGGTAAGTGCAGATTATAAGGATATTGATGTTGAATAACGGTTAACCGTAAATTTGAAGAGTATAGTGATCGAAAGGAAGCATCCACTCGGGAGTCTCTTTCATAAAGTAACGGTTCTCAGGAAAATACGGTCAGAGTGAAACTTCCTCCTTACCAATGGAATACGACGGAAAAGGATGATTCGATTCTGTGTACGTCATATAACATGTTCTAGCTGTAAAGGTCTAAACTGGTTAGGCTAAAGACTGCTGTTGATCTGAACATTTGTCATGGAAATAGAGACAGGCTTGTGAAGTTTCTGTGAAAATGAAGTTGTACAGTTGAGAATAATTCACCACCCACAAGGCAGTGTAAAAGGTTTTTAAATTTGCCAAGGCTGGAAATTGAGGATTAGGTAACTCTATCCCAGATATCATATTAATAATCCATTTTTGGTTCGATCTTATTCTTGCAAAGATATAGCATGCCAGGACGAGTTAAATACTTTCTGGGACAGCTCAAGGAACCTACTAAAGAGATGTCATATGATAATTGTGCTTTTACTTCATTAGTTCGCACGACCGTTATGCTCTGCCAATACTTCATAAATAATGGACTACTCCGTTTTGATCGCGTAGAAATAGGGAAAAAGACACTACTTAGTTTCAGTGAGAAAATAAAAGAAAGAAAGAAATATATAAGTGGACAGACAGAATCAGATTACGCTGATAAGAACAGATACTATACTTTGATCTTTGTCAAAAGGCCGAGGATCAGTGGCGACTGCGATGAAAGCGACACTTTTTCGACGCAAATTATCGTAAGACGGAAACTGAGTAAGGCGATCGCCAAAAATCCAGTTGCAGCTAATAAAATAATATCATCTGCAGAATTATTTCTAAATTATTATTATTAAGAGAAATGTTCGTAAGACGGGTATTTGTCTAGGAACAATAAATGGCTAAAGAGAGTCTGTAACCTTTCCAAACTTCATTTTTCATAATAATAATTCGTGACAGATCTAGCACAGTTGTTAAGACGACGGCGATAATTTCTTCTCATTCTTTAAGTAAATTAATTATTAATAATATCATTAAGCAATCTGATATTCAGAAAGATCGGCTTATCCAGGCGATAACGGCGGACCAAAATGTTGTTGACAAGAAAAGGAAAAAGGCAAATAATGGATGTAGTCGGGGAGCTTAACGATAGATCAATAGGCGCATCCTGGCAGAGAGTTAAAAAGACGTGAATGAATTTGAGAGTAGCGCCATTAATCATGATAAAACTGGCAATGTAAGCGTAAATAAAGAACATATTAGTCAATTAGTGGATGCTGTTGCTCATATTAAAATCTGACGCGAGAACTGACAAATGAATCGTAGTATATGAAGGAAATAGTGAAATTGTAAACTAAATAAGGATTTGTCAACTTGTGGAAATTGTTGCATATAATGAAATTGAACAAAGTGGTTAAATATCTGAACCTTAACAGATAAAAGATAAAATATTGTGGAATATGAAATTAAAAGTAGAAACAGTAACCATCAGAAAATTGGGAAGGATAGTTGTAAATAAAAAAAAATGTCAGCTTGTTGTTGCTTTTATATATAAGGAAGAGAAAGGACCATCAAAACTAATTAAATCCCATAATCTACCTGAAGAATTGATAAAAAATATAACAATATGAAAATGAAAGTAGTACCAATAATTATCAGAAAGCTGAGAACGACATTTGTAAATAAAGAAAATATGTCATCTACTGGTCATAGCTATTGTATAAAAACTGGTTAAATCCCATAATCTGACTCGAAATGTAACAAAAAAATCTTGTGGAATATGAAAGTGAAAGTATTTAAAATAATTATCAGCAAAATGATAAATTACTTGAAAGTAATGAAAAGATTTATAATATATAATCTGACCCAAAATGTAACAAAAGATCTTGTGGAATATGAAAGTGAAAGTATTTAAAATAATTATCAGCAAAATGATAAATTACTTGTAAATAATGAAAAGATTTATAATATATAATCTGACCCGAAATGTAACAAAAAATCTTGTGGAATATGAAAGTGAAAGTATTTAAAATAATTCTCAGCAAAATGAGAACTTACTTGTAAATAATGAAAAGATTTATCAACACTAGGATACTGTACATAATGAAAAGAAAGATTGAAAATATCTGAATCAGATAAAGAGACCTGATAACATATTGCGGAATATTGAGAAATTTGTTGAAAGTAAAAAGTAGCTGCATTACAAACGTAAGGAAGGGTCGTGGCCAGCAAACCACCGCCGGTAGTATATTGACAGCATTCGTACATTGAATACTGGCGATTTGAGGAGACTTACTGTAACTTCATTTCTAACAAGAGTAACCAGTTCTTGCTGGTGCGAAACATGATGCGTGCATAAAGAAAACTGCGACATGCAAAAATCACAAGGAAGTTCGAAAACGAGGCATTGGGCTGTTATATAGGAATAAACTATCGCTGCTGACACTTGAGTTTTAACATAGATCGCCAGTGAGCAAACACAAGCGATCCCATTATTGAATTAAGTAGACCACGTGACCATAGAGGAAACGCATATATAGGAGGTAGTAACGTGACGTCTAAGAGATCGTCATTTCTAGTCTATCCTCTATTACTATTCGGATCACCATTTCTACTCTATCCTCTACCTTTATTCTCTACTCTATTCACTATAATATTTCTCTGTTCGGATCACTATACGAATTCCCATTCGTTCGAGTATTATTGAGAAGGTACTATTAGTGCGAGTGTTATTCGAAGGCGTCTGACACCAGTATTGTTCAACGGCGTATTATAGTTGTATCTGCGATTACAAAGTCTCTACTACAACGAGTATTACGAAAGTGACGACGAACATTCGTTGGCATTCCAAAATTGTCAAACGAGTATTCGTTGACATCACAAAATGGACATAACATGAAAGAAGAAATGCTAAATATTACAAAAAAAGAAGAATATAACAATGTAGAAGGTACGGTTATATAAAGAAAACGAAAACAATAACGGCCTTTGAGAAAGGATTCATTGTCCAAATTGGAAATGCAGAACTATTAGCTGTAAGGTGATAACATTGGGACTCTTCTCGTGAGTCTAAATGCAGAATTAATCATCATCATCATCGTCGTCAGTCCTATGACATGGTATGGTTGTGATGTCGCTACGCAAATGAGTACTTGGTCAGTCCCCTTTCACATATCTGGGTTGAAATCCGGTGAATGTGTTCATTCATGCGTAACGTGTCATGGGGAAATAGACCTAACGGAGCTCATCCATCGCCAGATCAATTCACAGTCCATGTGCTTCATCTTGTCGGCTCACAGACGCGTAGCCGTTAATTCTATCGAGGGAAGCATTCGCCCTGGTTGTTGATTTAAATCTAGGAAGCAATTCGGACAGCGATATCGTGTCATCGCCGCAATGGTAAAATACATGGGTATAGAATTCCAGTCTAACCCATTGTGCTAGATGGCCTTTGACTCTAAAAGAAGGCTCATCCGCTTTTTGAGACGTCTTGTTTTAATCCTACTGGGAGTGAAATTAATAAAGAAATTTTTTTTTATCAAAAACTGAAACATTCTGTTCAGAAAAATATAATATTTTGGTCAAAAGTTACGGAACGACTTCCATATTTTGTTATTAATATCTACTCCTTTATTTCTTAAAAAAAAAGAATAATGTATAATATTTTATTATAATTCATTTGTCTTTCTTGATTCTTGTTTTGTATAAATAATGAAATGTTTTTCCATCATTTTCTTCCTAGCTTTTTTACATATTGTCTTCTGAAAATATTGTGTATTTCGGTCGAATTTCGCTTCGATTTTTGAATAGCTCTTTTCTTCTTTCTTACTCATATATACCATCTTTGAAAATAAAACATTATTCCCATATTGTTTACTTTCTTGTTGTAAAGGAAATATTTTTATTTTCTTCTTTTTTATTCATTCCTCCATTCATTCTTTAATTCTTTCATTCTCGCCGCCAACCATATTTTCCCCGTGCTGTATGTTTATTTTTGTTTCCAGTTCTTTCTTTCTTTCTTTCTTTCATTCTTTCTTTCTTTCTTTCTTTCATTCTTTCTTTCTTTCTTTCTTTCTTCTTTCTCCAAGTTTATTTTTTATTTCTGTTTTTCTTCTGTTTTTCATTTTTTTTTCTTTTGTTCAACGTCGACCAAGACTGGGACAACAAAATAACCTTGCGTGAGGTCAACGATGCTGTGAATGCCACTGAGTACTCAGTAAACAGCGAAGACGAAGCGCCACAAATCGATACTAGCGACCACCACATGCTGCAACAGTCCTAGCTTCCGTCTTCCTTCTGCCACAGATTTCCAGGTGACTGTTTCCTTCTGCTTCGTTCCTCTTCACTGCTTCTTCAAGAAAGTCTTTTTTTTTCAAAAAAGCACCATTCAGTCTGTTACTTAAAAAGAGCTGGCAGCCCATTTTTCTTTCTTACAGCCATACTGGTTATTTGCGTCTTTTTAAACGACTCTTAATATGGAACATTATAAATACGTAATTACATGCAAATAAATAGATTGGTAAATAGACAGATGTATAAATGTTTGCTCATCGATATGTCTATGAATTAATCTTGCAATTTTTTACATGTAGATTTAACAAATATTTGAAAAATTTAACAAATACTTGAAAAATCCTTATTTGTTGAGACTTTCTTTGGCTACCAAGTCGGTATTTAAGATTCTGGTTGTGACTGATTCAAATAGGAAAGCGATATGTAAATATAGATAACATCGTTGTTAAATAAAGCCACATTCGGCATACAGAAAAAATGTGTCTCATCATCAAATCTCGATGTCTGAAAGGGGTTGTTCATGAAATGGAAATGGCGCTAATATAAATAACATTTTTAAAACATTAATTTTTTTTAACAATAATGGGAAAAGACTTTCGCAAAAGTGAAAAACATATAACAAATACAATCTATGCACAAAAATAATCAAGATGAGTTGCAAAAATATTTCCTTGTGAACCCAAAGTTCTTTCAGGCAGGCAAAATGTCCTAAAGTCTTTGTTTAGATAGCTTTGCACAAGAAAACCTATTTGATAGAAAAACGCGAAAGAAAAATTGGAGAGGTGAGTTAAAGAAAACCCAGTCAAAGTTGGATCCAAAACGGTGGTCATATATTATTAGGGCGTTCGGGAAATAATGTTCTATTTTAGAATCAACTTTTATTGTCAATAACGATATATATATATATATATATATATATATATATATATATATATATATATATATATATATATATATATATATATATATGAAAGGCAGGATGTGTGTGTGTGTGTGTGTGTGTAACGAATGCACAATTTTCGACGGATTTGCACCAAAATTTACATGCACATGCTCCAAGTTATTAGGAAGCCCAAGACCGACTTTGCATTTCCCAACTCCCATCGATAGTGGAAATAATCGATTTTTTCATGCTTCTACGGCAGTTTTAATGTTGTTTGCGGCCATTTTCTACTGGCCAGAGTGAAAGCCAACAGCTGACTGACACGAATATTAACTAGCATGCTAGCATGCAAAAAAAAACAGATAGCTGCATTCGTCACAAGTGAGAAAAATTTAAAGCTGCATGGCACTTTACTCCAATTAGGCTCAACCTTGATTCTGATTCCGCAGAACTGGGTTGGGTGTGAAAAAATATTTGTTGTTAACATTCTTTTTTCATTCGGTTTTTCCAGTTTTGTTTAGTTCTTTTTTCGTAACAGATTTAATGTTTAGTATAGAGCTTAGAAAACATTCGCAGTGTGAGATAGGCAAGAAGTAAGGCATGTAGCAACATCAGCGCGGCAAAGAGCACTCCTTTAAAAGCAAGGAAGGGCAAAAATATTTTAAGTCAAGTGATAGCAATTGCTGTATGAGTCGTACGATTTTTTAATCAAGCACGGGCAACGCCGGGCCATGCTGCTAGTATATATATATATATATATATATATATATATATATATATATATATATATATATATGAGAACGTCAGTTTGTCACACTTTTCAACTTTACTCATAGAAGCCGTGGTTCAACATATCATACCATTTTGGAATCAGGCCGACTCTGTGAGCAAATTTTTTTTTTAAGCTTATCACCCCAAGCAAGGCTGGAAGCCACTAGCACGCAAGGGGTTACAGAATGTTTGGAGGAAGAGCAGATAGGAGTGGTAAAGGAGAGGATGTGGAGAAAGATAGTGGATCGATCAAGGCTAGGGGGTTACAGAAGATTTGGAGCGAGAGCACATGGGAATGAAAGGTGAAAGGATGTGGAGAAGGGAAGTGGATAGATCAAGGCAACTGGAGATGTCGATTGACGTTACACTTAAATATCTGGAGATTATATTTGTCAGGGAAACAGGAATAAGGAAGAGAGTTCCACAGGCGAGATGTGCGAGAAAGACATTCCGAGCCAGATCCGGATCTGCAATCCTGAAATTTTGGATTTCCAAGTTTTCATTACTGCGATTGTTTTTGGTGACTTTTTACGTGATTTTTTGCGACGAATTTTGTTGTACGATAACAATTTTTATAACTTGGAAATAAATTCGGGAATAATCGATCTTTCGCAAGATCCAGCGAAAGTCACCCATGGAATAAAAGTAATTAAAGTAAAGTGTTTGTACCGAAAATAAGGACCTACGGACATCAAATTGTCTTTAAATTATATGGTGGCAGAAGAATTATCGTTGTGATATTTAAAAAGTAAGCTCCAATATTAATGCAATACTTAAATGCAACAATCAATTTTGAGTTCTTCTGTAGTTTATTGTTGCCTATCGCATACGGCAGAAGTATAACACACAAAAAGAAATCTCCGCCAGCAGAGGACCAGATTGCAATAAAAAAAAAATAAGCCAAAGCTGCATCGAGGGAAAAAAAAATCGAAATTCCAACTAATATCACCTGAAGAAGGTTGGAATGTACAACGGCCGAAACGTCGTGAATGTGTCAATAAAGATGAGGACAACAATCCGATCAGTGTAATTAGTTACAATATCTCATCTCAGAGATATAGACAACAGTTAGCAATTTGATGGTGTAGCGAGTTTTACTATTACTAGATGTCCTTACGTTGTATCTTTGTGTCAGACTAAGTTAAGCTTTTGAAACATTAATTACATTAATTTCATTACTGATTATAAGGTTGACAGTCTCCTGCTGTTGTAGTCAATGGTGACGTCTTGTCTTCACCAGCAGAGATTCCTTCCATTCGTTGAATACTCTTAACTGCTAAGTCAGCCATATTCATTCGATTATATGCCCACCACGTCACCCGAAACCACGCCTTCTTTCCACATAATCATTGAAAAATGTCGTAAGAAACAAAGAAAAAAGTGATTGACTGTTATGCAATGTCTAGTTATCTCCATGGCAGTAACTATTAGACAGTTTTGTCACAGATTAAGGGACGATTTGGACCGATAAGTGTTGCGGATACGATGGACTGAATATGCGAGAAACAATGTTTTTAAAAAAGAATAGAAACTATAAATAAACTGCTACTACTAATAAAAAATGAGATGAACATTTTTGGTAGACATATTAAGGAAAGAATATATGAAGAATTTGACACTGAAAAGATATATCAAAGTCAAGATAAGTATAGGAAAACATGGCGAAATCTACTTGACAAGGTTGAGTAAATGGTTGTCGGAATAAATGACACAAAAATAAAGTGCAATTGTAAAAGAGAAACTATTGTTACACGCAACAAAAGGTAGGAAACTCTGGATAACCATGATCGCTCACATCCTGAATAGACATGACTGGTAGACAGAGAGGATATCTGGCATTCATGCCAGTTACTAGTGGTGCGTTAGAAGCAAATAAAAGATTGAAGCGACGAAATGTAATTGCAACACTGATGTCAAAAGAGAATAGAGCAGAGTCAAAACTGGTTTTCACGTGTTAGAAAAAGCTTCCTTTCAGCTTGACTTAGATTCATTAGTAGATTTTAGAACAATATTCAGCAAGTTATTTCTCGCAGACCATCTGATGGTATATTGCTTTTCACGCGCGCTGGATGCCGTTGCGTTCTATATTTATGTCAGACTAACCTTTTTGCAGACAGAGTTTTTCAATGACTTTTGAGATATTTCTTAACAGAAAAATCATGCAAAAAAAGTAAAAACGTGTGAGATACATCTTAAAGTAATAGTCGAAATGGGAAAAAAAGCCGAATCAAAGTGGTATTGAGACTGGCCATCATATATTAGAAAAAGGGTCCTTCCATCTGGTAGCGTTTCTAGAAGACGGGTTGAACTTCTCCTGCTGCTGTAATCAAAGATGGCGTCTTGTCTTGAGCGGCAGCACATCATTCTTTTCGTTGGATATTTTCGACTGTAGAGCCAGCCACATTCGCTCTCTTATATCTCCAACGCCATATTATTTTAGATTATTTCATTCCAAGCAAGAAGCCTCTAAGATGCAAGTTGTTACTGAACGTGAAAGAAACTGATGAGAAAGGAAAATAAAGAGAACAAGATTCAAAGTGACAGATGACGACAACTGACGTTAGGTTTAACCTTTTAAAGTTTGTAGTTGATGGAAAAGGAAATAACTTGAAGAGAGCTTCATAGGCGGAAAGAAACTATTAGATCAGAACTTACGGTTAAACTTAGAAATTTCAACAGTAAAAGGATGACATTTAGCTGTCAATCTAGTACGAGGCTTAAACTCATGAAACATCAAAAGTAACAACGTTCCATAAACGGAATTTTGCTTGATTTCGAATTTCCAATGAGTTATTTTGAACGAGCTTCTTGGTTATTTCTAAAGTTTTTATTTTCTATGAGATGAATCCACTCCGCAAAAGACTGTGGAATGCAAAAGAATATATTCTTAGATTGAAAATATACCAAGGCGAAAGAAAATGACCACATCTGAAACAAGAAATGAAATGTATTTACAAATCATAGTCTGATACAAGTCCACAATAATGAGGTCTCTTTCAGTATCTACAAACTCGCTAGAAGTAGTTTGCTAACTACTCGAACACTTTCGGCAACGGTTACACATATCTAGCTATACATGGTGGTATTATAAAATATGTGAACTAGGCTTCTGGAGAAGTCTGATGGTTAGTTGACTAGTCCCGCAGACGTTTACCCGTGCGTTTCCATTTCATTGGGCCCACTAATTTATTTCCTTGTGCAAGACTTTATAGTCATGAGGTGGTAACGGAAAATTACCATACTCTACGTCCAATGATTGCATTGTTCAACAGAAACGAGGATGCAGCTAACGATCACTGGTACCCAACATAATGAGTCACTCGTGCTATCTACTCGAGATTTTGTAACGTTGTACTGGAACAGTTCTGTGATCTTTACAATAGCTGACAAATTTAAGTAAAATGAATGCAGTAAGATTTTCTGTGAAATATCAAAATTCTTTCGACGAATATTCTTTTATTTTTTTTTTAAAACGTGTATTTCAAGACTTGTAAAAATAATATTGCAAAAGGAACAATCCATTCAATTTGAGTTCAGTATTTTTATCTTTTTAAAATTTGAAATGTCAGTTGATTGCTGTCATTCGTAACATATATTTCGGGTGTTGCATCTTCAACGCATTAATACACATACTTCTTCTGGAAATTGAAAAATAAAACAAAATTCCTCACCATAACTAAATTTCATTTAAAATAAATGGCTGAATTTGATCGTGGAGAAGGAAGTAAAACAATACAATATTATTATTATTTTTTTTTTTTTTTTGATTCAGTCTTTTGATACTTGAGATAAACGTCTCAAACTCCGGAAAACCCTGACAGCCGATTAAGTTTCCAAAGATCACAACTCTGATTTATCGACTAACGATAATATTACATGGGTTACCGCT
>OZ038488.1:78517729-78525229 GCA_964036315.1 Acanthosepion esculentum
TAGATTAAACGTTGGTTGACTGTTAATGTAAGTGTGAGAAAATATTTAGTAATTTATTTTCTCACCTTTTAATTTTGAATCCACAAAAGAAAAAAAGAAAAAAAAGCCATTACTTCTGACCTGAGGAGTTTCTAAGATTGGTAAGCCTGCAGCTCTGACGTCGCCGTATTTAAGTATTGACTGTCTAAGAGCGTCACACAAGAGGCAACTACTAGAATTTTTTATTTCGTCTCTCTGATTTTTCCTGAAAGAGACAAAACCGCCCCAGGAAAAAAAAAATCTGTCTGGGTAGTAGGTTAAGTTAATGGCGTTTGAAAAAGTGTCTTTAGAGACAGTTCTTTGTACGAGTGAAAAAGGGGATTTAGTAGACCTTTTTTCTCAATGACAACACTTAGCTTTATTAATTCAGTCACCCGCTTTTAATGTTTCAGATTTGTTGTTTCCTAAGGTTATTGTGAGATCAGCTGGGTCACGTCAGTTTGCATTTAAACTCATTTTTCACGTTCGTCACAACGGAACGGTGAGTGATAGCCATATATAAAAATAACAGTAAGATATATCAGTATATAACAGATTCTAGAAAAACCCACCCGTACTATCGTCTACGACCAGAACTTTTCTAACAGGGATAGATAGATAGATACATAGATAGATAGATGGCCACTACTACGGTGTCGAGTATGTCCACCGCAAGATATCATTGTTAGACTTTGTGGTGTCTTGAGTAGATATGACTCTACACCGGAGAAACTTTTAAAATATCAGGTACAGAGTTGGCAGGCATGAAACGCATGAATTTTGTTGCTATTTTTGTGAATGTTTGCGTGTCTTTTCAAATAAATAGACAATGAATAAACTTTGATAGATAGATAGATAGTGAAAATATGGACATATATAGATAATGAACATCTGGTGATCGATAGATATATAGGTTTCGATTAGGCTGGTCAAATCAGTCAGTTATGTGCCATGCGTAATACACGCTTAGGTGATCATGTATTTTTCGATTATTTCCCGCAGTAGGTTGCCATTTCTTTCTGCGCTAGACCAGTTGCCATCCAAGGCTATAGAGCCCTGTCTGTCCTGCTATTTACCCATAACTGGGGAGGACGAAGAGGATTCGTACCTTTCCCAAGGGTATTAGCACGTAAATGAATATAAAGGATTTGACTAGAATTCGAACTCGGCTCTCTGATTCCTCAATCCGAAACGCTATCCATCACTCCACCGTCTGGTACGACAAAAAGCATAGAGATCAAGTGTAGATCAAGTTCACGACACTAAACATTAGTCTGCGTTGCTATCCCCCAATATAATGCATTAGACTAAAATCATGAGATCAGAACAGTCTTTTGATAATGAAAATCTGTTGCCATTTGAATTCCGAACTTTTATCTGATCTCCGACACCGATCACAGGTGTCGACTGGAGATATTTCTTACTTCGACTTTATGCATGAGTACAACGCAATATTTATAACCACTGCTATTAATTCCTAGCATTTCGGTCAAATATCGCCTCGTTTTTTTGAATAGCTTATATCTTGTTTCATATTCGTATATACCATCTTTGAAAAAATAAAATACTATTCTCGTATTGTTTAATTTCTTTTTGTAAATAAAGAAATGTTTCCTTTATTTTATTCTCTTTTATTCATCCCTCCATTCATATTGCAGTTCTTTCATTCTAGCCGTCAACTGTATTTTACCGGGTTGTACGTTTATTTTTGTTTTCAGTTCCTTCTTTCTTTCTTTAAATATTTCTTTCTTTCTTCTTCTTTTTTTTTCGGAGTATTTTTTTTTAAATTTCTGTTTTTCTTGTCTCTCTTTTGTTTAACGTAATATTTCTTCGCACACATTTTTATGCAAATAAGTCACTAATTTGCCATGCGTGATACACGCTTAGGCGATCATGTATCTTTCAATACATGACTGACGAGGCAGATTTTTCCCGCAATAGGTTGTCATTTCTTTCTGCGGTAGACCAGTTGCCATCCAAGGCTAAAGAACCCGGTCTGTCCTGCTATTTACCTATAACTGGGGAAAAATAAGGGATCCATACTTTTCCCAAGAGTATTAGCAGGTAAGTGAATGTAATGGATTCGACTGGAATTCGAACTCGATTCCTCAATCCAAGCCGCTAGCTATTACTCCACCTGGCCTACGCAAATTATGTACTTCAATAGCCTCATCAGATCGAGATTTTCGTGTGGATGTTCAGCATGGCGTCAAACTTGTTCAGAAGTATCTAAGCTGTCGGCTGCATTTAACCACTTTCTTCAATCAATAAAAATGGCTTCGAGCAAATGAAACCTGTATGTCTTAACGAGGACTATCCTTCTTCAATACTCGTGGACTGGTGCCATAGAATCACACATAAAGATCTATACCAAATAGCAGAAATTACATCATTTGAAGACTTCCAACAACAATAACAACTAAAATCGATATCACGTGTAGCTCGAAGTGAAAATATTGATATAATCACAATGTTTACGTTGTTTTTTCTTTCTTTCTTTCTTTTTGCATTTTTTTTTTAAATTTTTGTTTGTCTTCTTTTTCTTTTGTTCAACTTAATATTTCTCTACATTCCTAATTATGACTATACTACTTTTAATCTTTCTCTTTCATATCTCCCATGAAAGATTATGTATTATGATAGCTAAACGAACATTGACATTTCTTGGAGAAACAGACGATAGATAGATAGATAGATAGATAGATAGATAGATAGATAGATAGATAGATAGATAGATAGATAGATAGATAGATATGAAAGGAACGAGATAGATATGAACAGAAAGAGATAGATATGAAAATAACGAGATAGAGAGATATGAACAAAATGAAACAGATATGAAAAGAATGATACACACACACACACAAACACACACACACACACACACACACATATATATATATATATATATATAGATAGATAGATAGATAGATATGAACAGAATGAGACTGATATGAAAAGAATGATATATATATATATATATATATATATATATATATATATATATATATATATATATATATATATATATATATATCACTGCAGGTGCTCTTGCTTGTAGGTCATGTTCAACTAAACGACGTATTTCGAGATAAAGTTTTCTTCAGTACAATGCTAATTTCCCGATAAACAGGAGCAGCAGTTTTTAAATCTGTCTTTTTTAACCAACTTTACCATAGCACGATCTTCACACTTGGTCGTTTTTCTTGGCCTACCTGTAGACTTTCTTGCTTCACACGAACCACAATCATCGTAGACCATAAGAATTCGGTGAATAACACATTTTGACTTGTTAACAATCTTTGCAATAGACCCAATACTTAAATTATCCTTCATTCGAAGCTTAATAATCTGCTGACGAATTGGCAACGGAGTAAGTGGCATTATATTAACAAAGTACACTGCAGATATTCTTACTAATGTTTAGTAAACGAACCGTCACGTAAACAAATTTAAAAAATTAGAGTTCGCCGGTTAAATATACTAAAACACGGAGTAAAAGGAACCGTTCTGATCATTTCGGCCGCCATGGGTTTTGCAGTAAATCACTAAATCATCCACAACTTTTGTATTATCCTCTGAAATTACAGTAAAATCTCAGGCAATAACAAATAATATCGTATTTATTGTCTGTGAAAATTATAGAATATAAAACAACTTTGATAAAAGTTATACCTACTTTTCTGACGAAAACAATGCCGCAAATGTATATATATATATATATATGATGGACTCTCCCGTCGATTTCGACGTATGAGGTTCAGACAACTTATATTTATAAAACTCATTTATGTTTTGCCTCTGATGACTTTTTAGTCCAGCAAGGGATTTGCAAACAAGGCCGCAAATAGAACATAAATGTGGATTAACCGCTGCAGATAGTGGTGCCGCTGCTAATCGTTTGGCTCTTTCTCGGTTTTCTTTCAGTTTGTTTATGCTTTCAGATTGAAACTTCCTGAGACCTTCAAAACACCGTGATCTCCATTCTTTGCGGTCACCAACTACATTTTCAAGACTCCCATATGGTATGTTCACTGCAGACAGGTTACTCTTCAACTTGTCCTTGTACCTAAGCCAAGGCCGTCCCACATTCCTTTTCCCATCTGCCAGCTGACTGTACATCGCAATCTTCGGAATTCTGTCATCAGGCATCCTCAAGACGTGACCAGCCCACCGCAATTGTGATTGGATAAGGAATGATTCGATTCCAGATATTTTACATTTAGTGAACAATTCAGCATTTGAAACCTTGTCGCGGAGGCTAAGACCACAAATGGAGCGTAGACAGGTTTTATGAAATACGTCTAACTGATGAATGTGATGTCTGTACGGAGTCCAGGACTCAGAGCCATAAAGAAGAATGGAAAGAACAACAGCACGGTAAACAAGGATTTTTGTGTCCAGCCGAATACCCCTTTCATCCCACAAGCGATGGTGAAGATTTCCAAAGGCGCAAGTGGCTTTGGCAATTCTGTGAACAATTTCATCATCAAGAGAACCGCTTTGGTTCACTTTGCTACCAAGGTAAGGAAAGGACTTGACATAATTTGACTTGACAAATCAGATATCCTCAACCGCTGGAAGGAGCACTTTGAAACCGTCTTAATCACCTCATCTGTCATTGACAATGATGTCATATCTTCTATTCCTCAGAATCCAAATATTCCAGAATTGTCATTGGAACCTGCTTATCAGGAAGTATGGGAAGCCATCAGGCAAATTGCTTCAGGCAAGTCCCCATCACCAAAGGACCCAATCCCGCCTGAAGTGTATAAGTATGGTGGGCATGCGTTGGTAAAAAAGCTCCATGCTCTTTTTGTGAGAATGTGGAGAGCGGGTCGTGTTCCACAGGACTACAAGGATGCCTGCATCAAACATGGGAACTTGCCTATCAATGGTGCCGCGACCCGATCGAAAACCACACTGGGACTCAGGATACACCTTATCAACGAGATGTTTGATCAATGGTGCCGCGACCCGATCGAAAACCATACTGGGACTCAGGATACACCATATCAACGAGATGTTTGATGATCCTGTTCAGGATGATCCTAGCCAGAATCTTTCCCGCAATCGAAAGCAAAGATATCCCACGATGGTTGTCACAAACATTCTTAACTCCCTTATTCTTGTAAAGATGTTTGATGCAGGCATCCTTGTAGATGAAGTCTACCATCAGCCGCCACTGTGCAGAGATCCAGCTGAGGACTTCCAGTAATATCCTTTACCTGTCCCCGTCGCTTTCACTCCATCGCCAGTGGACTTCTCCGATGCAATTGGACTTCTTGCTGGAAAGTGTGAGGTTTTCATAAGAATTTATGATAAGCCTTTATGATAAGCCGTCAGAAACCCACACAAATGATTTGATTAAAGTGGTGAAGGCTCGTGTAGGACCATCCACACTTTTCGGAGCTGTTGATTAACTCATTCGGTGCAATTAATTGCCACAGAACAAGCAGACAACAGCCCTCAGGTTTGAATTCAGAGTTTCCCTCTCCTAGATGTATGCCTTAACAAAGGCTAAAGGGTACATCTCTCCTAGTGGTATTCACTATTTTCCCGTAGCTGGGACCCCAACAGGTGCTACCACCCCGGGTCAGGGTGGACCTGGGAACACCAGCAATTAAGAGGTGGTTCCACGCTTCCTCAAAACCTCCTGATCAGAGGCCTTGCTGTTGGATGCAGTTTAACGTCGTACCCAGGACACAAGTCAATATATATATATATATATATATATATATATATATATATATATTTATATATATATATATATATATATATATATATATAGATAGATAGATAGATAGATAGATAGATAGATATGTAAAGAATGATATATATATGTACAGAGATAGAGAGAGAGAGAGAGAGATATGAACAGAATGAAATAGATAGATACATACGAAAAGAATTATATATTTATATTATATTTATATATAAATTATATATATATATATATATATATATATATATATATATATATATGTAGATAGATAGATAGATAGATAGAGAGAAACAGAATGAGATAGACAGAAAAAATAATTATAGGTGAATACTTTTTTCCGAGTGCACCAGTCTGCTAGGGTGGCTAGTTAATCCTTCTTGCTGCCCCCAGTCCAGGCACATTTTTGTTTTTTCAACACCTACCGAGCACACCTGTGCTTTATACCACAACTATGCTGAGCGGGCCTTGGTGAGAGTTTCTCGGAGTTTCTGGTGTGATCGAGAGTTTGAACAATGACAATAAGAACAAATCCTCAAATCAAATTTTCTTTTTCATATCTACCATGAGAAATTATATACTATGATACCCGAACTGGTACTGATATTTCTTATGAACAAAACTATCCTCAAAACATGTAACGAAATACATCATAGCCTCAAACCCGTCGCCTAGTCATGTTATCGTCTTTTCTACACACTTGAACGCGAAACCGGAAAACACAATTCTATTCCTAAAAGAAGCAGGTTTATGTTATTGCTGAAGGTGTTACACAGAGGTAAAATGTTATATGTTTGTCCAGATCCGTCGATGTATCTGTCTTATCTTTACACCTGCGTAATTGGCACATATTTCTTATTCATCAATTATAATGAGGTGAGCTATATTCGATCATAATTGTAGCGCCTGATTCCTCTACAAATAGAGAAAAATGATCGCCTGCATATAGTCACATATTTCAGATGACGCATAAAGCTTCGTTCAATGCACAAACACAGAGGCACTATTTTCGGTAGCTGATTTAATGGAAGGCATATATCGTTATCAACAAACATTTAGGGATAATAAAAATAGGCTAGAATCATTTTATCCGTCCGCTTTTCTTCCGAAACATCTGTCTGTTCATATCTATCTATCTATCTATCTATCTATCTATCTATCTATCTATCTATCTATCTATCTATCGCATTCTGTTCATATCTATCTCAGTCTGTTCGCACATATATAATTTTTTTTTCAGAATATTTATATTTGCCTCTCAGATATTTTCTATCTATGTATCTATCTATCTAACTATTAATATCTACATCAGTCTATTTTATCTATCTATTTCAGTTTTTTCATATCTATCTATCTATCTATCTATCTCAGTCATTTCACACGTATCATTTTTCAGAATATTTATATTTGTCTCTAAGACATTTTCTTTCTAACTTTTAATATCTACATCAGTCTGTTTTTATCTTTCCTATCTATCTATCTATCTATCTATCTATCTATCTATCTATCTATCTATCTATCTATTAATATCTACATCTGTCTGTTTCTATAAACCTCTCAGTATATTCACGCATATTTCATTTTCTTTTCCAGAATATTTATATTTGTCTGTCAAACCTTTAATTTCTTTCTTTCTTTCTTTCTTTCTTTCTTTCTTTCTGTTTCAGTCTATACATATTTATCTATTATTTTTTCATGTCTATCTATCTATCTATCTATCTATCTATCTATCTATCTATCTATCTATCTATTTATCTATC
>OZ038488.1:78530229-78655229 GCA_964036315.1 Acanthosepion esculentum
ATTATACCAATGGATTACTACTTATATATGTGTGTGTGTGTATGTGTGTGTGCGTATGAGTGTGTATGTGCGTAAAAATACACAGTGTCACACTGTGCGCCATATCCCGTTTATCAGCTCTTCCGAAATGAGTTCCCAAATAGAAATGATCTACTTGTGTAGTGTAGTGGTTCAGCTTTAAACTTTGGGGACTTCGCCCATAAAAATATATAAGAAAGAAAAAATATATATAACCGAGTGGTCAGCAAGTTGGAGATCCGGCCATGTTACCAGGATACAAATATCACCATTGTGTTTTTTTGTTGTTTTTTTTATGTGACTTTTTGATAATATCAGCTGATGAAAAGACAATCTCAGGGTGAGGCACCTGTTGAGAAGGGGCGGAAAATTAACATCATGGGTTGACCCAAGATTTGTGAGTGACACTGAGAGAAGATGAAACACAGGATATTGTGACCGAGGGATTGAGTGTACTGGCCTTGTTCGAACTGTTGATCATACCAGATCATACACTCTTTCCCAAAAGCTGACGCTAAGTTCCGCTTAGCAGTTCAATAATGAACTATGGGTTGGCCTTGTGGTGTTGAAGAAATTCTTATATTATCATTATTATTATTATTTCCTTTGATTTCTGGTGTGTAGTCATTTCTTTCCGGGGCCCGACAAGAGACCTAAAGTCAGTAATGGCATCGTGACATTCCCCACTGAGCAATTTCAGAAAAATATCATACATATTTTACATAGATAAAGTCCTTTGTAAAGTGTGGGTTTATTATTATTATACACTCAATATATGTGGCTTATAAGACATATATATATATATATATATATATGTTTATCACAGTCAGTCGTTTATCACAGTCAGTCACTGTGTGTTTATCTGAATCTAAAAATAAACACGCTAAAATTCACCTTCATCCCGTACCGTACGCTGACGGCTTAGTCTGAGACGCAAATTCAGTCGGGTTTCGATCCTAGCTAGAGGCAACCGGACTGATGAGCTGTGAAACAGCGAAACAGTCTGTCTGTGGATGACAAATATATATATATATATACAAATATATATATATATATATATATATATATATATATATATATATATATATATATATAGTGGAGGCTTGGATTGAGGAATCGGAGAGCCGAGTTCGAATACCAGTCAAATACATTGCATTCACTTACGGAAAGCTATTAATCCTCTTCTTCTCCCTCCGGCTATGGGCAAATAGCAGGACAGGGTTCAATAGCCTTGGATCGCAACTGGTCTAGGAGAAGGACAACTCTGAATTCATCGTTTGGGGACCTTGTGGCACGTAATGCACCACGTCATTGTATTTGTCCCTTCAAAAAGTGTGGTTGGTTCTGCACAAAGCCTTTACCACTATATTCAATTCATATGGGCTGGTCTGCAGGCTGTTGATTCCTAGGAACTGAGCTGCTTGACCCTCATACGTCGAAAAAGACAGGATATTACACTATATATATATATATATATATATATATATATATATATATATATATATATATATATATATATATATATATATATATATATATATATATATATATCTAAAAAAATTTTAAAAGATATTTTTCAGTCTTACATATTGTTATTATTTCAAACGTTACATTTAGTGGATATCCGTATTTGAGAGACACTCCATTTATTTTGAATAGTGTTTATTTCGTCTACGGGTCTGCATAATTTTTTGGGGGTATGTAAACAGAGAGACGAAATAAACATCGTTTTAAATAAACGGAAGTTCTACTCATCTAGTCATCCACAGACAGACTGTTTCGCAGGTCTTCAGTGTGGCTAGACATTCGGTTGCCTCTAGCTAGGATCGAAACCCGACTGAAGTGGCGCCAGTCGCAGATTCTACCACTAAGCCGTCGGCGCAAGGCGGGAATGAAGTTGAATTTTAGCGTATTTATTTTTAGATAAACCACAGTGACCGACAGAACTCAATTCGCTTTTTGCCGAAGTGTCTACATATATATTTCATTCCGACCAGAAGACGCAAATCTAGAAAACAAACATATACGGCTTTAATTAACAAAAACAATGTTTTGTCTTTCCTTCTCAACCGAAAACTCCACACTATGACCCAAAGGCGAAATTTGTTGATATTTAAAAGGTTTGTTTTAAAAGTAAAAAGGTTTGTCATTTGCCTAATTGACGTTAACTTTACCATACTAACTCCAGAGTTTCGTAGACGTCAGGGGATATCAGCAATTGTTTGCTCATATTTCTTGATATCGCGCGCACGCACACACACGCGCGTGCGTGCGCGCGCACATATATGTGTGTGTGTGTTGTTTGTGTCTGTGACTTACTATGCGCTACCGATTTGTAGCTTACCGTGGTGTGGAATTTGTGGGCTTACCGTGGTGTGGAATTTGTGGGCTTACCGTGGTGTGGAATAAAGGTGGTGTTGCTGCAGGGCTGGAATTTCCGAAATCAGGGTTACTATTCGTGAGATACGGAAGGCAGAAAGACTGTAGGCAGGGGAACATATACTGCAGTTTGATCTTAGGCCGAAGCCCGGATAAAAACACTGTGTTTATATTGTCCTCTGCTTTACTGCGAATGAAACATTGAATTAACCTTAAAAAATGACACATTTTATTGCATACAAAAAAGAAACCATTACGTAATAATGTCGCTATGTCGATTAATATACTTGATGCACCAACCGGCAGAAGTAAAATAGTTACAATTTATTATTACTCAACTATACGAAGTTTGTTCGTCATGTTAATAATGAAATTAGGTCATTTCCATGCAGTAACCATTCAGTATTCATTGATTAAATTGTGTGAGCAAGTGAATAAGTTTATTGTAGGTTGAAAATTATTTTAAAAATCATGAAATTTATAAAAGACTAGCTGAAAAACTGCCTATCGGGCGGCATTTAAGCTAGCTCCTGCGAAGGGCCCTTGATTGGGCCTTCATTACAATAGGTAGAGAGGAGTAGATGCGATAGGCAACAATAAACTACAGAAAAACTAAAACTTGATCAGGGCATTTAAGTATTCCATTAATATTTAAGTTTACCTTTGAAAAGTTCATGGAGAAGGAGATGAACTATTGAGAGTTGGTCCCTTTATTTGAAAAACATTGGCATTTATTATATAGAAGATGAGCTAATGAAAGTTGTGTTCCTTTAATTGTAAAAGTTTGACACGCTGACATTGGGAGATGAGCTATTGAGTGTTGTGTCCCTTTAATAAAAAAAATGTGTCACACTGACATTGACATTTATTACATAGATTGTGTGACAAGTGAATAGCGTTACCATTGGTTGAATTTTTTTTTTAATTCTTAAAACAATTTTTTAGGAAAAGTTCACAAACTTCCCAACTACTCTAGCTGTTATGGCTCTTTCTCGTATTAATAGAAATCTCCTTCCAATCCGTTTGTGTTTGGTAATGTGAGAAGTTAACATTTTGATTATAATAAATTTCCTTCTAGTTACATGTGCTACGCATTGTTGCTGTTGCTATTGTTTGAAATTTTAAAAAGTTATGATAGAATCGTCCATATTTTCTACTCACCCCCGAGATAAAATACACTCTTCCATCAGAATCATTTTAACCAACCAACACCTCACATTGCAAATCTCGACTTTTTATTGGTTGAAACAACACCAACATGTGTAACAATTGTCGAAAACCTCTTTTCGCGCCCAGTTCCCTGGAGCCTACTTTGGATTCCAAATAAAAAGGACCATTTCGACCCAATTCACCAGTCAGTCACTTAGCTTCAAAGAGATGCCACACGAAACCACGCGTGTCACTATTATGACTTAAGAAACTTTTCGCGCTTCAACTGCTGCCTCAAACACCAACATTATTCTCTCAAAATTCACTTACAACTTTCTAAAAAAGTGTTCTTACGCACTAATAAAATAGAAATTGTATTTATAAAAAAAATAAATACAGAACAATCCAAGGTAAACAACTCTAGAAAATTAAGACATTTATACTCTACTTTAATCACGCACACAAACTACACAAATTTCTGTATAAGTAATATTTTCCATTTTACTCTATTTGACCAGTTCTTTAACACATGAACAATTTTGAACTGTAAATCAATAAGACACCCAATTTATACATGATTAATTCTTGCATTATCAAACCACAAGTTTTCTAATTGTTTATTAATTGTACATAAATGTCTGTTGTTTTTTTATTGAAACTTTAATTATCGTTGTTTCTTATTCAATTGCCTTGTGATTGATTCGTTTTGAATGCCTATATTCTATTTTGTTGTGGATTAATATGGTGAACATTCCCGTAAACTAACCATCTTAATATTAAAACATTCTGATAACAAATTCAAACTCCTAGCAATCCCAACAGTTGCATGAACTTGGTGCAGCTAGAGGCCCTTACTATGAACAGAGTCTCTCTGGCATTAAGACGTCATTGACTGAGCTTCTGTGTTTTTAAACCGTCAGATTCTTGTGATGTTTTATTTATTTGTTTGTTTATTCTTATTCATTCATTTATTTATTTATTTATTGCTAAACATCACATCACCCCGGTAAGTCAACGCTTCCAGCTTTCTGATTTTACTCATTAGACATTTGGCTTATCTCAAAGCGAAAACAGGCGTTAAGAGGGAGAAGATTTTAAACCGTGGTTAAGTTTAAGGATTAATGAAATCGCAACGAAACTGCTGATGGCGGCGCCGAAAGAAAATATTATAGACTATTTTAAAAAAGGAAAAAGGTTCTGGAGTAAAATGTAAAGTACAAAGGTGAATACTTTAAAGGCAAGAAAGTTTTCTTTCTCTACCTAGGCTAGTTCTTTGTTAATGGGATACATTCTAAACAAACTTCGAATACAAAAGAGAATTAAGGCACTATGAAGATTATTAGTACAAACAATGGAATCGACAGAACTCCGCTTGAACCCGTTTGATACCCATTAATCCCATTTGTATGGTTAAAAATCTCCATTCCTGCGCTCTGGGCCATAGCCATCTTATTCTTTGTGCCGCGTTATTTAAGGTGTTAGCGATCATGGCTCTCCAACGTTTCCCATCTTTTGCAACACATAGTAATTTTTGTCAGTTTACTGACACTTCCAATCCCTGATCTATTATCCATATACACAAGCTTGTTAGGTAGGCTACTCGTTGTTTCCATCTGTCTCTCTTGCTTTCGGTATGTCATGTGCGTGTCAAATTCTCCGAGTCCTCTTTCTCCATTATATATCCCAAAGATTTTAACTGTCGATTTATTGTTCTAAGTTTAAGTATCTTTTTTTTGAATTCCCATTTTCCTTAAAACTTCCTCGTTGCTCATGGGCTCCGTCAATGGTATTCTTTCAAATTTTCTTAATGTTTTGTCACTCATGCCCCGCCGCTTGGCATATTAAAGGAGTTAGCAGTTGGTTAAAGCATCCGCATAAATCTTGCCTAACAAGCAATTGTAATTTTAAAAAGCAGTCAGATCCATTCTCAACCGTGAAAGGGGCTAGTTGATTTACAGTAAAACGTAGCAGGTTTCAACAAAAATTTAATATTTGTCTATATTTCTGAGATGAGGTATTGTAACTATTTACTGTATTTACTTAATTCGAACTGTTGTCCTCATTTTTATTGCCATATTTACGATATTTCTGCCGTTGTATTCGCCGACCTTCTTCAGGTGATATAAGTTGGAATTTCAAACCTAATCCTTTATTTAGTTAACGGGGGCAGATTGTTCTAATTCCACGTGCCGGACCATTTTTGGGAATCTCGGTTTCAGTTAATTCCCTTTTAGTAACTCAACTACCCAAGTTTTTGTTCCCTCTGTTGTGACCAGGTATTGAACTCACAACTCTTTGGGTCAAGTCATAGGGAAGAAAAAACTGGAGACTCGAGTTACCAAAAGGGAATTAACTGGAACTGGTACTTAAAAAAAAGGGCATGGCATGTAGAATATAACACTCTTCCACTGTGGACTAAATAAAGGCATCGGTTCGAAATTCCAACATATATCACCTGAATATGGCAATAAAGATGAGGGCAACAGTCTGAACGATGTATATATATATATATATATATATATATATATATATATATATATATATATATATATATATAGTTTACAAAAAACTAGGTAATCCGTATGGGTAGACCCAAGGAGGATAAAATCCAGAGAGCTCAATGTAAATCAGAGCTAATAATTTTTTTTAAATTTAATAATTATATATATATATATATATATATATATATATATATATATATATATATATATATATATATATATATATATATATGTACACACATTCCAAATGATATATATATATATATATATATATATATATATATACTAGCAGCATAGCCCGGCGTTGTTCGTGCTTGATTAAAAAATCGTACGACTTATACAGCAATCCCTATCACTTGACTTAAATATTTTTGCCCTTACTTGCCTTTAAAGGAGTGCCCTTTGCCGTTCTGATTTTGCTACATGCCTTACTTCTTGCCTGTCTCACACTAACAATTTTTTCTAAGCTCTATACTAAACATTAAATCTGTTACGAAAAAAGAACTAAACAAAATGAACACAAAACGATCAGCTTTTAAAAAGTACTCGTAACTGGAAAAAACGAATGAAAAAAGAATATTAACAACAAATACTTTTTCACACCCAACCCAGTTCTGCGGAATCAGAATCAACGTTGAGTTTAAGCAAGCGAATGAGCCAACTGGAGTAAAGTGCCATGCAGATTTAAATTTTTCCCACTTGTGACGAATGCAGCTATCGATTTTTTTGCATGCTAGCATGCTAGTTAACATTCGTGTCAGTCAGCTGTTGGCTCTCACGCTGGCCAAAAGAATCTTCCTGCCTATTCGTGGCAGCCAGCTATAGGCTCTCACTCTAGCCAGTGGAAAATGGGCGCAAACTACATGAAAACTGCCGTAGAAGCATAAAAAATCGATTTTTTCCATATCGATGGGATTTGGGAAATGCAAAGTCGGTCCTGGCCTATCCGCTAACTTGGAGCATGTGCATGCAAATTTTCGTGCAAATCCGTCGAAAATTGTGTCCGTGCATTCGTTACACACACACACATCCTGCCTTATATATATATATATACATACATACATACATACATATATATATATATATATATATATATATATATATATATCATTTGGACTGTTGTCCTTGTCTTTATTGCCATATTTACTAGGTTTCGACCGTTGTACGCCCCGTTCTTCTTCAGGTGATATACGTTTGAATTTTTAGTGCACCCCGATGCGGTGTAATGGTTAGCAAGTTTGTTTTTCTAAAACAATTATGAATGAGTACTGAGTACGATCCTCACTGGGTTCTCCATACTTTCGGCCTTGTGCCACATCTAAGCTATGCTTGGAAAATCGCTATACGGTGGAATTTCTAAATTCTACTGGGATATAATATTAGTGTAATGTGGCAAATTTTGTAACGAGTGAATACTTTCCAGGTATTAACTCAACCCTAAGTGCCTGGATTTTATTAATAACAAAAATTTTAACTCATGTATAATTTCATGTTAATTGAAAATGTTTACTAAAGTGTAACTACTATTAATGAAAATTGTGAGATCTTTTATTCCACCAAACTGAATGTAGACGCTAACTTAGTACCCTTGATGCGTTCTTAAAAAAACAGCAATGCGAAACGAAACCGATTGGTATCATTATAATAAAGCATACTTAGAGATAAGATCTTGATAGGCTATTTTTATATTGATGCAGGCACAAAGGAAGGTGACAGACACCGCCAAACGACTGATGCGAAGAGAAATTGTGTGAACACGTGAATAGACGGCAAATTTTGCGAAAAATGTGGATGTATATGGGAGAATGCGAGAATTCGAGTGATAGCTTCTTACATGTTAGCATTAGTGCTATCCCACTGGAATTATTGTAAAAGCAATCACTTTCAGATAAATAATGTGATTGCAAGCTACACTGGATAAATGGTGTGTATTTTATCTGGTAACTACATTGCAGACCTGGTGGAATGTCACCCAATATCGGTGCATATCGCTTACATGAGAAATTCTTGTGTATGTTTATACGGTTATTTTTATGTATATCGTTCAGTAGCCAAAGCACACAGTCCATAGTGATGCTTTTTATCGTTATTTATTTCGCAAATTTAACTTTACTAAATACGAATCACCGTATGGCAAAATTTACAATCCTTAGGGAAAATTCCAAAAGCTGGAGAATTTTTTTTTTTTTACTGAAGGTTTATCTCATACAAGGCCCGATGGCCACTCCAGATAGAGGGTTACGTTAAGGGGGATTTTATATCGGTAGGAGGGGAAGATAACTTTTAACTCTAGACATGAACAGGTAAAGATTGTAGAGATCGTGAAACTTCCTCTTGAAGTACTTTCTAGGGTGAGTCTTTTCAAAAGTGTTCCTGCTCAATTTCCCTGAAGTTTTGTGCAAACCCCCCTCTCGCCTTCCATCACTTACACACACAAGCACACACATAGAAGCACATAAACACACACACACACACACACACACACAACCACACACATTTGTATTAGGAACCTCACATTTGTTATCTTAATCAATCTGGTGATTTTATAGGCATAGATTAGATGTGGTACAAGGCCGAAAGTATGGAGAATCCAGTGAGGATCGAATTCACTATTCAGTCGTAACTGAACGAGCGAGATAAACTTTCTACCCATTACACCACGTCGAAGAGCCCATTTTTTATCACTATTATCCGACCGATGGGTTCTCCTGTCTCCTTAGACTTATGCTGTTCTTCTTGTTTTTGTGTTTGGCACTTCGGGAAAAAACTGATCATGGCTCTCCACTATTCGTAACTCTTAATAATTTTTTTTGTTGTTATTTCCCTTAAACCTTGTTCCACCATCCATTTACTCATGCTCTCTAATTAGGTTACGAGTTGTTTTCCTCTGTCCAACTTGCCTTCAATCTGTCCTGTGAGTATCAGATTTCCTAAAGCCTTCTCTCCTCATTATGTGCTCTAGAAATTTCAACTGTCCCTTCCTGATATTAAGTATAACTTACCTTCATTAAATTTTCTCGATTAGATAATTTTTATGCAAATATATTATGTTAATAAACAATTTATATGAGAATAAATATAAGAATACGATTTTTGCGTTCTATATGCTTAAAAACTTTCCATTGTAAACAAGGACTTCTAAAGTTAACTTGTATGGCTTAAGCTCTCCTGGTTTATATAAAAGAATAAACTTTATCACCTTTCTTTGAAAAACAGGTGAATCTACAAAACTTTCTCTTAGATCTATGCGATTCCTTTCAAGTTGGTATCAATGAGCAGATTCTTCTCTCGAACCGCTGTTTTGTGGAACCGACTCCCAAGTGGATGCTTCCCCGATCACTACAATCTTAACCTATTAAGGTCAAGGCTTAACCACACATATCCGCATAAACTGTACCTCTTACTCTGTAAGCCTCTACCCCGAGTAGCTTGTACAGGGTGAACCTCAATGTAAAAGAAACAAAATCTATCATTGCGTGTGTTAAGGAAACGTCAGCCTGGATTGCCTTTTCTTTGCGAACCTTTCAAAGAATTTATTTGAATTTTATCAAGCCGAGTCAAAACAGAAATGTTTCCCACATAAACAACCGCCGTTGTTACTGTAGTTTCAACAGTTCGCCGAAGTTAGAGGACAAATGACAAAAGTCCCCAGTCGTAATTTGTCACTATTGAGAACCTCAATGGCAATTTGTTAACATATATTTGAATATTGCTGAATGGATTTTAAGGACAAAAATATCGATCAGATAGACTCTTCGGCGTACATTTTTTTTTAACAATTACATTGAATTATCGACCACTGTGGCATCACACAGGTTAAGTAAATCTTTTTTTTTTTATAGAAGCCAGTATTAAGTTTCAACACTAGATAAAAACAAAAAACAAATCAGGGTATATAGAGTGTAAAATCGACAGTATACAGAATGTATATTGAATAAATAACTCCAACACCTTGTTTTGTATTTGTGTTGAATCTAAAACTATAATGTTACAATATCTTTGTGATAAATAGTAGCACCTCTGTCTACAAATACGTTCACTGTAACTGCTTCGGCGCTGCTACTTTCGCTGGTTCCCAAACTGCATGAATTTAAACGTGCTACTAGGTTGGCATCGAAGCCCCACCCTTTCACTGTCGAAACGATTAAATGAAGCCGTCTCTTCTACTCTCATAGCATCATGTCTCGAACTTCCCGTCTGTGGAACTCCCTTCCTCTTACTCGCTTCCCTGATAGCTATAATCTCCAAATATTCAAATGCAATGTCAATCAACATCTCCAGATGCCTTGATCTATTCTCCGTCCTTCTCTCCATCTTTTCCTCTATCACGCCTCTTTACTTTTGCTCCCACTCTCTGTAACCCCTTGAGTGCTAGTGACACCCCCGCTTCGCTTGGGGTGAAATGCTTAAAAGAAAACAAAAAAAAACATTGCGATGTTTACTATTTTATTAGATGAATTATTTTCATGAATTATTTTCATAAATTATTGTTAGCTTAATTTTCTCTTATTTACTTTTTATATTTTTAATTGCTTTTAACACATCTTTATTCTGGTTTTTAATTTTCGAAAATGCTTAAACTCATAATAAAAATAAAAAAAAATACATAGGTTGGTTAGTTGTTTTGTTTAGTGGCATATCAACACCTCTCTTTGAGCTCTGCATTCCTGAACAATTTTAACCCTTCCACCTGATCTCCTGAGTCAAAATTCGCAAATAATTCATATATAGTGTTTCACGGTAGATATAAAAATAGTTACAAGTGTTTACCCACCGTTCAACCAGTAGCTGGGCATTAAGTCATTTTTCTTTATCACTGTTCAACTGGTGGCTGGGCATTACGACATTTTTCCCTACCACCAGTAAAACGGTGATCAGGGCTCAAAGGGTCATTACCGAAATCTAACCATTTTTTACGTAATGTTTTATTTTATTTTTTGGGCGATAATAACGGTTTAGTGATATAAGTCTTACTAATTAACCCCTAACTTGGGAGAGAAGAGGTGGATTCATACCTTCCTCAAGGATATTTGCGCGTAAATGAAGATAACGAACCCGACTGGAATTGGAACTCGGCTCTCCGATTAATAATTCCAAGCCATTATCGATGACACCACCCAAGCTTACACAGTATCTGGTGTTCCCAATCGGACACTCATCTAGGTACTGTCCAGGCTCGATTTTGCTTAACTAGGTTGGATCACTAAACCCTGATTTTTTTTGTTTAACGCCCAAAAAGGCAAACTGCATTTTATAATGAAACTATTCTAAAAAGTCCTTACTTACACTATATGGTATAGAGCACATAATCTGGCGTGATTAGCTGCTTAACACGGCCAGTATGTTCAAACACTCGGTCACGATGACTTGTGACTTTGTGCTAGCAAAAAAAAAATGAATAAATAAAAAATAATAATGCTGCCTTAATACTTCTTTCTTCTTTTATGCACTGTATCCCTTCAGGATTCGTACGATTATGGCTCTCCACAACTTCCTTTTCCTTTTTGGCCCTTAGCAGGGTTTGACCCTATTCCAAGCCTCCCGAACCCTTCCGTTTCACCATCCATTCAAACAAGATAGCTAGGTGCCTTCTACAGCCTTCCCGTATCTTGCTTATCCTCGATATGCCCCGTGAGTGTTAAGTTTTCCAAGCCCTCCTTCCTCATTATATAACCAAGAAATTACAGCTACCTCTTTCAGAGTATGAGATTTTTTTGTTACCATTTTCTTCATGAATTCCTCTTTGTTTACTCACTCCATCCATAGAATTCTCAGTGAAGAAATTGTCCTGCATTTACTGCCATATTGGAGAGTGGATATTACATAGCACTAAAGCACACTTTTCTTTCTTTCATTCTTTCTTTCTTTCTTTAGCTTTTGGAATGCATTTTTTGCTAATCCAACGCACGTTCGGATTTCGGTGATGCATTTTCCCCATCCTCTGTTAAAACACTTCCCAGATATTTAAATTTCTCTCCTTGTTTGATGTTCATAAATCCAATTCGTAGTTTGCAACTTGTTTTTTTCTCCCCTTGCTGATAATAATATTATACTTGCGAGCTAGTCCCTTTTACTTTCTCGCTTTCCTATATCTTGTCTAGGAAGTCCTGTAGTTTTATTTCTATCTCCAAAGGACAGAATGTCATTTGCGTATAGTCTAAAAACAGAACCAAATAAAATCCTGCGTAATACTGCTGAATAAAGGGATGAATAAAGAGAGAAAAGGACGAGACAGTAACGCAACTTATGGAAATGGATGACAGAACAGCGATAGGAAGAATAGTAAATAGACGAACGTTATTACAAAGGATGTTGTGGAGAGCCGTGGTCACCTACGTTCTGATGGGACGCGATACATGGAAGAAGATAGAAGCACAGTGAAGTAATGGATAGCGGCTCGGTTTGAGGAAATCGGAGAGCCAATTTCGAATTCCAGTCGAGTTCATTGCAGTCACTTACCCCTAGGAAAAATATGAATCCAGCTCTTCTTAACCTCCAGGTATGGGTAAATAGTAATACAGAATTGGTTCTATAGCTATGCGTTGCGGCCGGTCTAGGACGAGGAAAACCCCTGAATTCAAAACCAGCCTGGAGAGCGTTGGGCTCCGTCGGACTATCTTGCCCAGGAATCAACACTACTACTGCGGTTGCACTACACGCGATGACCATACGACTCTAATGGATTATGGGATTCATGATTTATCGTGACCAATTATGGAAGAAAATGATGTTTTCTGAACGATCCTTGTAGGTAATCTATTCATACTTACTATTTAGTAACGTAGCAATTAGTCTTAGTGAAGACTAATAATTTCATCTTGCAAACCAATTCTCTAGGGTAATAAATTCAATTCTCACTGGGTGATCCACTTCGGTGGGTGGCCTTGTGCCAAAATAATTTATACTTAGTAAATATCTATTAGATTAAGCTGAATTATGAACCCTTCGTTCACACAGCAAATGAATAACCCTGTTGATTGTAATTAGACGAATTAATGTATAACCTGACGTCTCTCATCCATCAGCACATACCTCATTCCTCACACAATTCATTATCTTGATTATAGGAGAGCTAAAACGAACATAAACAGAGAGAAATTACTTTAATATATTAAATGTAATATATTTCCGAACGAGTTCTCTGGTATCATTTGCCTATGCATCAGGATTCTCATGCAATCAGCTAGCGTTTGCAAACGCCCAGAAATCATATTAGATACGCTGTAATTACAAAAGCCGTAGAAATACTAATTAAATTAATGTTGGAACAGTTTGCTCTTGAAGAAATAGTGCAGTGTTGGAACAATGGGACTCACGTCACAAGGAATACGGGTGGAGTCAAGCAACATAGCTACACTCGCTCGCAAAAGTAATCGACTAAAACTTAACAGGCAATACAAAAGAACAATCATGTTCGCGACTAGATACATGGGAATGAATATTGAAATTATTCCGGAGTCGCTAGCTGGGTTCCTTGTGATTGGATGAAAAGCAACCAATCACAGACTACCTTTTTAGATTTTCACCAAACCTCAACGAGAGCGGTTTTTACGAACTCTCTTCCTCTTTTGCTTGTTGGGACCCTCAGAGACAACACGTTCCCCGTCATCTAAATACCAGGACACGTGTGAGGATTTAGACAGCAACTGAAGCTCAGAAGTCAAGCTCTATTTCTTCAACCCAGCCAAAACGACACAGGAAATGTAAAACTGTTAAAAGGACGCATCTTTCAGATAAGTTCCACAAACCCGACTGTTTGCAAGAAACTTTCCTCTCTTTTCCTACAAATACAAGTTTTTTCAAACATTTTCATCTGTGTTTGTGTTTCTTTCTTCTTGCCAGCGTCACAATATTTTTGTTACCAAATAATTGGGAAAATCCCAATATGAATATTAATGTTAAAAGCCTTATGATAAAAGTAACACGGTGCATATTGTTAAACAGAAATTTATTGTAAAACACATTGAATTCATATTTTTTAAATCTTTTCAAATTGATAAATTCAATGGGACATGATTAAATCCGAAACAAATAAGGAAATCTTTATTATTTCAACATTTTTCGCTATTCATAAGATATTTTCAATATCAGCATATATATATATATATATATATATATATATATATATATATATATATATATATGCGTGTGTGTGTGTATGTATGTATGTGTGTGTGTGTGTGCTTGCGAAGGCTGCCAAAGAATATGAGATACTTGTATTTGCTATTGGCATCATTTTAGATGCTTAAGCACATGGAAATGTCAGATTTTTTAAATGTTGATTTTCAATGTTGATTGTTCTGCATTCACTGCTATAAAGGGGGTATCGTTATTACAGCAGTTCAGTACTCTTTTCTTTGTTTCTAACGAAATTTTCCTGTTTCTTAACAGTTTGCTTAGTTTTTGGAAGACATCTTTTGCTATTCCCATGTGCCTTGGGATTTCGGGTGTCGCACTTTCCATACATTCTTTAAATATAGGTTTTATGAAGACGTGCGTTACGCGGATATTTCTTGTTTGTTGAGCAGAGATTAGATCGGAATTAAAATTTTGTAAAAGCTGTAAGCACCAAGCAGTACGAGAGACTTAATACGTCCTGTGAGAGTGAGATCAGCATCAGGAAATTGATTGTATGTGCAATATCACAACGAAAATGACTGTTATCATAAAATAGGTGGGTGTGCGGGTGGTGTAATGGATAGCTGCTGGGAACGACAAATCAGCTGAGCCGAATTCGAATTCCAGTCGGATTCGTTATATTGACTGATACATAAATATCCTTGGTAATGGTATGAATCCATATCTCCCTCCGCTAGAAAAGGGGTAAATAGTAGGACTTGTATCTGGAAAAATCATTTTCTTAAAAAATTGTTAATGAAATATTGGCAAACTTGGATCTACGTGGCCACAAAAAAAAAGACGTGTCAAAAGGACGATTTTTTTCCCTATTATTTTAACTACCTTCATCTTCGGCAATGATTATTCTTTTTAAAAGCGATGATTAGAATCGTAATGAGACCTAAACATATGAAAGTGAATTTATAAACTTTCTTCTTTCTTCAGAATTAACAATAAAAATAATAAACACTATTTATTTATTAGAATGTTTATTATTGAAATTTCTTGGCAAAACATCAGCCAATTGCCAACTGATTCAATCTTTATAAAATGGTAAATAACAAAGATTTCCTTATAATTGGTTCACATATTGTAATAATTTAGTAAAAGTTTATAAATTTATCAATAAAAAAATTGTTTTCATATTTATTTCTTTATAAATTGGTAAATGATTAATATTGCATTAGTTTTAACTTTTAATTGTATTCGTTTTTAGAATGTTGTAAATATAAAATGAATTATTGTCAATAAACACTCTAATAAATAAAGTGTTTAATATTGTTGTAAATTCTCAAGAATAAAAAGTTGTATATATTCACTTTCAACATTAGGTTTTAATACAGTTCTATTCATGGCTTTTTAAAACAACAAACATTGCCTAGAATAATAACTATAATAACGGTGTCAATGAAAAAACCGTCCTTTTGGTACTTTTTATTGACACAAAATTTGAAGTTTGCCAAAATATTCACTGACAAAAAAAATTGTTCTTACAATGTAAAATATGTTTTGACTTTAAATAATCCACAAAGAGCTGACAAGCCGTAAAAAATCAATCATAAAATGGTGTGTATAAATATACAGGTGCGCAGTGTAATAAGTTATTGTCATGCCTAGGGAAAATATCCAAGCGCCGTATCTCTGCTTCGGATGTATCAATGGCGATTAATGTTATTTTAAAAATACGGAGGAAAAAAAATGCAAATAATTCGGAACAAAAATATCTTTATTGTTTAACTTCAAAGATAAAAAAAATGTACGTGTTTTTTTTCTAATCTGGAATTAACGAAAGAGAAAAAATGCCGATTAATCAAATTTTAAAAGAAATGATTAATGTTGATAGTTAAACTTAATTAGACCATAAAGCTAATTAGCAACGATGCGCCAAAAACATTGGCAACATTTATTAGTAGATTTTTTTTATTAAATATTTAGTTACCGATGAGACTGAATTTGTGCTTTGAAGTAAACACTGTTAAAAACGAATATACAAGTAAATCGTAGAAGTGACACCAAGAGAGAAGATGCGAAATGTACACTCCTGAATGGTTACTTATTTCTACATTTGCAAACAATTAAATTAGCACAATACAAAATTGCATAAACACGTTCTCACACAAGACGATAAGAACTCGTTCTGCGTGAAAAAAGTGTTAACGATTAACGATTTGGTCCTAATCGCTTTGCCGTATTTCGTTGGTTAGTGTTACTTTTCTGCTTTGGTCTATTTGCTACAGGCATTTGGTACTTTGGGTTATTGCCTTGGTAGGTGTCTATCATTTCTTTTCTTTTTTCTTTTTGTCTGATTATGTTTCTTTTCCACTTCTTTGATAGTATTTTGTTTCTTTGTTTGTTCTGGGTCGCTTTTTTTGTCCATTCTCGTTTCAGGTTTTTTCTTTGGTCGATTTAGTGTTCATAGTGTTCGGTGGTGATTGGAAGCTTCAACAATAATTTGATTTGTCAGATTTGACAGGTAGGATTTCTCCAAACGGAAACTGGATGAGCAAGGCACAGAGCTTAGTAAATATTTAAAATAAGCAACAATATTAGTCACTTTCTAATTCCTGTCTGAGTTCTGAGAAGTATTATTTTAAGTATTCCATATTTATTCTCAATTCGTTATAAGATTTCTACCCTTATCATGTCACCATCATATATATTACAACGTAAATAAAACCTAGCCACCTGACGATACCTCACGGTTGAAACCAAGGTAGTACGGTAGGATTCAGTGTTTTACCTTTTTTATTGTATTAACTTGTTCTGCATGTTCGATTTTTCTGAGCTCTGTATTCAGCACTTTTTCATATCCGTTTTTTGGCACAGTAATTTTTCCGGCCTTTTCACATATATTTTGTCTTTTATATACATATATATATATATATATATATATATATATATATATATATATATATATATATATATATATATATATATAAGCAAAAATGAAGGATCGTTGGGCCATGTTCAATATGGCGTGATGATCGTTCGTTTTTGTGGTTCAAAGTTTATCATAGTAGAAATTTACTAGTAACGACTGTGTTTCGTCACATATAATGGACTCTCCCGTCGATTTCGACTTATGAGGATCTGACAGCTTAGTTGATTCAGTTATAAAATTTTGTGCGATAATCTTAAGTGGCATTTAAGACCCGCTAGTGATATACAAAGGAGGCCACATATGGAGCAAGTGTGAGGATTATGAGATGAGATCACTGTTAGATTGTCTGACCTTTTAGATCTTGCTCTTTCTTCTTGAAGATGATTCAGACAAGCAGATTGAAAATCGCTGAGTCCACTAAAATATGTCAATCTCCATTCTACCCGCTCCTAGGCTAAGCGCTCAAGGGTGTTATGTGGTATGTTGATAGCTAACAAGTTGCTTTTCAGCTTGTCTTTGTATCTTAGCCATGGGCGTCCTACATTCCTGTAGCAAGGTCTGGCTTGATGGCAAAGCCAACACGAGACTGGCGTGGCTCTTTCTCAGTCTTGCCAGCCCATAAAAATACATATTCGGCTTTTTCTTCCCTAAGCTGAGAATTACCAGACAGACGTGTTTCACTAATGGCCGCTATGTCGATCTTGTATTTCTTTAACTCGAGAGAAACAAGAGCTGTTTTACACTCTGGTGCAGAATCATTGTCCTGAAGAGTATGAACATTCCAATATGGAAATTCTTCCTATATTAATTCTGATATTCCTTACTGTTTCGACTGCTTTATTGGATAACTAGACAGCTGCAGTGGGCTGCCAAGTCACTGTGTGAGCAAGCAATGTTTTTATCAACCCCTCCCCATAATAGGGAAAGCAGTGCAATCCTAAATAGGGCTGCTTTCTCACCGATGGAGGACACGGACATCACAATTGCTCATGAGTTTGTGAAAACCATCACCCATCGGTCTGCCACTGTGTAGAGCTCCAGTTTGAGCCTTCCAGTAAACTCCTTTACCTGACCCTGTCGCCTTCACTCTCTCGCCAGTGGACCTTGCAAGTGAACTGTGTGGATAAGAACGAATCAAGGTAAACCACCAGAAAACCCACACAAGTAATTTGATTAAAGTGGTGAAGGCTTGTCTGGAACCATCCACACTTTTCGGAACTATTGATACACTTAGTCGGTGCAAATAATTGCCAAAGACGAAGCAGACAATATACCTCAGGCTTTTCATGTAAGAGTTTTCCATCTCCAAGACCAATCGTGTTCTATAACACTAAAGAGCTTGGTCAGCCCTGGTAGACACTATTTTCCCATAGCTGGGACCCTAACAGGTGCTGTCACCCCGGGTCAGGGCGGACCTGGGAACAACAGCAATTAAAAGGTGGTTTCACGCTCCTCAAATCCCCCAATCTCCCGATGAGAAGACTTGCTGCCGGATGTAGTTTACCGTCATACCCAGGACATTACGTGAGAGATTTAGAGGATGGATGAAGTGCTGGCCGTTACCCTTAAAAATAAGGTACAGTAGATGAGCAACAAAGGTACTACTACTACCCAATGCCCCTAACACATAATTATATATATATATATATATATATATATAGATAGATAGATAGATAGATAGATAGATAGATAGATAGATAGATTGAGACCTATATTGAGTGGCGAATGACCTAGAACAACAATTCTGAATTTAAAACCTGTGGAGTGTCGATTGGAAACCTTGTGGCATGCTTTGTACCAGTTCTCTATTGGGTCCTTCAAAAATGTGGTTGGTTTTGCACAAGCCTTCACCACTACAATCAAATTATATGCGCGATAGATTGGCTGTTGGTTTTAAGAACTTAGCTGCTTGACCCTTATGCGTCGAAAACGATGGGAGAGTACAGTATATATATATATATATATATATATATATATATATGTGTGTGTGTGTGTGTGTGTGTGTGTGTGTGTGTGTGTGTATGTGTGGAGGGAGAGAGAGTGGTTAGGGTGAGATGCAATTTTATTGCGTTAATTTTGAACAAATTTAGATGAGGTCTGATCCTAGCCTATGTGTTTGCCACATAATATTATTCGGCAGCCAAAACAAAAACTAAAAGCTAAACAGAATTAATAATCTCAATGTACTTATCCCCACCGCGTATTTGTTCTTACTACGAGCCAACACTAGCTACTACTACTACTACTGTTGCTACTAGTAATGCAGGTGCTACTTCGTTGCAGTTCACAATTTATTGTATTATCTGATGAGAGAGAAACTTGTCTGCGACAAACTATACTAAGACAAAATTGCATTCGTGTTATTCTAGAAATTTCAAGAACCAGTTCCACATACTTCTATAATCTGTTAGCTGCATCGAAAATTCAATCAACCCCGACATTTAAGATTGTTTTTTATTTCATCTCTCTTGAGGGATCATGTCATTATAGCTCTTCACAGATTCCACTTTCTGTGAATTGACCTGACATTTTGGGGAACATAGTGGAGTAGCATTCCATTTGCATTCTCCGCAGTTTGCAATTCATTGCAGCCATTCTCCGAGACTGGCTCTCACCCAAGTCTTGAGTATGCAGTCTACCCAGTCATTTCACACATAGGGTAAAGAAGTGGGTGCATGTTATTTCCAAGGATAGTAGTAATCGAGTATTATTTAAATCATTTCAATCCAAGCAAGGCAATAATGCCACTAAGACGCAAGGTGTTACTAAGTGTGAGAGAATATGAGAAAAAACACTATTAACGAGAGAGAAAGAGAGAAAGAGAGAAAGAAAGAAAGAAAGAAAGAGAGAGAAATAAAAGGACAAGAATTAAAACAATAAATAAATAAAAGATAACGACTGACATTTAAATATTTGAAGATCAAATTCGACTAGAAAGCAAGAATCCGAAGAGTGTTCCACAAGTGAGAAGTGCGATAGAAGAAAACCGTTAGCATAAAATTTACTGTTATATCTAACCATTTCTGCTGTAAAATAATGAGATCTTGTCGCCAAACTAGTACAGCGCTTAAATTCTTAGAATATAGGAACCATAGAAGAAAATTCCTCAGAATAATTACCATTAAAGTATTTATAGAAAAAGTACAGGGAATCTAGGTTACGGTGGTGGGAAAGTATTTGAAGTCGAGATGACTGGTCAACACCAATAACATTGCAGATTCTTCCTTGGATTTTATGAAGAATCTCTAAATATATAGCAGGAGCACCAGACCAGATGTGGCAGCAATATCCAAAACAAGGACGAATGGTAGGCTTATAATTATGTCTGATAGATTCTGGCGAGAAAAATTATCAAGCATTACACAGTGAACTGACTTTATTTTAAATGAAAATGATGTACAAAAAATAAATAAAATAAAATATTAAAGCGTGTACTTGCGTTAAAAAAAATGTATTATAATTACAGCCAGGATTATCCAATCAAAATCAAGAGAGCATCCTAGACCATACGAAAATGTCGAAGATTATGTTAACAATAATCTCTCAGGGAAAGCTTACGCTCGTAGGTTAAAATTGTAACCTTTTCGTCAAGCTTGTTACAATGTCGTTGTCTTAACAATTTTCTTTTTAATTATTTAATTTCTGGATGAAAAACGCATTGTGAATGGATGAAGAAAAAAAAATTTTTTTTTGAGGAAAATCTAATTTTGCTGAAATTCAGTTCCACAGTTGGCATCCCTTCATTATTTTTTATATATATTTTTTGTCATTTTTGGGGCAGCAGTTATTTCTGAATACACCGGTTAAGAATATATACCCTCATACCCGGCATCGTTCCTCCCCCTCCTACGTGAAGATGGAAGCTCTATAAATGTGTTTATTTAATCGATATATCAGTGAAAGGAATGCGTTAGTCTTTCTCCTCTCTTATCGCGTTTACAGTAATTATTTTCCATAATACTTTTATCTGACCTGCCTGCCTGACATATATCCGAATTCTTTAAAGGATTTAAATAAGTACGTGATCCTTTCAGCGAGTAAATCTGCTTACGCTATGTGACACCGAAATAAACGCAGATCTTCACACCCAACCCTCACGGCTGCGTCTTCACACTAGGATCTAGTGTAACAAAAATGAAATATAAACAAAAACCAAAAATATTTTTTCGTGTTTGAAAATCCAGAATTAATAAAAACAAAAGAAAAACGTGAGGAAAAAATAAATCCGTTTTCTGTGCGGGATTTAAGCCTAATGAATACTTTGTCAAGCAACAGTGAATATAACACAATATTGACACTTTCATTTTTGTTCACTGTTCACTGGCTAAATCTTGTCGATCTTTGTTAATATCAGTTGCCTGAATAGAGTTCCCGATAATTTAACAAGATTCGACTTTCCTGAAATGCATCGATGTTAGCGCCCGGGTAAAATCAAGAATATCGAATACTACTTTTTAAATGCGAATTCGCATCAAGAATTGGCGCCGTACAATCTTCACCGACTTCAACCAGCAAGTATAATTTCATTATTTTGAGACAAATATTACTTATAACTAAAAGGATATATTTTCTACTATATACACGGTCTGTCTGAAAAGTAACTGGCGTCACAAACAATTTCGATTCCTAATAACAAACTACATCGGTTCCCCTTCAGAGTAATCCCCATTGAGTCTAATGTACTTTTCCATCTTTCTCTGCCACACTACTATGCACTTTTTAGATATCCCTCAGCTCCGTTTACTTGGTCACAACATCTTATCTCATCCTCGTCGCCAAGATGCTGCAACCAAGTAAATGGTTAAAGAACTAACAAAAGAAGTGTTGCAGATATATCATATATTAAACAGTAAATACAACAGAAGAGTATTACACGACTAGTGAGTGTGTGTTGGTTGACCCAGCGTTCAATCTATTCGGCTGTTCCCCCAAGGCCTTCTCTCCTACTAATCTTATAGTAGGCGGGAGTGTTCAACATAGACTCTTTAGAAGGATGACATTACAACAAATATAATTAGAGAAGTTATTACTAATGAGAGTTTTTTTTATACTTTTTAGTTAACTGTAAAAAATCATAAACATGAATTAAAAAATTTAAGCAAAATAAGAACAAGGATATTTAAACTAAGAGAAAGACTTAAAACTACCAGTAACCATAATGAGAAAAGAAGGCCTAGTGAGTTTAAAACTCACAGTACATACTAGCAAGACTAGCAGGGTTAATCAGCGAATAACATGCTTAACGAATTTGTGAGAATAGATGGCAGGATACAGATAAAGATGGTTGGTATCAAGTTACAGAAAAAGTGTCAGAAAGTTGTGGAGAGCCATAATCGTGCATGGGTTTGAAGGTACAAAAGACGGAAGAAATATTTATTAGTCGTAGTAATATTATCTTGCATTTTGGTTATATGAAGCATTATCAGCCATTATTTTTGTCTGATATTGCTATCATCTTAATATCAGTTAGCTTTCAGCGAAACGGTTCGAGACTCAATTCTTCATTTTTTGGGGGGTTTGTTTTGTATTGTTTTTTTGTTTATTTTTTTTAAATAAAATAACAATATACTCCCGGCCAGACGCCAACACGTAAAAAAAAAATGAAAAATAGATGCGGGTTCAAGTGTTGCTGAGAGCTTATTTATTAATTTTAAATAATCTACGCTGTTTCCTAATGCCGTAGATTGACGGTCGGGTAGTCGCGAGGAAAAGCTACTTAACACCTTGATTGCCAGAGGTCAATTACGAAATCTGACTTCAAACGCCATCTTTATAATAGCCTAAGGTGTCAATGAAAAATTTTTATGAGTTGGTTTACAGCTTCAACTGAAGACTTTTCACACTACAAGTATCACTACGAATAAACTCGATATTGGCGCCCGTAGATGAAAATGAATCAATGAATTCCGACCAAGAGATAACTCGGAGCCGGAACGCGATAAATTAGTAGCCGGCGTCAAAATTAAAATTGCAACCACAAGTTATCTTTTGGTTGGTAGTCTTCTTATTTATGTGCTGTGTCCCCTCTGGACGTTGGCGATCATGGCTCTCTACAACTTCCTGTTCTTTTTAGTTCTCAATAAAGTTTTATTCAAGCTCGCTAGGTAGGTTATGCATTGTTTTTCTTTGTTTCTCTTGTATTCAATCTGCCCTGTGAGTATCAGATTTCCCAAGTCATCTTTCCTCATTATGTGTCCTAGAAAGTTTCAACTCTCTTCTTGATGTTAAGTATGTTTCCTTTTTGTTTTCAATTTCTCTATCCTCATCATCCTTCTGTAGAACTACACTTCTGTTACTTCAAGTCTCTTCTTCGCAATGTGTAAAATTAATAAGAGCCAATAATGTGTGAGAGAGATAAAGTGTGGAGAAAGAGAAAGAGAAAAAGAGAAGAGGTAATGGAGTGATGGGTCAGAGAGAACGACAGGAGTAATAAAAAAGGTAAATTGGTTGGTTGTTTTTGTTTAGGGGCATATCAATCTCCATGGATTATTTAATGTCGAAATTTAATATTCTGTACGCAATTTTATTTATTTTTGGATAATAACGGTTTTAGTAATAAAAGCCTAACTAATTAACCCATAGCTGGGAGGAGAAGAGGTTTATTCATACCTTTCCCAAGGGTATTTGCGTGTAAGTGAATATAACGAACCCAACTGTAATTGGAACTAGGCTCTCCGATTAACAATTCGGAACCATTATCCATTATACTACCCACACGTCCAAGCTTACAGCACCTGGCATTCCCAAGTGGTCACCCATCTAGATATTGACCAGGCTCGATATATATTATTAAGTTCCTTAAAAATAAAGATTTATTAAATCAAGGACAAGAAATAACTGTCTTTTGTAGACGTTGTATTATGTTCACTTTAAAACATAATTAATAAAACTTTCATAATTATATATATATATATATATATATATATATATATATATATATATATATATATATTTACATTACGTGAATCATTCATACAAAAAACAGATAATAAAGTTAATGATATAAATGTCAAGAATCACTCTCGCAAACAATTTTTAATAATAAAATACATTAACCTCGAATCTGTTGATGAATGATATGATCCTTGTTTATAAATTCCGGTTTTATAAGGTCTTTTTTTACTACTAGCTTTCAGTTGTTTCAATCATCATCAGGTAGGGAAATAGGTAAGTTGTTTTACATCCAGGTAATAACAGGACATCGAAAGATAAAATGTAATCCGAAAGATGTTTTTTTTTAGAAATGTGATATTGTTAATCTTTCGGATTACATTTTATCTTTCGATGTCCTGTTATTACCTGGATGTAAAAAACTTACCTATTTCTCTACCTGACGATGATTGTATGAAACAATTGAAAGCTATTTGTAAAAAAGACCTTATAAAACCGGAATTTATAAACAAGGATTATACCATTCATCAACGGATTCGAGGTTAATGTATCTTATTATTAAAAATTGTTTGCGAGAGTGATTCTTGCCATTTATATCATTAACTTCATTATCTGCTTTTTGTATGAATGATTCACGTAATGTAAATTGAACCTGCACCACATAATTGATATATATTATATATATATATATATATATATATATATATATATATATATATATATATATATATATATATATATATATTATTTGATTACAAATAAAAAATGTGTACTGAATTCCAAAATGTTTAATTTCAATTTTAACAATGCCATATCCAGTGTACCATTAAATATGTATTTCCAAACTGTAACTCATCTAGGTGCTGACCAGGCTCGACGTTGCTTTGTGATACTATGTGACACTAACAAACGGAGGGAAAAGGGTTAAGTCAGAGATGTGGCTTGGAACAAGACGAGTGTGTGTTAACGAATGAAACGATAGATAAACTGAGAGAAGAAGCGGAACTGTTTTCATTTTTGAAAGTCTATTTTTTTTTTAAACAGAGACGGCTTGAAGATAGCGACTGTTGTTTTGGGGAAGGATATTGCCGAGATGGCTATCTGGAGAATGTAAACTCACAGGGGTTGGGAGAAATAGTGAAGATACATTCAAAGACAGCTGAGAATTTGGGAACAAAGCAGAAATGGAGAAACTAATAAATGAACGCTTGCTAAATGTGCGGGTTACGAAAGCTTCTCTGGAAAGGAAGTCGATTGAAATAATAATATTTGGGAATTGATTTATTTTGCCTGTCGAAAAAAGCTGAAAATTGGGGGCAGCTCAAGAAAAAGAATTTCTTAAAATAAAGGTCCGGGTTCATAGCTGCGGTTGAGCGAGCGCGGTATGTAGACCAGGTGCTTGCTGATGGCTACCGGAGGAAACAGCTGGTGGATTTCTGGTTATATAAACAAGACCATGCTGGGAAAAAATTAGTTGACGAAAACTGGGACAATAATTGCAGTTGATGACTGGGGGTTGGGCCACGCCATTTCGCTTGTGTGATTTATCGGAATGACGGCCAGGGTGGGAGGTTTGGGTGGGAATACCGGGGGACGGAGGTGTTGCCAGCGATTATTGGGAGGTAATGGTGCAAGACATAAAGATTGGATATATGGGCAGGTCCGTGCCTGCGGCCGCTGCTTCTAGAATGAAGGATCTTCTGGGTTTGGCCAGATAGTTGATTTTCCTGGGCCGGACATCAGTAGGTTATTGTTGGAAGACTGGGAAAGCCCCGGGTCTCGGGAACGTCGGCCTCCGTACCGGTTTTTGGTGGACGACAGGGACAGTTGGAGTTGCAGTTGGAATAGCAGACGACGAGAGACGACCATTATGCTGAAGCCGACGTGACTTTCTGCAAAAGAGAACTCCCGACTTGAGCCTTGTTTCGGAGTTAGCTTTGACAGGCAAAGTCTCACTATAGAAATCAAAGTGGGAAGGGTTACTTTTTTCTGAACGAAAAACTAAAGAAAACACATGGAAAATTGAACCGAAGGATTCCTGTTTTCTTTATTTCGTCTGCAAACAACATTTTTATTTTTCCTTTATGACACAACCACACCGTATTTCGAACCAACGCTACGATTTCTGGCGACAACTCCGTCCGTACCGGCTCTGTGTTCAAAAACATAACGTGGGCGAGGTCGGGCGCAGACTGTATGAGGCCAACGTTCAACGACCAGTAGCAGTATCGACCAGCGTGGGAGTTGACCCAGGAACAACCGGCGAGAATTGTTAGCTTTACTTCGGTGATCGTACGGGAACCGGTGTTTCAACCTGATGTGGCCGAAAGAAATGAGGCATTTTTCTGACTCCAAATATAAAGTTAATTTTGTCACAGCTCACAATCTTATTTTGCCGCGTTTTTCTAACTCAGTATTTACCTTAATATTTTTCCAATTTCTTTTTCTTGAAAATCAATTAGCAATGAACTTAATGGAGAAGGTCTGCAGATTTTCATCGACACGTTTCATATTATCGCTGTTGCCGTGAAATAAGTCTTCACTTCCAAATACTTAGGCTAGAAAACGAGCCGGTAAATCAGTGTGTGTCTTCGACTGGTGATGTCACACTTTGTCACCAAGATGGCGCCTAGCTATCTATCAAGTGAGAAATATCGATCTGCATCGTTTTCTTTCTTTCGCTTTTTGATTAATGTCTACTCCGAAAAGAGAAAAAGAGGTGAAGTACAAAATACCTGGATGTCGACGAGTCGAACACTTTGCGACCACTGAACAAATGCGACCATCAAATAGAAACGATACTGCTAGAGGTCTCAAATGGGAACCAACCAAATAGATTCTAGAAAAGAAATCAAAGTGAGGGGTAAAATTTCCTGGAAAGAAATACATAAAATGGAGAGACATCAAGTCATAGCGAATACGAAGACAGTAGCAAGAAGTCGTGAGGATAGAACATTTAATCAATATTTCTTTGTGGTGAAGCTTTCATGTTGAAAGAATGGAATTTCAGTTAGAAAAAAAAATTGAAATAATTACTACCATTTTTTAAAACCGTTTGTCCTTTCTGATTCGTCTGCTAGTTTTTCAACCTTTTCTTTGAAGTTGCTTTTTTCTATTCTGCCTTGTGTTAATGCAGAATCGCCAACAAACTAACAGCCAGAGTATCAGGACAATCTGCTTGCAAACATACTTAAACGGTGGAAAAATCTGCGAAAAAGATTCCATTTTGCCGTGAAGACACACAAGTTAATTCTAAGATATAACACAAAAATATGTTGTATTTTTTTTAAAATTATGCGCCATGATTTGATGATAATTTTATACGTTTATTCTTTTTCTCTTTATTTATTGGTTTCAATTATTTAAAGTAATATTAATAATAATAATTCTTAAAGTGTTACATTTGATAACGAACTGTTTACTACGGCATCATGTGTAAAATATATACACGTGTGTTTATGCGTGTATATATATAATTTGGGTAGATGGAACTCTTCAGCACGAAAGGATAGGTTTGGTTTGGTTTGGTTTGTTTTGTTTTACGGCATATCAACCTCAATGAGTCATTTAATGCCGACAACTTTTCTTTTTTTTCCTGGTAATATTTTTGTTTTGTTAAAAATCTATTTCTGTTAATATTTTTTCCTCAAAAATGTATAGCTGGTAATATTATTTTTCAAAAACGTATAGCTGGTAATATTATTTTTCAAAAACGTATAGCTGATAATATTATTTTTTCAAAAACGTATAGCTGATAATATTATTTTTTCAAAAACGTATTATCAGAGGCCTTGCTGTTGGACGTAGTTTATCGTCTTGCCCAGGACGCGTATGTAGTTTATCGTCATACCTAGGTAAGTTTTTTACATCCAGGTAATAACAGGACATCGAAAGATAAAATGTAATCCGAAAGATTAACAATATCACATTTCTAAAAAAAACATCTTTCGGATTACATTTTATCTTTCGATGTCCTGTTATTACCTGGATGTAAAACAACTTACCTATTTCCCTACCTGACGATGATTGTATGAAACAATTGAAAGCTAGTAGTAAAAAAAGACCTTATAAAACCGGAATTTATAAACAAGGATCATACCAATCATCAACAGATGCGAGGTTAATGTATTTTATTATTAAAAATTGTTTGCGAGAGTGATTCTTGACATTTATATCATTAACTTTATTATCTGTTTTTTGTATGAATGATTCACGTAATATATATATATATATATATATATATATATATATATATATTTATAAAATCTAACTTTTGACAAAAAGTAATATTTGTGCCCCCTCACAAAAAAAACAATCAGAATAGTAAAAAAAAGTGCCCAATACGGTTTTCTTTAAAACGAAAATCTAGGGCAATTTAAGATATAAAATAGCTGAAAACACATACATTCACGCAGACAGGGTTCCTACCAGTGCAGTATCATTAGAAAGTGTATATATATATATATATATATATATATATATATATATATATATATATATATATATATATATATGGTTGTTTCATGGCATATTTTATGAAAAGATTACATTTACGTGTAGCTGTTCATGTCGTCACAACTTTCTTCTAATGAGAATCGTTTAGAAATGGTTGTTAATTTATATAATTGCGTGAGTGTTAATTGATGTTCAAATTTATTTATTTCGTTATTAATTTTTACTGAAATGCATTCTAATTGTTGCTTTACATTTGTAAGAAGGGAAACGTATTTCTCGATGCTTCTTGAAACTTCATTTCCTGCTCGAACATTTTCAAACATTTCTTTCATAAATGCAATAAGCAATAATTTTTGCTCGAACGGGCAATAATATTAAAAATATTACATCGTTGCGATGTTCATTTAAAACATTCGAATATAAAATAACTTCTCCTGAAACAGAATACATTTATAGTAATTTTTTTTCCTCGGCCACCTTTTAAATCTGTAATTATTCCATTTCTCGTATTATACTCGAGTATAATAACTTGTAGCAATTCGGAATAAGAAATCGGCGAGTCGAGTTCGAATGCCATTTGAATTGGTTACATTCACTTATACACAAATACATTTAGGCAAGGTATGAATTCATCTCCTCCACATGTTATAGGTTAAATCGTATGACCTGTATCTGAAAAATATTCTAAAAAAATTGTTAATGCAATATTCACTCGCAAAAGTGTTATATAGTAATAAAGTGGCTCGGACGACACTGGATTTTGAACAGAGATCACTAGAGAGCAAACACCGGCGATCCCATTTTGAATAAGTAGATCGCGTGATAGTAAAGGAAATGAATATAGGAGAATTAGCGTGGCGTCTAATTGATCACCATTTCTATTCTATCCTCTATTACTATACTGATCACTCTTTCTATAATATCCTCTATCTCTATTCACTATATTATTTTTGTATACGATTCACTATACGGTGGTTACTATTCAAACGAGTATTATCGAGCAAGTACTATTAGTGCGAGTGTTATTCGAAGGCGTCTGAAACCAGTATTGTTCAACGGTGTTACTATGGTTGTATCTGCGTTTACAATGATTCTACTACAATGAGCATTACGAAAGTGACAACGAGTATTCGTTGACATTACAAAAGCGACAATGAGTATTCGCTGTCATTACCAAAGCAACAACGAGATTTCGGTGATATTACAAAAGTTACAACGAGTATTCGTTGACATTACGAAAGTGACAATGAGTATTCGTTGACATTACGAAAGCGACAACGAGTATTCGTTGACATTAAGAAAGTGACAATCAGTATTAGTTTACATTACGAAAGCGACAACGAGTATTCGTTGACATTACAAAAGCGACAACGAGTATTCGCTGACATTACGAAAGTGACAACGAGTATTCGCTGACATTACCAAAGCGACAACGAGTATTCGCTGACATTACGAAAGTGACAACGAGTATTCGTTGACATTACGAAAGTGACAATGAGTATTCGCTGACATTACGAAAGTGACAACGAGTATTCGCTGACATTACCAAAGCGACAACGAGTATTCGCTGACATTACGAAAGTGACAACGAGTATTCGTTGACATTACGAAAGTGACAACGAGTATTCGCTGACATTACGAAAGTGACAATGAGTATTCCCTGACATTACGAAAGTGACAACGAGTATTCGCTGACATTACGAAAGTGACAACGAGTGTTCGTTGACATCACAAAAAAGGAAAAATATTTTTATAATCCGAAATATACTTCGGCTTTGAATAACTAAGAAAGTTTTATAAGCTGTAATTCTGTCATATTTCTGTCTTTTCTTGGCTCAAAGCCAGAATGCAGCGATCATTTGTCTGTATACAGTTTGTGTATTAACGCCATTCTTAGTTTATGAACCTTTTTGTCGGTATCTTTCTTACATATATTCTTTGCTTAGTATTATTTTTTGCTCTGTTCTTTTCTTTCTTTTGTTATTGCTTATTGTAAACTTTGTCGATTCTGTTTGTTGGATATTTATGCCAAATACTTCCTAAGCAATAAAAACGGACCACTTCCGAGTTCCATCAGCAATATTTTTGTTTTCTTGTCTTGAGGGCATAACGTTATAATCACATGACTGTATCCTTTTTGCGCGGGAACTCCATTCTTACTTTTTTTAACTTTTTGCCTTATTACTTATTTTTGCTTAGTTCTGACTTGCATATACATTGTTTGCTTATATTATTTTGCACTGTTCTTTTTCTACATTTCTTAGTGTTTTTTGAGAACTTTGTCAATTCGGCTTGTTAAGCATTTTGCTGATTATACTTAACCATGGCCAATTATTCCACTGTTTCCATTTCAACTAAAATTTTATATCGTAGAAAATAACAGTAGAATGCTTTCTAATTGATCCCCAGTGTAACTGAGAGGGTTGTGGTATGTGATTCACACCTGGAAGTACCAGACGGTCTGAATCGAATTTCATGGAAATAGAAAGCCTTTGTTCTAATAGATGTTGATCTGTGACAGCACCAAAATATAACGGCTTCACTTCAAGTAATACCGATATAATCTTTGCACTCAGTGTCACACCAGAACATCAGAGAAATCAGGAGTATTTATCTGTGTAACCACGTCACTACTGGATGTAACACAATGTCAGTTTAGATCGGGTTTCAACGTCAATACCGGACAAAAATTGCCCAAGGACGCTCCTCCCAAGGAGAAGTACTGCTTGGGAGAAAGGCCCACTGGGGCTTGGGCATAATATTATTTTAAACTTCCCCGGTAGAGGCATTCATCTACACCCGATAAGAATCAGAGAAGTCAGGTGCATCAGAGAGTTTATGTAGAATGTGTCTTCCTAACCACCATGTGCACATTCACGCTTCACTGCATGTCAGTAGTTGCCAACGCCATTAGGATATACATACGTGGGACAAACGAATGTCAGAAATATATAGAAGCGGGAGAAGGAAAAAGAGGCCGTGTTTATCACATTCTCACGAGAAGTAGATACAAGTTCGGAGAAATATCCCAAAGTCAATATCAAATGACGAGGTCCTGACTTGAATCAATAATAATTTTACGTATCAGAGATTTGGACTCTTGTTCTTATTTGTTATCTCTCTCTCCCTCTCTCCTTCTCTCTCTCTCTCACACACACACACATATATATATATATATATATATATATATATATATATATATATATATATATATATATATATATATATATATTAGTCGACATCGTTGTCAACACGTTGCGGCGACAGTTTGCTTCAGGCTGGTGTTGATTTCAATGACAACTTTTATATTTACATACGCTCTATCTCTGATATTGACCTCTTTAACCCATAAATATAGTATACTTTAAAACTATATTTTTATGCTATATTATTATCATATATATATGTACATATATATATATATATATCTATATATATATATATATATATATATATATTATATATATATATATATATATATATATATATATATATATATATATATATATATATATATATATATATGTGTGTGTGTGTATGTATATGTATTAATCAGACAACAGTAAAATCTCTTAGCTTATAGTGTTTCTTTTCCATCTAAAGACGGAAAACAAACATATTGCAATCGCAAGGAAAAAATATTTTAGTATCGATAGTTTCTGCGAAATTATTCCCACATCGAAGACATCGACAAATCTGTTGTCAAATATTGCCTTTCTTTTGCTTCGTTTTGTTTGAAAGAACGAAAAAATGTTTGTATTATTTTAACAATCCAAAACTAACTTTCCTTAAAGAAGAAAAGTTTCCCTATTATTTACAGGAAAAAGAGTCAAAGCTGAACTTTCGTATGGAAACCTCTTCATAACGCTTGAAAGATGGCGGTTCTCAAGAAGCTGACTCGACTCTTCTGCGCAGACGCGAGCAACAATTACGCCCGCTTGTTTACTCAGCTGTTTCTACGCATGGATTATTCTCTTTATATTCTCTCCCATTAGCCAGGTAAATGTCTCCTTCGTGATGTGCATTTTACGAAATATCAGTCTCTGCCCAGTTTAAATGTTATTGACAGAGATGTAAGCGTTTCAGAAAAAAATTGTTACCAAAAGAACATACCATTTGCTATTTCAATAAAACTAAATTTGAAGAACCAATTCACCGAAAATCTTTTTTGGCAAGGTGGGGAACCAATTTCTGCAACAATGGTTGAATGCTATATTTCCTTGCATTTATATATTCCTTGAATAATCTTCAGTTCGTTTTTATATTTGTGAATAATTTTTTACAAAATTACAACATTGCTAAAAAATTTGGAAATGAGTCCAACAGAAGGATGTGTTCTTGGCCATCCATAATTTCCTATATTTTGCAGCTCTTAGCAATGTTTGTTTTATTACAATCTCTCCCGCTCCATGTCCTGTCATTCATTTACAGACGCTCGTTAAGTTGGTTGCTCGCCATTTCCATTGGCCTCTCCTACTTTAAGTATGTCATGTGAGTACAAATTCTCCAAGCGTTCTTTCCTCATATTGTATCACTGAAATTTCAACTCTGCGATTCTAAGTAGTAGCGTCCTTTTTGTTTCAATTTCCCATAATACTTCTTCACATGTTCTGTCCATGTATTTCCAGTATCCTTCTGCATAACAATACATCTGTTGCATCAAGTGTCTTCATTCGTGAGAAAATTATCTAGCATTCACTGCCATATAGGAGGATCGATATTATACAGGAGTTTCTTTGTTTCTAACGAAAATTTCATATTTCTTAATATTTTGTTTTAGCTTTCGGAAGAAATATTTCGCTATTCCAATGCAACTTCGAATTTCAGTGTCATATGTTCCACCGTCTGTTAAAACACATCCCAGATATTTAAACTTCTGTACTTGTTTTATTTTGACGCTTCCAATATGTAGCTTTCATATTCGGCTTTTTCTCTTGATTAAAACTTTATTTTCTCTCTTCTTACAACTAGTGTTTAGACCTTTCTTCATGATTAAAAACTGCATACCACGGAACGTCACGAACGAAGTCACGGAACGAGTCCCAATCCAGACGTTGATAACAGAAAGATATGATCAGATTTGACAAGAGGGCAGAGCTGCAAAGTATGACATGAGTCCAGGATAGCGGTAAAAAGAGATCTAGAAGAGAAGCCTGATCATCAGGGTTACTGAAGGAATGTGTGGGAAGTCCACCACTTGCGTGAGAGATTGAGTGATTGAGAAGTTAAGGGTTTGGATTTCAGCGGGGGTCAGTGACAGAGTGTTTATGCCACCTGGCATGGTGGACATTAAAGTCACCAAATATAAATATATTTGCAGACAGGTGTCGGGAGATGGCCTTGCCTATATTACCAGAAATACTATCTAGCACGCAACAGTTATGAGAAAAAGGGGAACGGCAGAGAAAAAAAAGAGATAGCTGACTGAGTTAAGTAGAGAGAGACAGTGACACATGTAAGAGCGGTGTGGAGATTCAAGACAGAGTTCTCTAGCCAGCGGAAGATGTTCACGGATACAAGCTCCCAGGTCATGCATGTGGGCATTAGAGTTCTTCCTAAGGAGAGCAAGATTGTCAGATGAGTGGATTGAAGAGTTAAGATTAGTTTCATAGAGAGCTAGGATGTCCGGAGACTTTTCGAAGAGGATCGATTCCACACTGCAGATGTTGGTACGAATACCACGGATGTTAGTTAAAGAAAGCGTTTCGGTGATTTTTGTTGAGCGGCTTTAGATTTATACTTTTGGTATCTTATAACCATGATGTGATGTTTTGGTAAGGAAAGGCCTGGTGTAGTAGTAGCATTAGTCGTCTAATGTAACATGTGCAGAAAGGGAAGTGGCGCAGACTGCAACAAAGCGTCTCATCGGGGGTTGCCCACCGGAGGTGCTTGCAGAGACATCCTTCTATGCGCGACATAGAGCTGCAGAAACCCCGATATTATGCGACTGTTTATCAGGGCAGCATCTCTAGACGCTATGCAATTGTTCGGGCTCCTAACAACCAGCCGGTACATCAACCAGAAAACTGCAAACACGCTACCCTCGGTATGAAGAGACGTTGCCACCATCCACATACATCATGAAGAAATTAATGACAGCACCACTATTAAGGCCTCAGAAAATGAAAGGAACCGGGGAACCCTTCCTAAACAGAAAACAAGATATAAAATAAATACAGATAGGTAGATAGATAGATAGATAGATAGATAGATAGATAGAAGGAAGATAATATAGATAGATAGATATTGATAGAAAAAATTAACCAAATATCGATAGAATGAAAAAAATAAACAAATATAGATAGATAGATAGATAGAAGGAAGGAATACAGACAGACAGACAGACAGATAGATAGATAGATAGATAGATAGATAGATAGAGATTGATAGAAAAAAACAAATCTAATACAGATAGAAAGAAATAAACAAATATAGATAGATAAATGGACAGATACACTGATGGTGGATATATATATATATATATATATATATATATATATATATATATATATATATATATATATATATATATATATATATATAGATAGATAGATAGATAGATAGATAGATATGAACATCATGAGATAGATACGTACAGCCTGTGATAGACAGATAGAAATAAAGAAGGGAAGATAAAAAATAAATTATTTAAAAAATTCGGAAAAAATGGAAAGTCCGAATTTGGCAATTCCCAACACCATTCTGTCTCAAATAATATAACCTCCTCTTGTTTTCAATGTTGACATCACCAGACCTTTTTTGATTTTTTTTTATTGTTTAAGAAATCATTTATTGAACAAAGTAACTAATAATAACAAAACAAAAGTCATTGAAACAAAGTAAGTTCAGTTTCTTCATTTGATATTCATTCAAAACACCCACCAGTTGACTTTCGCCAATCATTGGTACCGTTGAAATGAACACTTTTATGTTTTGTAGTTTTCTTGTATTTAACTTTTTCTTTGTCGTCTGTTTTTTTTCTTTTTCTTTTTTTTTGTTTTCTATCACTTTTCTACGCCATCCTATTTCCGAAATTTATCTTATTTTATTATTTTTCTTCTCTGCCATCATTGTTTTAATTTTTAATTATATCTTAATACTTGCCTCAGTTTGTGTGCGTGTATGTATATACATATTTGTTTATCTATCTATATATATATATATATATATATGCACACACATATATATGTGTGTGTGAGTGTATGTGTGTGTGTGTGTGTGTGTATGTGTGTGTACCTGCGAGTATATGGACACGCCTATATATATATATATATATATATATATATATATATATATATATATATTACGCGAATCATTTATATGAAAAACAGATAATGAAGTTAATGATATAAATGGCAAGAATCACTCTCGCAAACAATTTTTAATAATAAAATACATTAACCTCGAATCCATTAATGAATAGTATGATCCTTGTTTATAAATTCCGTTCTTTTTAAGGTCTTTTTTACTACTAGCTTTCAATTGTTTCATACAATCATCTTCAGGTAGGAAAATAGGTAAGTTTTTTTACATCCAGGTAATAACAGGACATCGAAAGATAAATTGTAATCTGAAAAATGTTTTTTTAGAAATGTGATATTGTTAACTGTAAGAAATTCTTTTGGAGCGTGCAGTCACGACGCTGAGGTTGAATTTTTTTTAATTTTAAAATTGTGCGTTCTTGTACTAATATAGTAATATGAGAATTCTTTTGTAGAAGTAGGTTTTTTAAGTAAAGGTGGCATGAACTAAATTGTTCAATAAATATCGCAAATAAATTTGAATAATGTTATATTTATAAACTTATGTAATGAAAAGCAACTGAAGTAAGATGAAACACTAGTCAAAATTAATAAGTTTTCATCTGAGAAATTCGAATATTATTACTTCTAAAACTTGTTTGCCCGTTAAAATATCGATTTTGGGAAGTGTGTCAAGATTGAGAACATTTCAGCACCAATCTGGTAAATTGATTTCATTATTATTATCTTTTATTTTCTTTTCAAAGCGCATTACTAGGTTGATAGCTAGGTTTCATTATTTTACATTTGAAATTATTAGATTCAGCCATAAGTTCTATGCTAACAGTGTCTTTTCTTGCATTTCTCGCCTGCCAATTTCTTGCTTCTTGCTTTGCAAATTCCGGCTTCTTGCTTTACGGTCAACTTTGATCTTGAAAAACTTAAATGCAGCTTTAATCATCATCTTCTTTCTCTTTAATTTGCCATTCATTTATTGCCTTCTCTCGTTAATATTTTTCTCAGATTCTTTAACCAACAGTAACCACTTGCGCTTTGATGGCTTTATCGTCTTGCTTGGGGTGAAATGATTTTAAAAGGCAACAAATGTAAAAACTATTTCCGTACAAATACAACAAAGGAACAGAGTTTGACCAAACGATGAGTCACGTCACATATCCTAAAAAAAATTACGATTACTATTTTTTTACTAGTATTTCTCTGTAGAGAGCTATTATCGCTCATTTCATGAAGGGACAAGGCACATAGAAGAAAAGAAGAAATATTTCTCTAATCATATTCTAAGAAAATGCCATGGCCATTTTTGGCATAGTCAATCATGGCTCTTCACAGAATACCATTTAATTATTATCAGTGAATAGCAATGAATTTTGGTGAACAAAGAGTGTTTTCCCATTCTCTTCTCCACTTTTTGAATTCAGAGTTATCCTTCTTCCAATTGGCGAGACGATAAACTACATCCGGCAGCAATGCCTCTAATCGGGACGTTTTGAGGAGCGTAGAGCCACCTCTTATTTGCTGTTGAAATGAAAAGTTTAAAAATATATTTGTATCGTAAAAATCAAGTATTACATTTTTGAAAAAGAAATCAGCAATACATTCGACTCTCGACCAAAACCATCTTTACAAAAAATACGTCAATGAAACTTTATCTCCAAACTTATTTCTTACAAAGAATAGATATTCTATTCATACGAACCTAACCTAAAAATTTTGTCGGCATTAAATAACCAGGCTGAGATGTCTTAAAACAAAATAAACCAAACCAAACCTAGCTGACGGCCTCCTAACTATTTAACCCATAGCTGATGGGAGAAGAGTTGGATACGCGCTTTTTCAATTTTTTTTTTTTTTGCGAAAGTGAACGCCTCTGACTAGGCGGGAATTTGAACTTTGCTCGCCAATTTTACTTTCAGTTTTTTTCGGTGGCTTTCCACAGGTTAGTTTTTTATTTATTTATTTTCTCTGAATTGCCATGACTGCTTAGAAAAGTTTATTTCTGTTTCTTTCTACAATTTTTTTAATTCAGAGTAATAATTCCCCTAGACCACACAAGGATAGGCAACCCATTTTAGCCTGTTATTTAATCCATAGCTGGGAAAGTAATACTACACATGTAATTAAAAGTAGAACGAGAGGGTAGAGTAACAGTTATTAGAGTGGAAAAGGGGAGTCGGTTGATCGAGTTCAAATTCCAACCGAACCTGTTTGCATTCACTTTCACATAAATTCCTTGGGGGAAGGTTTGAATCCATCTCTTATGCTCCCAGCTATCGTTTAATTAGCAGTATAGACTGAACTCTTTAGCCTTGGATAGCAGCCAGTCTAAGAGAAAGTCTACTCTGAATTAAAAAAAAAAATTGCAGAACTCAAAGGGAAATCACTCCACTATCTTTCCCAAGATGTCATGGCAATGAGTAAATAATAAAGAAAAGGAATCTATGGAGAGCCATGACTGCTTGCACTCTGAAGTAACATGCAAAATAAAAAGATAAAAAGCCTTGCCTCTTATGTCAAAATTAGAATTCTTGCTTTTATTACCTGGATCCAAACATTAACATTGGCAAAGAAAATGTAGTCACATCAACAAATAAATGGAGTCTATATTTTAATTAATTCACAAGTCATCTGTTCACATCTATCTATCTATCTATCGATCTATCTATCTATCTATCTATCTATCTATCTATCTATCTATCTATCTATCTATCCACCATCAGTGTATCTGTCTATTTATCTATCTATATTTGTTTATTTCTTTCTATCTGTATTAGATTTGTTATTTTTCTATCAATCTCTATCTATCTATCTATCTGTCTGTCTGTCTGTATTCCTTCCTTCTTTCTATCTATCTATCTATCTATATTTGTTTATTTTTTTCATTCTATCGATATTTGGTTAATTTTTTTCTATCAATATCTATCTACCTATATTATCTTCCTTCTTTCTATCTATCTATCTATATATATATCTATCTACCTATCTGTATTTATTTTATATCTTGTTTTCTGTTTAGGAAGGGTTCCCCGGTTCCTTTCATTTTCTGACGCCTTAATAGTGGTGCTGTCATTAATTTTTTCATGATGTATGTGGATGGTGGCAACGTCTCTTCATACCGAGGGTAGCGTGTTTGCAGTTATCTGGTTGATGTACCGGCTGGTTGTTAGGAGTCCTCATTCTGTTCATATCTATCTATCGATCCATCTATTTCATTAGATTAACATCTCTCTATCTCATCCTGTTTACATTTATCGATCGATCTATTTATCTTATACTGTTCATATCTATATCATTATGTTCGCATCTGTCGATATATCTAATTCTGTTCATATCTATGTGAATAAAATAACATATATGTCTTGAATGGTCGCACATATCCGTATTGTAATAATTAAAATCATGCCATTGATATTAATTAAGATGTAATATGTACAATATTTCAAACAAGTAGGATTTCTTGATAAACGTAATTATTTGGTCGGTCGGTAGATATTTCAACTGAGTGAGTTTCTCGCAAGATTCTCGAGTGACAGTCTCAAAGTCTTGACATAAGAAATTATGGTCGTAGCATTGTTAAGTCACAATTGCAGGACACGAGTCAGTCAATTGTGAATAAATCGATAGATTATAGAATTGAGGCGATAATGTCTCCAGTCGTTAGCGATAATCAACCTCGACGCCCTTTTCATTTGATTGTTGAAGTTCAATAAGCATCACGTTAACACAGACACCAATTGTTTCTCGCCCAAATGAATGCCGAATATTTCCTTATAAGGAAATGACTAATATTGCCATTAGCATTACCATTCCATTTTTAAGCAGCATTACAAGTTCACGGTAGATCAATGGATAGCGGCTCAGAGAGCAGAGATCGAATTCCAATTGAGTTCATTACATTCACTTTGGGAAAGGTATGAATCCAAATAGTCTCTCTCGATATGGGCAAATAGTAGGACAGATTGAGTTTTATAGGTGGCAACTGGTCTACCGCAGAAAGAAATAGGAACCAACTGCGGGAAAAATCTGCTTCGTCAGTCATGTATCGAAAGATATATGATCGCCTAAGCGTGTATCACGCATGGCACATAACTGACTGATATAGCGTTGGTATTGTTCGCATTGATTCGGTGGTCGCGACTACGTATCAAGATAATATATTACATACAAAAATAAAATTGTCTGCTCAAGTTACGTTTTCCAAGATATATTTATTCGCTCCTTCGATGTAGTTAATTGTTTACTCACTCACTCACTCACTCACTCACTCACTCAATCACTCACTCACTCGATTTCCGTACACTCCAGCTGTGAGATATGAGAGCTTCGGTTTCCATAGGAAGAAGGTTTTTCACGAGATGCGGTTGACAAAACGGTTTTAACTACAGAGTTGTTCTTCTTCAGACTGTTTGTCAATCAAGGTTGAAGGGCCCAGCCTGTCCTAATATTTAACTAGCGGAAGAATTTATGGATTCATAACTCCCCCCACCCCAAAAAAGTATGTAGGTGTAAGGTAATGTAACAAACTTGGATGGAATACGAACTTGGCTCACATATTTCCAATTCTGAACCGCTAACCTAATGGTTATATAAACTTTGAAGAATAACTTTTTTTTTACTAATCGTTAATAAATCTTATCAAAGATTATGATTCTCCATCAACTTACGCTAAGTCAAAAGTAGCACCTGCCTTCAGTATACATTGGTCCATTAACGCTGCAGGTAGGCCAGAACTTCATCTACCTAAATAGCGTCATATTGCACAACAGTAGATTCAACAAAGAAATTGGTTAAGACTAATCTAAACTAAAATATGAACTTAGCATTTTAGTGACTCTGTGCCTCTAAGACCAATTAAGCTTTGGTAGTCTACAAAATCCATAATATGCAAAACCATCGTACTGCCTTAAGCTAAATATTGTACCGAATCTTAGGGCATATACCGGTCCTGCTATGCTTACTTCTACTAGAGTTGTTTTCACACCAATATTAAAATGCATTGGAGAAATTGCATCACTAATAACAAGATCTAAAACTCAGCCACGGTTACAAGTTTTGAAATTATGTTGCAAAAGGATTGTAGTTAGTTGAAAATGTAAACTTGCCCATGGCTGATGGAGACCTGGATCCCCAGAGAAGTGATACAAAGATTCCTTGAAAAGGATCCTTATTCCCCATTGTGCGTATTATCAGAGTCAGTGAACAATATATGCAATATATATGACTATATGGAGGCACAGAAAAATAAAATCCAAAAGAAAAGAGTCAGTTTCTCCAGGCCAAACCCTTTCCTGCCGTCGATGTAGAAAACATAACTTTACCGTATGGCCTTCACTAAACACCTGGAAGCCTGCGATAGACGTAGAAGCCTCCCCAACTACAACAAATCTATTTCTGATTGCAAGTTAATAGTAGTACTATTTTTATTAAAACGCTCTTGTTGTTCATAGTTTTCATGAAATGCGCTACCGTGTTTACGAATGTGGATTATCATGGCCCTCCACAACTTCCTGACATTTCTTACTCAAAACAACTTACTCTTCAATAACCCTCTATGTCCTTGTTCTGCAATTCAGTCAGACAAACTATTTCGCTCTGTTTCGTTTGCTTTCAATATACCCTCTGAGTGTTAGATTCTCCCAACCTTCTTTCTCATTATGTGTGAAACTTGTATTTCTTTATACCGATTGTAAAAATGTTGTTCCTATTTTATTAAAGTTGCCTTGCTGCTCTCAGTTGTCATCTGTCGCGTTTGAAAAGAAAGAAAATCGTAAAGAAAAATTATAACTTCGAATGTTCTTGAGTATTAAAAGACAAGCATGAAAGCCAAGTAGATCGAGCTTCCATTTGTGGATTAATTTTCAAAGAAAACTAAAAGTGGTTATTGTGAAGACAGCTTGGAGAAGGAAAATTCAAACTTCATAACGAGAGTGTAAAAAGAACACTTTTCGTTTGCGACATGTTTCAATAAAATCTGTAATAAAAGATTTACTAACAAATTTTTTTAGATACAGTATCAATCGATATCTGCTGTCGTCCTGATTAATCTTCCTCTGTTCCCGCTCCTTAGCAATGTCCCTGTTTCTAACTCTTCCACACCCACTTGCATCTCAGTGGCTTTACTGTCTTGCTTCGGGTGAACTAGACTGGTGACGATGTCTCACCAATTTACATTTAAGCTGGGTAGAGATAACCGTAGATTCTATGCTAACAGTTTCTTTTCTGGCACTCCTCCTTTGTAGAACACCCTTCCGGCTCCATGCTTTCCGGCAAACTTTAATATGCAAAAATTTAAATACATTGCCAATCGCTCTCTGATGTCCTCCTGATTACTCTTCCTCTGTTCTCACTCCTTAGCAATGATCCTGTTTCTAACTCTTCCACACCCAGTAACCCCCTTGCGTCTCAGTGGCTTTACTGTCTTGTTTGGGGTGAACTCGATTAAAAAAAAAGAAAGAAGACAAGCTGAACTTTTGAAATATTATGAACTGTTCAACTAAAAATAATTGATTACACTTAATTATTGAGCCATCTTATTTCGGAAAAAGGTTATTAGAATTGTTCTAATTACTCTCTGCGTTTTTATTTTATGTTTTGCCTGATGTCGATTTTCAAGAAATAATATTTGAATAGCGTGTACATGCATTCATGTCATCTCTTGTTTTACCAAATTATTTTGACTGATGATTTTCCTATGGAAATTTTACATTTCCATGTGAACCAAGATTATTTCTTTTCTGAATAGTATTTGATATTTAAGTTCTTTTTTCTTGGGTTTATTTTCAAGAAACAACGAAAATATTTGGACCATTACAACAAAAATCTTAGATCGATAAAAGCAATTATCGCTCAACTGCAATAAATGGCTGAAAATGAATAATGATAATAATAATAATAATAATAATAATAATAATAATAATAATAATAATAATAATTCCCTGGTGCTACACCAGGATGGCTACCTTGGTCTTAAAATGCTAAATGTTAAAAAATATAGATATCCTGGCAGTAGTAGTAGTAGTAATATTTACTCCTGTCTTAATACGAGGGTCATTCAATAAATAAGCTGAATTTTTCGTTATAAGGACTTCTAATACAGATAGAAGCTTACTCTTTTTTATTTTATTTTTTTTTGTTTTACTTCTTTTTCACATGGATTTAATTTCTTTTGCAGATTAAAAAAAAACTTTGAGAGTTTTGGCGATTAACAAAGATGGCCGACCAAGAAGCATGCTCCAGGATTGGACAGCGGTCAGTTATCAAGTTTTTGGTTGCTGAAGAGTGCAAATCAGTTGACATTCATAGGAGAATGTCAACTGTGTATGGTGCCACATGTTTCAGCCAAAAAAATGTCAACAAGTGGGCTAAATTGTTTAAATAAGGACGGAGCATTGTTGAGAATGAAGACAGGCCTGGGAGGCCTACAGAAGTGAGATCTCCTGAGGTGATCGAATCAGTCAATGACCTCATTCAGTCTGACAGAAGGGTGACAGTGGATGACATTGCAAGGACTTTGAGCTTATCTGTTGGGACAAACGCAGGGGTCATCAGTCAGAAAGAGTCATCTTGCATCCTGACAACGCAAGGCCTCACACAGCAGCCCAAATGGAGCAGACCATCAACGAGCTGGGCTGGGAACAGCTCCCTCATCCCCCTTACAGCCCAGACCTTGCCCCTTCAGACTTTCACCTGTTTTGGTCCCTTGAAAGCGTTCAAAAGAGGCACGAAGTTTAAAGGTGACGATGAAGTCAAAAGTGTTGTGAGCGACTGGCTGAGACATCAGTCCAAAGATATTTACGCTGAGGGAATACGGAAACTTGTGTACAGATGGGAAAAGTTTGTGACCGTGCTGGGAGACTACGTTGAAATTTAAAAGAAAAAGTAAGCTTCTATCTGTAGTAGAAGTCCTTATACCGAAAAATTCACCTTATTTATTGAATGACTCTAGTCTGATTGATTCGATAAAGTTAAATTGACAGCCAATCAAAAAAAAATGACCTACAATTTGTTGTTAGATGGGGTAAGGAGTGTTGTTAACTTTAACGCCTCAAAAACGAAACTGCGCTCTTTAATCATCTGAGAGAACCCTTTTTTCTTTCATCAGCATGGCTGATGCTAAGCTCCAAGAAAGTGACTCCTTGCTCCTTTTCGAACTAACGTTTTCAGCTGACATGAATTGGAAAGAGTATATTGAATCAAGTGCTATGTCTTCAGTTAAAAATGTTGCTTCACTATGTCGTGTTAGACAATTTTTTTCTCGACAGAATCTATCTTACATATTTATAAGTTTACCGTTCGTCCTTGCTTAGAATATTGCTGCCACATCTGGTTTGGTGCTCTTGCTATATATTTAGAGATACTTGATAAAATAGAAAGAAGAATCTGCACTGTTATTGGTCTTGACTTGGCATCTCGGCTTCAGTCCTTTTTTTCCCACCGCCGTAACGTAGCTTTCCTGTGTCTTTTCCATAAATATTTTCATGGCAATTCTTCTGATGAACTTTCCTCTTTAGTAACTAGATTTTTATGAATTTAAGCGCAGTACTAGATTGGCGACAAGGTATCATCATTTGTCAGTTGAAATGGCTAGATGTAACCGTAAGTTCTATGCTAACAGTTTCTTCTACTGCCCTTCTCGCTTATAGAACTCTCTTCCGGTTTCTTGCATCTCAGTCAACTTTGATCTTCAAAAATTTAAATCCAATGTCAATCGTTATCTTGTGTCGTCTTAATTCTTGCTCTTTTATTGTCCACTCTCTTGAATAATAGTATTTCTCATATTCTCTACCACTCAGTAACCACTTGCGTCCTAGTGGCTTTATTGCCTTCCTTGCGGTTCAAATGATTCAAAAAATAGTAATAGTAGTAGTTGTTGTTGTGATGGCTCGTATGGCTTTTGATTTTGATTGATTTGCAGTATTAACACATACATGGTTAATCTTGGTGAATTAAAATGGACCAAAGTGAATATCTTTATGGGCATGTCCTTTGGGTGTGACGTATTGGGCATCTATGTACATGAGCGGAAGTGGTGCGGGAGCATCATGACCAGATGCTGGGAGGATTCTTTCTTAAGTTTGAAGGAGGAGGCAGCTAATCCGATTTGAGAATCACGACTACATATTTGGAAATACCCACAATCGCGGAGGCCAACTCTGAGGATTAGGTTACCTGACCGTCTCTGAGTATTGGTTACCTAACCTGATGGTATTTCTAATAGAGCCTCACTTGCAATGCTATGCACTGTTTGCATCAAATCTGTCGCTATTTCGCACACATTTGGCTGTGATGCATGTGCATGGTATTCCGTCATCAGATATGGTTCAATGGTCGTTATATTGGGCTTAGTATACTTGTACTCCGGCGTTACTTTATTGGCGTACTGCTCTTTCAAATAATATATGAATATAAAACTCGGCATGACAGAGTGGGTCAGTATCTGCACTGGAAAATCTGCAACCTTTACAGAAAGGAATTTACAATAAACTGGTAAGAACATCACTCAGATCCAGTTAAAGGTATAGGGCCTGTAACAATTTGGGGGGATTTTACAATCCTATAGACAGAAAAATTAAAGATAATCTCCCAGACATCATGATGAAAGACCACAAAAATAGAATGTGTTGTCTTATTGTCATGACAGTTCCTGCAGACTGTAATGTTTCGTTGAAGATCTTCAAAAACTATCAAAATACAAGGATTTTGGTTGGTACCCGGAAGGAAATGTGTATACAACAGAAATCAAACGAAGAAGAAATAATAATAATAATAATAATAATAATAATAATAATAATAATAATAATAATAATAACAACTTAATAGATTTAGAAATATCCAGAAACCATAGATCATCTTGTATCAGGTTGCACGATATTGGCACCCACTGAATATAAAACCCGGCATGACAGAGTGGGCCAATATCTGCACTGGAAAATTTGCAACTCCTACGGTAAGGAAACTGAAAGAAACTGGTACGAACACCACCCTGACCCGGTTACGGAGATAGGACCTGTTACGATTCTATGGGAATACACAATACACACTGACAGAACAATCAAAGCCAACCGCCTAGACATTGTTATTAAAGACCACAAACAAACAAAAAAATGCCTCCTTATTGATATGGCAGTCCCTGCAGACTGCATTGTATCTTTGAAGATGTTCGAAAAACTGTCAAAATACAAGGACCTTGAAATAGAAATCTCAAAAATGTGGCACATGGGAACATCAACAATCCCTGTTGTAGTTGGAGCCCTTGGACTGGTTGGAAAAGATTCCAGTAGGCTGATTGAAGGGATCCCTGGAAGTCCATGCCTCAAAGAGATACAAAAAATTGTTCTGACAAGTACAGCCCACACTTTACGAAGGGCTTTATCTATGTAATTATTTTTTATTTATCTTTTTATTCTTTCAGTGGAAATTGTCATGATGCCATTTCTAACCTTATGTCCCTGGGCGGGACCCGGAAAGAAATGTGTAAACACCAGATATCAAATTTCGGAATGAACCCGCTATTAAAACTACAGGGGTAGGTGGAGTAAAGAGTTGGTTCGTGATTTTGATTACGTTAATTGTGAACTCGGTCGGGACAGTGCGTTCTTGGAACCAAGGAAAGGGGGCAAGGATAACAACAAAAATGAGGACAATATCCACATGTAGATAATGTAAATAAAGAAAACTCCTCATTCTAGAAATAATTACAGATATTACAACTTTATTGAATGCGATCGGGTTTTCTACGCATGTATCCTTTCACCCTACGCAGAATCATTAAATATGGCTACCGTATTTCTTTAAATAAGCTATTTAAAAACCGGACCGCTAGTGAATTAGGGGTTTACACGAGAGAGGCGTTTATTCGAATGACAGGACTTACTGAAAAAAAACCAATCACATATGAAGCAATTAGGGCACTTGTCTTTTTTTAAGTTGCAGTAATTCTTTTTATTCTTTACAAATTATAAAATCAAAACAAACTATTTTCAAAAAAGAATGGCAAGACATTTTTCGCTAAGACGTATGATCTATTCAAAATATAAGAAAAGTGCCTGTGTTCTGGGTATGACGATAAACTACATCCGGTTGCAAGGCATCTGATCGGGAGATTTGATGTTTTAAGGAGCGTGGAACCACAACTTAATTGTTGTTGTTCCCAGGTCTACTCTGACAAGTGGTGGTAGCACATGTTAAGGTCCGAACTATGGGTAAAAAGAGAACACCCCAAATAAGAATCAATAGTACATTAAAAAGAAGGGACTTTTCAAAAATGTACTTGAGCAGGAATGAGGGCGAATGATGTTCGTCGCAAAAACAAGTTTCATTTGGCCTTTTATATGGCATCCGTCCGTCTCGAGAGACCTATAAAGTTATGCATCAGCCACTGATGGCGGCACAGAATATATTATCGCTGGACAGACCAAGACAGAAGTGACAGTCTCGATTGCAACAAATTCATGTGAAGACTGTCTCCCCATTGACGATGTATGTGTGTGTATATGTATGTATATATATATATATATATATATATATATATATATATATATATATATATATATATATATATATATATATATACACATATATATATATATATATATATATATATATATATACATACATATGTATATATATATATATATACAGATACATATATATATATATATATATATATATATATATATATATATATATACATACAGATATATGAAAACTGTAATGGTAGCCGACGCGTTTCGTCCAATGCAGACTTTTTCAAGGCAAAAACAAAATGATGTTTTAAATATGTTCATACATATATATACATACATATATATATATAAATATATACATATGTATATATATATATACATACATATATATATATATATATATATACATACATATATATATATACATATGTACATATATATATATACATATGTATATATACATATATACATATGAATTATGAAATAGACAAATTCCGACAATTATTTTAAGACATTTTTATGCTCATCTATAAAAAGAATGTATGAACATAAACATATCTTAAAATAATTGTCGGACTTTGTCCATTTCATAAAGTATGACGTCATTTGTTTACATTTGGATACGCATTGAGCATATATGAATGTACGTGAGAGATTCATAGAAGATTTAAGTTTAAAAGCAGTAAAATCTACCGGGCTAATCGAACGAACGTGGATCGATCGGTTAAGTCACATTAGGGCTAAATGATGGTTCTGTATAGGATACAGGTTCGATTCCTGTCGGAGGACGAATATTTTCTATGAAAATTTCTCGGACACTCAGGACGGTAAATGTTATTAATACTGTTTATTATAAAACAAAGCATTTTTCTTAAATATTTGTAACTATAAAAAGAATGTATAAACATAAAAATGTCTTAAAATGCATATGTATGTATACATATGTATATATGCATATACACATACATATATACATACTTAAATATTTATAGATACATATATATACATATATACATATGTATATATACATATATACATACTTATATATTTATACATATATATATATATACTTACATATATATACATCGATATACATATATATATACATGCATATATATGTATATACATATATATATGTGTGTGTGTGTGTATATAGACACACATATATATATATACATATAGCTAGGAGATTAGATGTTTGTTTTGGTTGTTTTTGCTTAGCGGCATATCAACTACTAACGCCGAAATCTAAATTATTTTAACACAGTTTTATTTTTTGGGTGATACAATACTTTTAGTAATTAACCCATAGCTGGGGGATAACAGGTGTGCTCATACCTTTCTCAATGTAATTTGCGCGTAAATGAATATAACGGATTCGACTGAAATTCCAAAGCGGTTACCTATCTAAGTACTAACCAGGTTCGACTTTGCTTAAGTTCGGTGATCGTTCGGGAACCGGTGTTTCAACGCGATGTGGCCGTAAGCCGATAGATTAGAGTAAACAAATGGTTAATAGCGCGAAAATTTTAATCAGGGTTCAAATTCCGGTTGGGGTAGTTTATATTCACTTCGCACGACTGCCCGGGTAGGAATCCTTCCTATCCCCAACTACAAATTAAAAGCAGGGCAGATTATGCTCTCAAACCTTGGTTTGCAACTAGTTTAAACGAAGAACTCTGAATTCAAAATTTGGCCAAGTCAAAAAGGAACCGCTTCTCTATCTTTCCCAACAAAACTCATGGCAAATCAGTTTATGGACATTAAAAAACAGAAATAGTAACTGTGGAGAGCTATGACTGTACTGGCGCTTTCGGAGAAGTAGATGGCTCTTCACTTGAAGAATTGGCTTAACACAATCTTTCAAATTCTATTTAGTATTGGGCCCGACGAAGACCATACTCTTCATTTCTAACCGCCGCTTTTTTCATTCATGTCACACACTTCATTCATTGTAACCTTTTTAACAGTGTCATCTCGACGTGGTTAGCAAGTTTGTCTCGCTAGACCAATTACGACTGAGTAGTGAGTTCGAGCCACACTGCTTACCCCATACTTTCGGCCTTGTGCCACATCTAAGCTATGCTTAAAAACTCACCATAACCCTTTTAACAGAAACTATCTACCTTGACTGGCTAACGAGCCGTGTATCTGGTGACTCTTTAGTATCAAAACATACAGTTAAGTTATAACAAAAACGATAGCATCAGAGCAACCTCGCGATGCACACAGCGAGTTCGATCCTCACTAGGTGATCTATTATCGTAACACTATACCAGACAAGTAAATATTATTAGGTACTAACTTAGTAAATATCTATATTTATTCAGTTAATTTTCATATTTTTACGATTCCACAATTATAGCGATAAAATAAAATTTTGTAAGAGTTACAAAGAAGAGAAAATTGTGGAGAGCCATGATCGCCCACATCCTGACGAGACACGGTACAGACAAGAAGCCGATTACCTACTGCTAAATTATATTTCGCGGGCACATCTCGCAAGCCATGTGCTATATGCTCATAAATCATTGACTGCTTCATGAAATTTACCTTGTGCCAATTTCGGCTAAGCTCAGAGAATGTCTCCATTAGGCAGCGTAAAGTACAAGTTGTGTACTGACGTCTTCGTGTCATTAGTTAAACCAGCTCAAGAGCGACAGGATGTTTGTCTACTTTGTCAGCCTATTGGCAACTTTGACACGATTTCTGGAATTTACTCTGTGACAAATGTCAGAAATTGTCGGAAGAATAAGAAAATTATAATTTATTGGAAGCCACAAGCCTCTGGAGTTATAGAATCCTGTCTGTCAAAATTCCAAGATGTCAGTTCTGAACTTTTAGCTCTTACAAAAAAAGATCACTAATTATTTACTAAGCGAAGCTTAGATGTGCCACAAGGACGAAACTATGGAGCCCGATGGGGATCGAACTCATTACTCAGCTGTAATTGATCTAGCGGATCAAGCTAGCTGACCATTACATCACGTTGAAGTGCCAAACACAGATCACTATATGATAATGCCTATTTAATTCTGGCAGGCGTTAAAACTGTAGACTTACAAGACTCATGTTTCACTACGGTTTTCTTTAATAATTTGAATAATTCCAGTTATTATAAATTGCACTTTTATTTTTCGCTCCGACTCGCATCTTCTCCGCACGTTCATATATATATATATATATATATATATATATATATATATATATATATATATATATATATGCCCGGGTTCGAATCTCACCATGATCGATTTGACAGGAAGGAGGCTTCCTGATGTTATCGGTCTGGAGTGGGGACGATCTCATCGTGTGGTACCCTTCGAAAGTGCCTGAAAACCATACCAAGTGTTGACCGAAGCCTTGTGAGTGAAATTGGGTAGACGGAACACTTATGGCTGCCGATAGCTGTGCTAGTACGAAGTCACAAGTCATCGTGACCGAGGGTTTGCGTGTGCTGGTGTTGTTCAGATTGATCATTTTAGATAACACGCTCTCTCCCAGGAACTGAAACTAAGGTCTGCTCAGTATAGTTGCAGTATAAACAACAGGTAGATTCACAAATGTGCCTGATCGAGAATCTATAATAGGGATTGGATAGCCGCCCTAGTAGACGGGAATTCTCGAATACAAGTGGCCAGCTATATATATATATATATCTAATATATATCTAACATATATATATATATATCTAATATATATCTAACATATATATATATATATATATATATATATATATATATATATATATATATATATATATATATATATATATATAAAAGGGGACATTGACGTCAGCACCAAGCGCCTAATAATTGATAAAGGTAATCTTCAGACCTCTCACCGCTAGGTGATGATGTCAGTGTCCACTTACATAAGCTCTATCCCTGATATTGAGGACTTAAACCCATAAATATAGCATACCTTATAAACTATATTTTTATCATACATATATATATATATATATATATATATATATATAAATATATATATATATACATATATATATATATATATATATATATATATATATATATATATATATATATATATATATAGCAGGCTGATAACTGAAATTTGTGAGATAAAACAATTAATAATAATAATATTGATAATAACACTAATAATATTTACTGTATATTTGTAGGTCTTCCGTCCAAATGAATGTATGATGGTAAAAATGGTAAAAATCGGAATTTTCGACCACGTCTGTATCCGTTCTGAACGAGGCGAGAAATATAAAATGGAGTTGTACTTATTTCTGTCCCACTTCATTTTTTATTTCTTTGTCTTGACCTCAGTATCCACTGATATTTACAAACGCTCATATATATATATATATATATATATATATATATATATATATATATATATATATAAATTTCAAGCTTTAGTTGAATAATTTGGACTTATCTGTTCATTTTAATTCACTCAAATTCTCTGATCGACTTTCTAATTGAATGAAGACAAGCTGCCTAAACACACACACACACACACACACACACACACACACACACATATATATATATATATATATATATATATATATATATATATATATATATATATATATATATACACACACAATTTAATCCAAAACGATAAATAAATAAATATTAAGTAATTATGAATGCACGCATAAATACAAATAAACCTAATAATAACAATCAACAAAAATAACAAAGCAATCAATAATAACGTTGACAAACAACACTGAAATAATCATAACAAGGCATTCGGGTCCACAAATATGTCCACTCAATAACCCGTAGAATAATTTGAAACAATAACCGTTAGAAGATTACAATAGACTACATAGATTTTATATATATATATATATATATATATATATATATATATATATATAACGTAAATCATTCAAACGAAAAACAAATACTGAAGCTAATTATACGGCAAGAATCACTCTCGCAAACAATATTTAATAATAAAATACAATCAGTTTGTTTGCGAGAGTGATTCTTGCCGTATAATTAGCTTGAGTATTTGTTTTTCGTTTGAATGATTTACGTTACATAAATTGAATACGCACTACATAATTGATATATATATATATACTGGGTGTATCAACAAATACTTTTACAAACTTGGAGGGTGAGTTCCAGATACCAAATGGTAAAATGTCCACATAAACATATGTCCAATAGGCCATACGTTACTATGATATGCACGATATGCTAGGGACACTTGATGTGTGCTGATATCTGGATCGTCTGTGACAGCCTGTAGAATGTGTTCATCGTGGTCAATTGTAGAAGTGGATCTTGGTCTTCCTCGATCCATAGTTTGTGGTGCCGCGGATCCTGTCTCAGCAACGCAACGATAAACAGCAGCAATGGTTAAATGACTCGGCTGCCTTTGGTCTTGAAACGCAATCTGATACAGTCGTGCAGCTTCGTGCGCATTACCATTCGCGCGGTCATGTGGAAAAAACATATCTGCCTGTTCACAATATGAATATCCCGCCAATGTTAAACGGAAAACTTCTCAGTTAACTCACTACTACACAGGCTGCACGTTGACAGACGAGCCACAAATGTACACGAATGACAAATGTAACCTGGTCTACATGGCAACAGTGCCATCTACCGTAAGCTTTCTTTAAACTTAACTCAAAAACGAAGGATTTGCGAATATATGTTTATATGGGTTTTGTCCTTATTTTGGGCTGAAGAACCCGACCCAAGTATTTTTGATACAGCCTATATATATTGCAAAGAGCGTGAAGCCCAGAGTCACAAACTCACATCAATCCAACTAAATATGTTAGCTCTATCACTGATATTGAGCGCATATATAATATATATATATATATATATATATATATATATATATATACAGTTTACGCACACACAAACACACACACACACACATACATATATATATATATATATATATATACACACAGTTTACACGCACACACACACACACACATATATATATATATATATATATATATATATATATATATATATATATATATAGATAGATAGATAGATAGATAGATAGATAGATAGATAATAAAAATTCATGGTCAGAGTTGAATTAGTCCAGGTAACAGTAGTATTAAAAAGTGCTCAATACACATTTAAGTATAAAAAAGAGGAGATCAGCCGATTCCGCGACTTTGGTTTCAATCTTTCAGTATCTTGCACATTTTTTGATCATTTGATGTCCTAACGGAATCTCTTTTTTATACATTTTTGTATGCTTTTTACATATTTATATATATACATACACACACACACACACACACATACACACACACACACACACACACACACACACATATATATATATATATATATATATATATATATATAAACGAGTCGCCTGACGATTGCACTAGCATGAAACAGACTGTCGCCTCTAAGCGCTGACTTCCATGTCCACTTTTATATTTACACACGCTCTATCTCTAATATTGAGCACTTTACCCCATAAATATAGCACACTTTAAGACTATATTTCTGCATATATATATATATATATATATATATATATATATATATATATATATATATATATATATATATATATGAAATATAAAAGTGGATGCTGAGGTCAACAGACGCCGGCAGCAGTCTTCATGCCTGATGATTGCGTTTGGAAATGAAACAGCCTGTCACTGCTCGATGTTGACTTCAGTGCCTACTTTTATATTTTATATTTACATACGCTCTATCTCTGATATTGAGCACTTTTACACATAAATATAGTATACTTCTAACCTATATTTTTATTATATATAAATATATATATATATATATATATATATATATATATATATATATATTACTTGTTAACGATTTGTAAGAATGCATTGTATTTTTGTTTTCGTCAAGTAGTTTACGTATATAAGGTGTTACGTTTTCTTGTGGATTTAAACGTGTATTTATAGAGCTGTGTTTCGATTGATGTAAGGTCAAGGCATTTTGGTAACTTAGTAATAGTGTGTTCGATATAATTGTTCAAGAATTTGCTTTTGTCACCAATAAACAGTGTTGGTCTTGTATAATTTGGGTTTCACTGGAGAGTTCGTGTTTCTGATGTTAAGTTTGGTTGTTTACATTTTTCATAATAAATAATTAACATTATATTCATAATATGATCAACGTGAGTAATGCACCTTTTAATGAGAGTTAGACATTGTATATCTCTATGAGATATATATATATATATATATATATATATATATATATATATATGTAGAGAGAGAGAGAGAGAGAGAGAAAGAGAGAGAGAGAATCGGGCAAAAGGAGATTTTATGCTGTCTTCACTTGCCTTTAGGACAAAAGAAACCTTTATATTTGTCTGTCTATAAAATTGATTTGTTTTTACGGTTTATCAACCTTTTGCAGGTTATTTAACGCCTGAAAATAGTTTAATTTTTTAATTGTAAAATCTTTTGGAGATAATAATTATTTATTGATACAAGTCATGCTTTTTGACCCATAGTTAGAGTGGATATGAGGTGAATTCATACTTTTTATAATAGTATTTGCGCGATAGTGAACCTAATGAAACCGACTGGAATTGTTCAACGGCGTTACTATAGTTGTATCTGCGATTACAAAGTCTCTACTACAATGAGCATTACGAAAGTCACAACGAGTATTCGTTGACATCACAAAAGTGACAACGAGTGTTCGTTGACATTACAAAAAAATAGATAATGAATAAGAATTTGAAGTGGATACACATTCATGGGTCATGAAATACATTTTTATTGGAAGAGTGAAGCTACTTAAAAATTCTTCTTCGAAAGCAATTCTTCGGTTGTTTTTTTTAAATTTATTGATGTAAAGTAAAACGTAATTTCATTTCTATTGATTCAGTTCTTCAATAAAATGGGTTAAATACTAGTTAATGAATTAGATTTCACAAACGAATAGGAACAAGCTTCCTGCTTGAACACAAAATCAACATCTTCTATCAAGTGTTCCAATAAATAGGATCCGAGACAAACCTTTCCAAAACAGAAACTATTGTAGTGCTAAACAAAGTATCAGTAGCAGCCCTTAAACATAGTAGCAGAAGCAGCCCTTAATAAACTTTGTATCAGCAGCAACTCTGTAGTATAAAACACGTGAACCCTTAAATTAACTCTCTCTTTCCCGATTTCCTCTTTCAAATTATGTGACATGAACTTTCCACGCTGAAGATAAAAGGGATGTGAACGCTTCAACCACAAACACACCAACACAGTAAGTCTCACTCAAATATATTTAGTAACATTTCGTGTATGCAATTTACTTTCAGCAAAAGAAACTCTTGTTTTAAACTTTGCTTTTGTTTATTTTGTTTAATAAATTTTGTCTTGCATTGCAAATCAATTGGTGTTATTTTGTGCATGTACCCTTTTACATCACCATTATTTTATGTACTATAAAATATTCTTGTAAGAAACGTTACACACTCATTATCGAAGTAGCTAACACATTAAACTATGATCTGGAATTGTAATGAAATCCGTGATGGCACATCCTCTGAATTTATCATAAATGCATCAAATACATATGTGGATTAGCATTTATAACAAATTTATGGTCTGGAGCCCCCTCTGTTTGTCTAAGGTCCGTGATAAAATCCAGAGACGCATATGCAATGTAATTAGCGCTGATCTGGCATCTCGTCTGCAGTCGCTCTTTCACAGACGTGCCATCGCCTCCCTCTGTCTTTTTTCAAATACTTTCATGGTAACTGCACCGATGAGCTGCTTTCGCTGGTTCCCAGACTTCATGAATTTAAGCGTTCAACTAGGCTGGCATCTCGCTCTCAGCCTTTCACTGTCGAAACTGTTAAATATAGCCGACTCTTCTAATCCAATAGGTTCATGTCTCGCACTTCTCGCCTGTGGAACTCCTTCCCTTTTTCCTGTTTCTCTGATAGCTATAATCTCCAACTATTTAAATGTAATGTCAATAGACGTCTCCAGATGCCTTGATCTATCCCCTATCCTTCTCCTCATCCTTTCCTCTGTCACTCCTATTTGCTCTCGCTCCAACTCTCTGTAACCCGTTGCATGCTAGTGGCTTCCCGCCTTGCTTGGAGTGAAACACTTAAAAAGATAAAAAAGGAGATAAAGAAATTTAACATAGATTATGCTGTGCCTATTAAAGCAAATTAAAAGAAAACCAAAACATTAACCTAAAAATACGTATCATTGTCTTAAATACCCTCGTCAAATCAATACTTTTATATGGATGCCATGCACGGTACCAAACCCGTTCAGAAATATTTAAATTGTTATCTATATACAACCGCTTTCACAGAACAATGATTAGAATAGCTTCCAACAAATGAAGCCTGTAAGTTTCAGCGATATACACTCTTCTTCAAACCTCGTGGACTGGCACTAACTAAACAAAGAACTGTACCATTTACACCACTTGAGGACTTTTAACAAGAGCAACAACTAAACTGGTTTTCGCATGTAACTCGAAGAGAAAATAATGACTTAATCTAGATATTAACATTCCTCATTATTTCAAACAAATTATTAGGGAGGAAACACCCATAAGTACTGGAAAGAGCAATAACAGCTACTGGGCTTGAAGAACCCATTCATCGAAAAAAAACTGCTTTAAGACAAAGAGTGTCTCTTCAAGATGTAGGCGATCGCAGCTCTCCACAATTTCCTGTCCTTGTAATTCTTAATAAATTTTGCCTAAATCTTGCTCCTCCATTTGTTTACTTAAACTCGTTTCGCAAGTTATGCATTGTTCTCCTCTGTCCATCTTGTCTTCAATCTGTACTGTGAGTGTCAAATTTACCAAGCCCTCTTTCTTCTTTATGTGCCCTAGAATTTTCAACTTTCACTTCTAGATAGAAGATGGCGACTGACGTTGCATTTCAATTATTGGAGATTGTCGATGGCAGGGAAGCGAGAAACCAGAAGAGAGTTCCACAGGTGAGTAGCGTGAGAAATGAAACTATTAGAATAGAATTTCCGGTTGCATCTTGCTATTTTAACACTTCGTCGACGCTCACATGTTCAGTAGAACTACAGTTCTGTTGTTTCAAGTCTCTTCATTATCTGTGAGGACCATTATCATAATCGTCTAATCTCTATCAGAGTCAAGGACTTCAACTTTTTAAACCTTAAACTGTTGTGCTATAAACAACTACAAGAGTGGAATTATTAAAAATCAGTAGTTAACACTTCCGCTGAGGTCGGACGTATTTATACGTGTTTACGAAACTAGATTCTCTGCTATCGATGTATAAATACGCTTACAAGACATTGTAAATGTCCGCCTCTGGCATTTAGTGCTATTTCCAAACAAGTGCACACATATAGTAGCGCACAATACGACTTGTTTTGTGACGTATGTTTATTATATTGTCTTTTGGGAGGTAACGCCTAACTTTGTATTGCAGAGTATCCAGTCAAAGCTCTGTCCTGGGTATGACGATAAACTACATCCGCCTCCTGGGTAAGACGATAAACTACATCCAACAGCAAGGCAGGTTCAGGAGGTTTTGAGGAGCGTGGAACTACCTCTTAATTGCTGGTGTTCCCAGGTCTACCCTGACCCGGAGTGGTAGCACCTGTTAGGGTCCCAGCTATGGTCAAATAGTTAACACCCAAACGTGGGTCAAAATACGATGAAAGTGTAAAAATAGGTTTTAATACTAGAAATACTTTATAAAAAATTATTACCGGCAATATATTTTTGAAAAAAGAAAAAAGATATTACCAGCAATATATTGTTTGAAAAAAATTTACCAGCAATAAAAATATTGTCGGCATTAAATAACTCATTGAGGTTGATATGCTGTAAAACAAACCAAACCAGTCAAGGCTAAAAACAGCAGCGTCTATGAGAAATCTTCGACTGGATCATTATAACCATTTATATCCTGTAAATGTCAATTTCCTATGTTTTTCCAAATCGGGCCAGAACAGCCAGATAAGAATCCTATAACAATCCATCGATGAAAGTGTGAAATGCACAATTACTGATGTTGATAAATTTAATTGACCGAATAGTCTTTTGTAAACATTCTAAGCTCTCGGCAAAAGAAACACGCTATTTTCTTCGATTTATTTAATTTCACTGGAATAATAAATAAGAATTTCTCGGGGTAAAAACTTAGCGTCTTTATTTTTTTTTTTGTAATTTAATTTTTTTCTTTTTAAAAACTGTATAGGATATACATCAGTATCAAATCGTATCTGGCACAAAGACAATGGCTTAATTCAATCTCTCAAAGTCAACACGACATTGGTTTACTTAAGTGTGTTACCATTTATATTTTCTCTCTTTCACATATGCACATTACCTTAGGGTCCTTCTTTTTTACAAAGACATATTTGTTGTTCGTGCAAACCCAACAAAACAAAATACGTTTGCCCATAAATATTACCGCCTTTGTTTCCTCTCTGTTGTGTGAATTCAGCATAAAGAAAAGAGAAAGGCAAGTAATTTAACTAAAAATGGACACCATTTTCAATTCTTTTAACAGAAAATTACATACATTTCATACACAAAATCAGTGTAGCATCGCTCAAAGAAGAAGAAATTATGTGTGAAAATCTTTAAACAAAGGTTCTACTTCTCTGCCAAAAAACACCTATTTTTTAACACAACTTAAAACAATTTTTGTTTCGCAAAAGTAAAGATCACTAAAAAAGAGTATAGCATGATGAAAAAGACGCCAAACTTGACGACAAAATTTTTTTATCGTCTAAATGTTTGTTATTATGAAGAGGAAAGACCAAAGGTTATTTTAATTATTTTTAAAATTTTTCCTCCTTTTTAGAACATTCTAAATTTTGATTAAAAAAACCTTGTTCCTCTTTGTATCACCGGAACTAGTAAAATAACATATACGAGGGTCATTCAATAAATAAGGTGAATTTTTCGGTATAAGGACTTCTAATATAGATAGAAGCTTACTTTTTTATTATTTTTCAACGTTACAGTACTGTTACATACTTTTCCCATCTGTGCACAAGCTTCCGTATTCCCTCAGCGTAAAAATCTTTGGACTGATGTCTCAGCCAGTCGCTCACAACACTTTTGACTTCATCGTCACTTTTAAACCTCGTGCCTTTCGTGAACGCTTTCAAGGGACCAAACAGGTGAAAGTCTGAAGGGGCAAGGTTTAGGCTGTAAGGGGGATGAGGGAACAGTTCTCAGCCCAGCTCGTTGATGGTCTGCACCGTTTGGGCTGCTGTGTGAGGCCTTGCGTTGTCATGATGCAAGATGACTCCTTCTGACTGATGACCCCTGCGTTTGTCCCAACAGATAAGCTCAAAGTTCTTGCAATGTCATCCACTGTCGCCCTTCTGTCAGACTGAATGAGGTCATTGACTGATTCGATCACCTCAGGAGACCTCACTTCTGTAGGCCTCCCAGGCCTGTCTTCATCCTCAACACTTCTCCGTCCTTCTTTAAACAATTTAGCCCACTTGTAGAGATTTTTTGGCTGAAACATGTGGCACCATACACGGTTGACATTCTCCTATGAATTTCAACTGGTTTGCAACCTTCAGCAACCAAAAACTTGATAACTGACCGCTGTTCAATCCTGGAGCATGCTTCTTGGTCGGCCATCTTTGTTAATCGCCAAAACTCTCAAAGTTTTTTTTTAATCTGCAAAAGAAATTAAATCCATGCGAAAAAGAAGTAAAACAAAAAAAAATGAGTAAGCTTCTATCTGTATTAGAAGACCTTATACCGAAAAATTCAACTTATTTATTGAATGACCCTCGTACAATTTTTAGAAGGTTTTTTTTGTATGACACATTAATTTGGAAAATCTTTCAAAAATAAAAATAAATGTCTGATGTTAATGAAAATTTCAGAAACTATTCACAGATAATCGAAATTATTATAAATATGTTTTTTTTATTAAAGTCATGGCAGAAATATTTTTTATATTTATTACCCCCCCCCATAAATAATTTCATGAAAACTCTAGAATTTCGATCGAGTCAGGTTTAGTGATTACAATAGTTAAAACACAAGGCTTTGAGGAATGCAAATCATGTATTCTTTTTTGTTTTTAATTGGACCCCACCCACCTGAAAATCACCTCTGAATTGTAACATACAAAACTCAATAAAATAAAATATAACTCTTTATATTATTTAATTTCAAATGCTTTTATTTGCTTTTAGTTGTTTTTATGAGTATGGACAATGTTTTCTGAAAGCAAAACTTTTTTCGATGAAATATGAATTTTTAATACAATTATTTGTTAATTCTTTAATTATAATATATTTTTACATTTAAGTTGTTAAAATATTATAAAATTAGTTAAAAGCCGCATCCGCTTTCGTAAGTGTCCTTATGAGATAGATCTTTTTTTAGCGCGTTGTAAATTTTGACTAATCAGAAGGTCTGCAGTAATTAAGAAATGTAATTTTGTGTTTATAATCGGGCTGTAATTATAAAGTACGGAAGACCAACCAGAATACAATTAAGTTGCGTTATTTGTGTTAAGCATTGTTCTCCTCTGTTAAGGCCTTTACTTTTGCGAAACACGTGTGGAGAAGTTAATTTGATTTTTCAATTTCAACTGAGAAGGGTACCTAAAAGTATCAGTATCATCTCATGAAATTTATATGATCTTATCTTTATATTAATCTCAGTTATGACATTTTTCCATAAATGAAATATCAAAATTAATAATAAAATGAATGGAAATACAAATAACACAGTAAAATGTAATAATTGTACATAAAATTATAGTATTTTATGTACACTTCTGATAAAATTTCATAAGAAAGTTACCTATAAATTAATTAGATATATTTCTTATGAAATTTAATCTCACTCTCAACAGTCTTATTTCAATTTCTTTATAATATATTTTCCATTAAGCATCGTAAACGAATGCGAAAAAGACCCATACTATCGCCTTGAAGTGCTTAACCTTTCTACTACTGGCTAAAGAAGAACCACATCTATCAGCTTAAGTGAGCAAATCATTACTGTGTTGTTTGTCGATAAAAGTTATTCGCCACCTAAGCGAACAATTGTAAAACAAAGTTGATTTCAATCTGGATATCCACTGCCGTATACTTGGGGAGAGGCAAAATTTACCCAGTAGCTTGTGCCAGAGAAGTGTCAAGGATAGGCTTAAATTCTCTCTTTTATTGCAGTGTTGAAATGTTGTCTTCGAGATGGAATCTCCGTCGGTAGGTGCATTTGTTCCAATTTTGTGCACTGGCTCATCCGAAGGCAAAATCAAAGCTGTTCACAGAGCGCAAATGTTAAGTGTGGTTTATTGATTGAACCTTTAGTGATTTTAACGCCATATTTATCATAGAAGCAGCTACACAAGCCCTAATCACCATGTTTTTTCTCAATAATCTCTCATCCAAATGCTCACTACTATATATATATATATATATATATATATATATATATATATATATATATATATATTGTTAAATATGACAGACAACGGTGTCTATTATTTTGGATCATGAGCCGTTCTAAACTTCGTATAGTTACTTTAATTTCTGGAGAAAATAAAGACAAAAACTGTCCAACATTTGGATATTTCTTATTATCTTACAACCGTACGATGTTTAGAACGGCTTATGGTCAAACATAATAGACATTCGTTTTCTGTTATATTTAACATTTATATTTTACATGTTTGTATAATGATCTGCTACCTCAATATATATATATATATATATATATATATATATATATATATATATATATATGGAGAGAGAGAGAGGTGGAATATATATATATATATATATATATATATATATATATATATATATATATATATATATATATAATTATTCATTTAAATATTATAACATAAATATGTAATAAAATCACTACAAAAATAGCCATTTTGTTTCAACACTTCTGGTGTCTTATCAAGTGATGATGTTGAATTTACATTCAACATCATCACTTGATAAGACACCAGAAGTGTTGAAACAAAATGGCTATTTTTGTAGTGATTTTATTACATATTTATGTTATAATATTTAAATAAATAATTGTATCTGCTCTACTCTGTATTGAGCACTCTTTTAAGAATAATAATTGTTGGTTATTGGAATTTATTCCGTATATACCAATCATATATATATATATAAGGTGGAGTAGTGGATAAGCGGCTCGGACTGACGAATCTGACAGCCGAGTTCGAATTCCAGTGGAATCCATTACATTGGGGAAGGTATTAATAAATTAATTATTAAAGGTAAATTACAGGACAGACTGTGTTCTATAGCCTTAGATGGCAACTAGTCTAGGAGAAGGACAACTCTGAATTCAAAACCTGCGGAGTGTCGTTTGGGGACTAGGTTTCTGTATTCGCCCGCTCAAAAAGTGTGGCCGGTTCTGCACAAAGCCCTCACCACTATAATCAAATCATATGTGCTGGTGTCTGGGTTGTCGGTTCCTCAGAACTGAGCTGCTTGACCCTCATACGTCGAACACGACGAGAGAGTCCAACATATGAATATACACATACAATGTCCCTTAAATAATTGGATCAGTCCGTCTTATGGTTTTCCGGTAATTTTTAAAGGTTTCACCCCCAAACCGATAATATCAAAAAATCATATTCTTGATAAATTGATCAGAATAAGATTCGTATAATCGTAATGCGAACGTTTTTACCACTCAACCATATCTTCTGATAGATAGCTTTTTTTTCTACCCGATGGCTATTACAAATTTTATTCACAGGTAATTGTCATGATAACATATTAAACAGAAAGCTCTTGAAACACAAATCAAGAGGAGAGGGTTTACTGTTCTTGACAATCAGTTTTCCAAATGCTCGATCGATTATTAGCATAAAAAAGACCAACTCTTAGCAATTAAGCACGCCAAAATTGTATATGCTTCCCGGGTCAAGGAGATATTATTATATCAAAGTCAGAAGAAATAATACTGGGTAAATACAGCCGACTAAATACTTCGAAGCACAGCAAAACTTGGCATGGCCTTGCAGTCTCGCTTTTAATCAATTCACCGAATAAAATTATGCAGACATCAATTTGTTATTAAGAGAATACAAATTATTAACTCGCTCCATTTTGTCATCATTCAAAATGGCGCAATTAAGAGAGAATGAGACTGCAACTATCATGATTCTGCCTTGTTTTCAGCATCGACATTGAAGACTACTTCGTCAGACTATTTTAGCTGATTAATAAAACATCTCTTGCTTCCTAGATGTTTCAAGAAATAAATTCAGCTCAAAATGACAAGCCAATGCCGCCGATTGAATTTGTCTCAGACATACCAACATATAACTCAACGTTAATATATTATATATTAAACACGAAGCGCGAATAAATAAAACGTTCTATTTATTTTCAATTATGTGTGAAAAGTGACTTCAAACGCATGAATTATTTTGTACTCGTTAGAATTTATTCTGAATCGCCCATTCATTGGAGCCGGAAAACTTAGCGTCAGCGTTACAACGGCGATTGTCGAACTAAGAGGATTAAGTCGTGGAGAAGAGAAAGCAGAATAAAAACGATGGAGGATGAGAAAGTTAGGAAAAACAGAATTTGCGCTAAAACCGAAACTGCATGAAAATAATTTTCTACCTTTAACAATCCGATATAAATAAGAGACAATTTTTGTAATTCTATTGATTTCTCTGGTGTTAGGATTCATCTCGTTTTACCTGTTGTACAGCCGAACCCATACTATTCTTGAGGCCCAATAGTCAATATTTGAATACTTTCCATACTATGTTGGCTGGTCCGAATAGAGCTAGACCGCGTATATTTTGATGATGCCTGAGATAAGATTGATTAACTGTTCCACCTTTTTCTCCATGAGTTCTAATATTCCTTAACAACTGTTGTTATTTTGATAATTCATTTTTGATAACGATGCCTACTTCTCTGTATTAGAGAATTTCTGTATAACTATTTCGGATGGTATTTCTTTCGGGTGTTATTTCTTTCGGCTGATATAGTTATAACAATAAACATTATCCGCTTCATTTTTTCTTTCAGGTCAGCCTTTTTGGCATTCATATTTTTTTTATTATCATACACTACTATATCTGCGCCGTTAAAAATGACGGCAATTGTTAGAAAGATTTAATAGTAAGATTCAATGAAACAATAGTCTTGAAACAATATACTGAGATTCAAGAAAGCAGAGACAAAGTATTCACAACTAAAATAGAAGCCAATTAATGTTTCGGTTATATATTTTAGACGTTCAGTGGTATCTATGATTCATTGATTGCTCCAGATATTATATAAATCGCTTTTTGTTCAATTTCTTTTAATTTAAAAAAAATACGTGTTTAATATAACAGTGAAAAGGAAATATCCCTCAGTAAAAAAGATGAACAACGACAAAGACGTTGACAACAAAACCTAATTCAAGAACAAGTTGAAACAAGACGATCATTTAATAGACAAAGATATGTCTATAAGAGTGCCTCACGTGAACAGATTGAACAACTAAGGCTGCAATCTAAGAAACGTCTGAGTAAAGGAACTGTTTAATTAAACGGTTCATTTTGCTTGGGAACGAATTTTATTTCAATACAGTTGAATATTTTATTTGTATAGATTACTAAAACGACTAAGGGACACCCATGAATGTAATAACTTAAGCTGATTAACTACCTTTCCCACTGCAGATGGGACAGGAAATATATAAATAAATGCGCAAGGTATACATAATTATTTAGTACTATCCCTTACCGAATTATACTCGGGATCTGGGGTAAGGTAAAGTAACAAGTATATGCGCTCTGACTGTACAAATTAAGTCATTAAGTGATACACACCACGTACAGTATTTACATTTTCTTTAAATTGATAATTTACTCCTGATTAGATTCTACACAGTGCATTTTTATTCACTTGTAAACAGGGGGTGTTCGTAATATTCTTGTCTGAACCTTTTCTTCTTTTTTTTAAATCAAAATCCAGGGCTCCCATTATTACAGATATAAAAATAATTTTCAGTTGCCACGTTTTTAAATTCAATTACAAGATCATTATATTTGTTTATTTTGTCGTATTCTTGAACAGATATATTTTATCAAATGAGACTGTCATATCTATCAGAAGATATTTCTAGAGTCATTAACCCCAGTGTCTGATCTACTAACTATTATATGTCTGTCAGTGTGAATTATTATTAGTATTAGACGTAGCAGTAGCAACAGTCCTCCTATATGGCAGGGAAAGCATGGCAATCTCCTCACAGAAAAGAATTGAAGCAACAAAAATATGGCTCTGCTTAGAATGCCATGGACCGAACATGTATAAAGGACGTAGTGAAATTGGAAACAAAAAAGATACTTAACATCAGAAAGAGACTTTTAAAATGTCTAAGGCACAATTAGGAAAGAGGGTTTGGAAAATCTAATACTCACAGAATAGTTTGAAGGCAACGGGAACAGAGGAAAACAATGCATAGGAAGCTTGTGTAAATGGATGGAAGATTAAGGTTTAGGGCGAAAACAAAAAGACAAAATTCATTAAGAGCTACAAAGGACAAGAAATTGTGAAGAGCCGTGATCGCCCATGTCCTGAAAGGACGTGGCACATAGAAGTAGAATAAGTAGTAATTCATAGACGGTAATCTAAAGAGTGAGCTTGAGTAAATGAATGGCGGAACAGGGTTTAGGAGACAAAAGACAAAAATTATTAAGAGCTACAAAGAACAGGGAATTTTAGATACCCATGATCGCCTACGTCCTGAAGGGACACGGCACATAAAGAAGAAAAAATGTGTTAAGATCCCATCGAGCTTTGTCTTATCATCAAATACATCGTCAAAGATATTGTTACTGAAATGATAAGATTGTTGTTTGTTTCGTTTGTTTGTTTTTTTTTAAATGTATTGCTGGTAATATTTTTTTCAAAAATGTTTTGCTAGTAATAACTCCCTTCTTCAAAAATGCATTGCTGGCAATAATTTTTTTTTCAAAAATGTATTGCTGGTAATAATTTTTCGGGTTCAAAAATGTATTGCTAGTAAAATTTTTTTTTTTTTTTATTTTTTGCTGGTAATAACTTGTTTTTCAAAAATGTTTTGCTGCTAATATTTTTTCCCAAAAAATGTATTGCTGGTAATAATTAAAAAATATATGTAGCTGGTATTTTTACTATAAAAACCTATTTTTCCACTTTCATAGTGTTTGACCACAGCTTGGGGGTTAACTATTTGCCCATAGATGGAACCCTAACAGGTGCTAGCCAACCTGGGTCAGGGCGGATCTGGGAACAACAGCAATTAAGAGGTGGTTTTACGCTCCTTAAAACGATCCGATTGGAGGCCTTGCTACCGAGGCATAGCCAAGATGACTAAGATTGTTGATCTAAGAAAATTTAGTACGAGTCCGAGCAACGGATAACCTGTGTTTTATTTTTATATCTCATATATTGAATATTAGAATAACCACCGCCATTACTCGGCAAACAGAATGCATAGATTACTTTCAGTGAAGACAATAAGTCGCGATACAAGTAGTTTTTTTAAAAAAAAAGACAGGGTGAGAAAGAATGGAATAGAATAAAAGAAACCAACCCAAAGTCTTTCACTTCACCGAAGAATCGATATCAGAAGTCTTGCGGCAAAATCACCGAGAACAAAACATAACATTGATGCGTAACTCGAAGGTGTAAGTGCATGGATCAATAAGTGAAAACTAAATTCAGACTAATTTGGAATTTTCTTCTCATGAAATATGATTTCTGGATTTGTTTGAAAAAAGTATTACGAGTGTTGTAACTCTATTCATTCGATATATTTTCTATGTTTATCAGCTCATTAAACGTGAAGCAAACCTTTAAGCTTTCTTTTAGTTTAGCAACTAGCATGAAAATTATGACGAACGCCGCTTGATATTATCTTAACCTGTTCTCGCCAAATCATAAATTATTTCATTTCAATAACCTAAGCTTCAGTTTAATGATTTTGATTGCTTTCTCCGAGGTGAGAGGGTGTTAATCTATAGCTTAACCTACATTTATTAGCTGAATTTGGATCTGAAATTTTCACTGTTTAATATCGCCTAGACGTGAATTCTATATCCTACGAATAAAATTCAGTGACAAGAAAGAAGGAAGATTTTGTCGAAAAATAAGTATTTCGTGATAAATAAAGGCTTTTCTACTTAATTTGGATACAGGCTTATTGTTTAAATTAAGTACGATTGACAGTCATTGTTCTCACTCACCAAAATTATTCATCCAAAAAAAGTAAAATTAATAAATAAGTAAATAAAAAAATACTTGTCAATAATAATAAAAAAAAGTCTGTTAGAATAGGTGAAAAAGCTTGATTAAGATTTTTAATGCAGTTCACGTTTGTCTCAATCTGTGCAATATCTGTTCAATATCTATCTATCTATCTATCTATCTATCTATCTATCTATCTATCTATTTATCTATCTATCTATCTATCTATCTTGTCAATCGATTTTTCTTTGTTCATATCTATCTATCATATCAATCCATCAATCTATCTATCTATCTATCACTTCTGCTGTTTCCCTGATGTACCCCATACATATTGCATTGTACTGTACTAAATTTATTAAATCTATGTATCTCCTCGCTCTCTCTCTCTCTCTCTCTCTCTCTCTCTCTATATATATATATATATATATATATATATATATATATATATATATATCAACATTAATATCTATTCTTCTGTTCGTTAATAAAGTCCGTTAACATTTTAGTGATTATTTTAATATCGTACTGCCGTTAAGTAAATGAAATGAACCTAAGTTCGATATGAATAGCTTGAGATGAATTGCCACGAAAAAACTGAATTTGATAGATATGGACACATATTAAAGTGAGCGAGAAGAGCACTTTGAGGTGGTGTAATGGTTAGTAAGCTTGCCTCGTTAGATTCAGTTACGAATGAGTAGTGAACTCCATAATCCCTGGGTGCCTCATACTTTCAGCCTTGTAATATACACAGTAAATCGTTATAAAGAGAAAGAAAAAGAACCGTTCAACAAAGAAAGAATTATATTAAGGTAACGGCTCTCTGAGTTTAAGAATATTTTTTTTTTATAGAAAGCTTATACTGAATTTGTAGTTAATTATACTGTTTAACAATATTTTGACTTCTTTTGTCTTTCGTCAATAAGTGTTATTTCCTAATTGCATTTGTGACCTGGACATCGATGCTTTGAAACTAACCCATTTTTCATTACATTCCAGACACATTCTGATTTTCTGGAGGAGAATTTTCTAGAACTTTCTAGAAGTTTCAAGAATTTTCGAGACGTTTTCAAAAATTACAAGAATTTCTATATGGTTCTGGCAACATAGATGGCAGTATAAATATAGGGAACGTAAGCTCAACAGTTCAGTTTACTTCTAGCTGCCCAAATTCAGACAAATCGTCGTTGACTTCTAATTATTTTGTGGTATCTCTTGTGAAATCCTAGAATAAATAAATGCTACTTTTGAATCATATGTCGATTTGTTCCTACTTTGAGTGAACGAGAATGTTCTTGTGTAATCCTAAAATAAATAAATCCTACTTTTGAATCATATGTCTTTTTGTTCCTACTTTGTGTGAAAGAGAATGTTCTTGTGTAATCCTAGAATGAATAAATGCTACTTTTGAATCATATGTGGTTTTATTCCTACTTTGTGTGAACGAGAAAAAGGAATAAGTAAATTTCAGAAATATCATTATTTTTGTCACAAAAGCAAAGTATGAAGAAAATGTTAGCCATTATTCATATATTCTAAGTATCGCCAAATAGGAAATAATAGTTGCTACTCAAAGACAAATTTTTGTTACACAGTGTTATTGACTTGTAATAGAAAAAACCTTTTGTCATGTTCTGTTCGAGTGTGCGTACTGATACGATGTCAGATAAAAACTATTAGACGGAAACTTGGTCAATAAATTTTGGACGTTGTTTCAGAAAGTTTTACGTCAAAGTTATTACTTGTAGAAGAAGGAACTCATTCATTTGACACCGTAAGATAGATAAGAATAAAATATGTATAGACGAACTGGGAGAAACACTGTCACATCGATCTTTCTTATATGAAGGATATACCTGATTTATAAATCAATGTTTGAAATCCTTGTTTTTATCTGTATTCTACCATCGATTGGTGGCAGTTACAATCATTTCAGACAAAAGTATTTCAAATATTTTTTACTCTTTTACAATATCGAATTCGAGAAGATTCTTCGAAGTCTTGCAGAGTCTCGACAGCCGTCGTGATTCGCAGCAAGAGACCGATTTTATACATAACAAATATGTATAAATATTTCAGTACTGAAATAAATTAGAACGATCACATTTCTTTCTTAAATTAAAAAAAAAGAAAGCAAAGATCAATAATCATGATTAATGATCTAAGAATAGTGATCGAAGCAAAGTACACAAATCACGGAAGAGAAATATTGACAAACGATGATTGCATTTCAAGTAGCGAATCCTAATACCTGCCTTCGACATTCAGCACAGACTACAACCCATTGTAGGTGTATAAGTGAGAGGAGAATGGGGTGCAACTTCGCTATCGATTATTTTCTTCGATTCTGCTCGCTCGATTCAATTCGACGCGACGAAGACAGCAAGAAATTAATTTTAGTCTTAAGATTCATTGAATTTGGCTTGCGTGCCAGACATAAGTGTGGCATCTGAGTGTCTTACATCGGACATTCGTTATAAGAGAGCTTAGCCTCACAGATCAATTTTAATGAATGGTGATCTGTCTTTAAGGGCTGCTCCGCCACTGCAAATACTAAATGTCCATACTAGATGCCTGGTCGTAAAGTGATAGTTCATAAGTTACTTTACCAGAGGCGCACTATTGTACTGAGTTCGATCCCAACTAGAAATCTCAGACTTTTGCTCTATCATCTCGCAGACTATTACCGCTATTTTGAGTTCAATCCTCTCTTGGCGCCTCACGCAGTTTATTTTTTTACGGCTTATCAACCTTTTGTTAGTTATTTAAAGCCGAAATTTATTTTGGATTGTAAGAATAATTCTTTTTTATGCGAGTCAATATTGTAACAATTTGGGTGTGGGGGGTAACCATTATTTTTCTAGATACAAGTTCTACTATTTAACCAATAACTGAGGAAAGGAAATAGATCATTCATTTTCCAAGGTTATTTCCGGGCAAGTGAATGTAACAAACCCGACAGAAATTCAAACTTGGCCCTCCGAATTTTCATTCCGGGTTGTTATCCATTACACCACCCACACACCCTGCCTCACACAAAAGACAGTGTGAGTTAAGCTTAGTTAATATAAAAAAATATAACTCGCCTTGATGCAGGGGCCAATAAGATTGTCTCGCCGAACACTCTTATATTGAATTCGATCCTCACGGGGTGTCTAATTCAAATATCATGTGACTAGATAAATAAACCTGACACAGACACAGGAGTTAACCATTGCCAACGAGGGGTTGCTGAGGCGTGGTTAACATCCCCTGTGCTGTAAGTGGAACTATGATTCAACTCATTTTAGATGGGAGGAGGTGCTCAGCTTCGGGGATTCCAGCTCTGCGGCAGCATCTTTCTCATCGCACTGAAGAGGTTGGGTCGGTGTAATACCTCTGCCAGCGTGACAGTGGTCGCGGGCGTGTGCAAAAAACATTTTTTTGTCACTTGGCCCATGTACATACATATGCATATGGCACTCCCCACGTTAAGACTACCTTGTGTGATATTCAGACATGGCGGTGAGGCCGGGTAAATATATCTACTGTGGAGAAATTAGCAGTAACCTAGTCCCACGGGACATTGCTCCAGTACCGCGTTCAATCCTTACTGGGTCTCTTACCCAGAGATCATCGTACCGTATTATGTTAAGTTCCGAAAGGTGCTTCGACGTGGCAAAGTTACCTGTAAGCTAATCCCACAAAGAATTGTTCGTGTACTGAGTTCGATTCTCACTGGGTGACTCACACAAAATATCATTGTACCATAGTTCGTGAACTGGGTTCGATTGTAACTGGGTGATTTGCTTTTGTATCAGAGAAAGATAGATTTTGTAAGAAGTTAGTTTCATAGATTATTGATAGCGTCCTGCGTTCGATCCTCACTATTTACATCTCAGTTGTTATTTTTTTTTAATTTTATTGTTTATATATTGCAACGTACGACCATATCACGATGACACACCGGTTCTCGTACGATCGCCGAAGTTTAGTAACTTTGATCCTGGCCATTACCTAGATGGGTGACCACTTGCGAATATCAAGTTCGGATGTTTGGATATGCAGGCAGTTCGGAAATGAAAATCGGAAAACCGTTCCAATTCCAGTTGAGTTCGTAATATTCACCCTTGAGAAATATATGAATCCGCCAGTTATCCCACAGCAATGGGTTAATTAGAAAAACTTGTATCAGTAAATTATTATCACCAAAATATTCTTACAGTCTAAAACTATTTTCTAGCTTTAAATAACATGCAAAGGGTTGATAAGTCGAAAAAAAAACAAATCAAATCGACCTACATATTGCACACGTAACTCCAGTTCGGTCTGTTACAACCAACTAGTAAGCTAGGTACCGAAATCTTCATTTCTCAATTAGAAATGAGGTACGAATATCGACGAAATAATTTCATATCTGTCGTTATTTCAATCAAGGCTGGTACATTCATTTGTATTAGGTACCTCCACGAAATCGCTAAAAAAAGGACATAGCCTGATGAAAAAGACGCTAAACTTGACGAAAAAAGTTTATCGTCTAAATGTTTATGTTATTATGAAGACGAAAGCCCAAAGTTTTTTTAATTATTTTTAAAAATGTTTACTTCTTTTTAGAACATTCTAAATTTTGATTAAAAAAACCTTGTTTCTCTTTGTATAACCAGAACTACTAAAATAACATATACAATTTTTAGCACTTTTTTTTGTATGACACACATTAATTTGGAAAATCTTGCAAAAATAAAAAATAATTGTCGGAAGTTAATGAAACTTTCAAAAACTATTCATAGATGATGGAAATTATTATAAATACGTTTTTTTTATTAAAGTCATGGCAGAAATATTTTTATATATTTATACGCCCCCCCCCCATAACTAATTTTATGAAAACTCTAGAAATTCAATCGCATCGGGTTTAGTGATTACAATAGTTAAAAGCACAAGGCTTTGAGGAATGCAAATCATTTTTTTTAATTGGACCCCACCTACCTGAAAATCAGATTTGAATTGTAACATACAAAACTCAATAAAACAAATATATTATTAAATTTCAAATGCTTTTATTTGCTTTTAGTTGTTTTTATGAATATGGACAATATTTTCTGAAAGCAAAAATTTTTTTCGATGAAAAATGAATTTTTAATACAATTATTTGTTATTTCTTTAATTATAATAGACTTTTACATTTAAGTTGTTAAAATATAAAATTAGTTAAAAGCCGCATCGGGTTTCCTAAGTGTCCTCATGAGATCTTTTTTTAGCGCGTTGTAAATTGTATCATTTTGACTAATCAGATGGCCCGCAGTAATTAAGAAATGTAATTTTGTGTTTATAATCGGGCTGTAATTATAAAGTACGGAAGACCAACCAGAATACAATTAAGTTGCGTTATTTGAGTTAAGCATTGTTCTCCTGTTAAGGCCTTTACTTTTGCGAAACACGTGTGGAGAAGTTAATTTGATTTTTCAATTTCAACTGAGAAGGGTACCTACAAGTATCACTATCATCTTATGAAATTTATATGATCTTATTTTTATATTAATCTCAGTTATGGCATTTTTCCATAAATGAAATATCAAAATTAATAATAAAATGAATGGAAATACAAATAACACAGTAAAATGTAATAAATGTACATAAAATTATAGTATTTTATGTACACTTCTGATAAAATTTCATAAGAAAGGTACCTATAAATTAATTAGATACCTTTCTTATGAAATTTAATCTCACTCTTAACAGTCTTATTTCAATTTCTTCATAATATATTTTCCATAAAGCATCGTAAACGTAAAGGCGAAAGCTAAGTAAAAAAGAAGAAAAAAAAGAGCGCTGAAATCTTTCCTTAAAAATAACGAGGTAAATAATTTGTTCACTTAAATCTAAATAACTTCACTTCCCTCCATCCGTAGAAATAATTATCCTCACGTAAGCTATCTAAACGTCATGAAAATGTCTTTCGTCACCAGTCAAGTGACGCGAAAGGTTATGACCTGCTTTGTTTTATTTTCAAATTACATCTTTTCGGCGCAGAAACTAAGTTAAGCTTGGTTCAAAATATTTTAAATAAACATTATAATTTCTGATTTCCTTAAAATAAGTTTTGAAAAAATGATAATTGATTTTTAAAAGAATTTCAAACTGAGATTCTCATTTTTTTATAAAATGGAAAAATATTATTGAAAATGATTGATTATCTGCCAGTTTTGATGACAAAAAACCCCAAGATTTTTAACGAAAATTTCGGATGTGCTAGGAACGATTAAAAAATGTAAAAAAATACCCCCAAAATACTTTGATCTTTCCTCTTTAATAACAACATGAACATTTAGACGCTAAAATTTTGTTTTCGTCAAGTTTGGCGTCTTTTTCATCATGCTATGCTCTTTTTTTAGCGATCTCATGGAGGTACCTAATTTGTATTTAGTCACCATGGCTGCTTTAATGACTCCAAGCCGGATCGAAAGAAAATTTCCGATTGAATCGAGTATTAAAAAAATCCTGTTATAGAAAATGACGAAAAGGACCGTCTAAGAAATCTAAGAAGAAATCCTTATCTTCTCAAATTGGTTTTGCTCGTATCGAAGTTAATTAGCTCGTCAATCGTCTTCTCTCTCGTCGCTGCGAATATCTGTCATTTTGGAACACACGCCAACATAGAAATAAAAATGCATCTCTGACTGTCGCAAATTGTTCGTTGCTTCACGAGTTCGCTGGTTGACTCTGGGGAATGTGTGCTCCAACATAAGACAGTACACAAACACTAAGTCACTTCATTAAGGTGGTATTTCGAAAAATAAATGATTCATTCTATTTTAGCAGAGGCACCAATTCATTCCTCACAAGATATCTTATCACTATAGATTTCACTAGCTAAGTTTTGGAAATATATTACGGTGGAGTAATGGATTGAGGAATCGGAGAGCCGAGTTCGAATTCCAGTCGAATCTATTACATTCACGTACGTGCTAATACCTTTGGGAAAGGTGTGAATCCTCTTCTCCCTCCCGCTATGGGTAAATAGCAGGACAGACTCGGTTTTATAGCCTTGGATGGCAACTGGTCTAGGAGAAGGACAACTCTGAATTCAAAACCTGCGGAGGGTCGTTTAGGGACCTTCTGGGACGTAGTGCACCAGATCTATTCAAAAAATGTGGATGGTCCTGCACGAAACCTTCACCACTATAATCAAATCTTATGTGCTGCTGTCGGTTTCCTAGGAACTGATCTGCTTGACCCTCATACGCCGAATTCGACGGGATCAGTCGAGTATATATATATAGTGAGGTAAAAGAAATCCATTGGTATATAATCTAAGTGAATCCTAATAATATGAAAATATTAGAACTGATCCACAAAAAGGAACTCGTTTTATTTTATTTATACAGAGCAATATAATTGATAATGAAACAAATCCTTTCACATCACATGGGCAATAGGCTATTTCGACAGACGACGAAAGTGGTCGTCTTTGTTTCAACCCTGGTGTAGAATGAAGTTCATGAGAAAGTGGAATGTAGTAGGAGATAGCTGTGAGGAATTGTTATTAGAAGTTAAACCTTAACTCGCCGGTAACCATTAATACAGAGTTTATACTTTTCACTGTTTCACTTGGACGTTAGGCACGAGACAGGGGTTAACGAAGTTGGTGGGTGTTTATCTTAAGGCAGAGAGGTTTTATTAGGGAAAGCCCCGAACATTAACATTATGACTATATAGATTAAGGGATTAACGGAAGGAGAATTATGTTTATAAATTATAATCAGTATAGTATGAACCGTTTTAGAAGTGGGGATGAGTAACTTAGGGAATCTAAATAAGGAAAAATTCCAATATGGGGTTTTAAATTATTTTTTTGTTTATACGAGGGCCATTCAATAAAAAAGTTGAATTTTTCGGTATAAGGACTTCTAATACAAATAGAAGCTTACTCTTTTTTATTTTTTTATTTTTTGTTTTACTTCTTTTTCACATGGATTTAATTTCTTTTGCAGATTAAAAAAAAACTTTGAGAGTTTTGGCGATTAACAAAGATGGCCGACCAAGAAGCATGCTCTAGGATTGAACAGCGGTCAGTTATTAAGTTTTTGGTTGCTGAAGGGTACAAACCAGTTGAAATTCATAGGAGAATGTCAACCGTGTATGGTGCCACATGTTTCAGCCAAAAAATGTCTACAAGTGGGCTAAATTGTTTAAAGAAGAACGTAGCAGTATTGAGGATGAAGACAGTCCTGGGAGGCCTACAGAAGTGAGGTCTCCCGAGGTGATCGAATCAGTCAATGACCTCATTCAGTCTGACAGAAGGGCGACAGTGGATGACATTGCAAGAACTTTGAGCTTATCTGTTGGGACAAACGCAGGGGTCATCAGTCAGAAGGAGTCATCTTGCATCATGACAACGCAAGGCCTCACACAGCAGCCCAAACGGTGCAGACCATCAACGAGCTGGGCTGGGAACTGCTCCCTCATCCTCCTTACAGCCTAAACCTTGGCCCTTCAGACATTCACCTGTTTGGTCCCTTGAAAGCGTTCACGAGAGGCACGAAGTTTAAAAGTGATGATGAAGTCAAAAGTGTTGTGAGCGACTGGCTGAGACATCAGTCCAAAGATTTTTACGATGGGGGAATACGGAAGCTTGTGCACAGATGGGAAAAGTGTGTGACAGTGCTGGGAGACTACGTTGAAAAAAAAGTAAGCTTCTATCTATATTAGAAGTCCTTATACCGAAAAATTCACCTTATTTATTGAATGACCCTCGGATATATATATATATATATATATATATATATATATATATATATATATATAACTAAAGGAGAGATTATTGTTATTACAACGAGAGAAAAGTGTATATTTTAAAAAGAGAAAAAACTTTTTGATTATAATGTGGATCTTTTTAATATAATTTATCATATATATTTTGCGACACGTGTTTCAGGTCTTGTGACCTTCATCACACGAAGAATGGTTATTTCCATAAATTATTTAAAGGAATTAATTTTTCATCTTATGTTAAATCTTTTAATCATTGTCTTTTAAGTGTAATAGTAGCCATCATCTTAATCCATCTTGGACTTGCCGAAATATGTTCCTTTGCTTGAGGGGCAATAAAACAATTAAATTTGGTCAGAGAAATGGAAAGAAAGATGTCTCTGTTCTTATCTTTTTACGTCACTCTGTATCTTTTCGTTTTGTATTCTTTCCTCTGTTCTTGTATATCGTATCACCGTGTTTTTGCCAGTATCTGTATATATATTCTTTCTCTATACATATATATTGTATTATTACAAGGAAACCGATATATATATATATATATATATATATATATATATATATATATATATATATATACATACATATATATATATATATATATATATATATATATATATATATATATATATATATATATATATATACACACACTTTATATGGTGTGTAGGATTCGTGTCTGTGTGGTCCGTCTAGTGTGTTTGTTTTTGCTAGTATGTGTGTATATATTCGTTCTTCATATATATTATTATTATTAGTAAATCCATAGAATTTTATTCTCGGATAATGTTTAAAATAATTTTATACTAAAATTTCATTTGAGGTTCTCTACTTGCATATTCGTATAGGTTTTATTAAATTAAAATACTATACTTGGTTTTCATAGAAATAAAAATATGCTATTAATATATTTGTTTGGTAGTATTAGCTTTGTCAGAATTAATATTTTTGGACTAACTGAATATTACCAAATTCTTTTTTAAGCAATTGATGCAATGTAGATGTAATTATTCTGATGGAATTCATATATATTTGGAAAGTAAGGAAAGGCCAGTAATTCTTCTTGCAAACACATACTCGAACACATAGATACACACACGCACAGAAAAATATATTTTAAATTCTGTTTAAAAAATCTCCCAGACTTGGTGAATTGTGGAAATCAATTTTGTTTCATCAAAATGCTAAGGTATCAGAGTTTCCCAGAGTTTGTGATTTGAAGAAATCCACTCAGTTAAATTTCCACGGAGTTTGTGATTTGAAGAACTCAATTTTCGTACTGAATTGGAATTTAGGCCTGCATTGGAATTATTCTGATGGAATTCATATTATATATTTGGAAGGTAAGGAAAAGCCAGTAATTCTTCTTGCAAACACATACTCGAACACATAGATACACACACGCACAGAAAAACATATTTTAAATTCTGTTTAAAAAATCTCCCAAACTTTGTGAATTGGAATTTAGGCCTGCATTGGAATTTCGGCCCAAATTGGGTCTTTTGAATGGAATTGGATTTATAGCCCGAATCAAATTTATTTCTTCAAAATTATCATTGCTATTTTCTGAGCTGCACCAGAGGACCCTTTAGTAAATAGCCTTCCGCAGAAAGTGTGGTTTTTAAGCTAGTGTGGAAATAAATGTGACTTGTACAAACAGAAATCTTCTCCCTATATACACCATCTATCTATCTATCTATCTATCAATCTCTCTCTCTCTCTCTCTCTCTCTCTATATATATATATATATATATATATATATATATATATATATATATGTGCGTGTGTGTGTGTGTGTGTGTGTGTGTGTGTGTGTGTATGTATGTATTAAAAACCACAGAGATTTAGTGTCGATTAATTTTAATGATCGAATTTTCAAAGTTACGACAAATTCTTCTCAAACAAGGATTAAATTCCCTCAGATTCGTCAACTGTCCAAGTTCACTTCGGAAAATAAGTACAGGAAAAGTACACGAAATGTGGTCCAAGCTTTCAACTCTCTTCAGTCATCATCTGGGTAGGTAGAGACAATTGTTGAGTAGTAAAATTTTGAAATGGTTTAAAAACGCTTTTTATTTTAAAATATATATTTATTGTTTTAATTAAAACAATTGTGGCACAAGGCCAAAGAGGAAATAGGGAATGGCTGGTCAACACTTTCTATCCTAGACCTAACTAATCAGATTAACGACCATTCATTCAATACAATTTACTCATTCACCACAAAAACTCATCCCTCACTATTCAACACTACACATACCACAATACCACAAATTCACAAGGAACCTAAAAATACTCATGTCATAAAATTCCAATATGTATAGTATAGCTGGCCACTCGTATTGAAGACGATTCGTCAAGCGAATTTGTGTTTATTCAACTATGTTGCAGTTTCTGGGAAAGAGCATGTCATCTATCATGATCAACAATTTGAACGAGGCCATCACGCTCAAGCCATTGGCCTCTGTGACTTGTGACTTCATGCTAGCACAGCTATCGACGTCCTAACAAGGGTTCCATCTACCCAGTTTCACTCACAAGGCTTGGGTCAAGCCGTGGTATGGTTTTTGGCACTTTCAAAAGGTTTCGCACGCTGGGATAGACACTTACAGCCCGATAACATCATAAATCTCCTTCCTGACAAATCAACCATGGTGAGATTCGAACCCGGGTCTCATGGTCAAAATTCGAACGTTGTAACCACTCGGCCCATATTCAATATGTTCAATAGTTCAAATGTCTTTTTTCCCATTAAAAAATATATATATATATAAAACTATATGCTCATGAATTGAGAGGGGAGGGGATGAGCCCAAAAAACGAAACTAAAGTATAACAAAAAGTTCAAACTAAATATAACAGATGTTAGTAGGACCCAACCACTTCAAAAATAATAAGACATAAAAAAATCACACTCACTAACGGAGAGCAAAGGATAAAAAATAAAATAAAATAAAAAAAAAGAAAAGACGGAGGGGAAAAAAGCAATGGCTAAACCAGTCGAGATGAACAAGGGGACAAAAAACAAATTGGGAAAATCTACATGGTTCATAACAAAAGAGAGGGCCGGGAACATTTACTCATTAACTAGGTAAACAAAGAGTGTCTACCTTAACCAGGGGAGGGTTCACGGGAAACTGACATGTTGCATCAAAGGGGACTTAAAAAAGAAAATCAAGTCTTTTTTTTTGTTTTAAAATAAGCTGTCAGAAGTATGTGATGAAAGTACAATTTGGTGGTCTAAAGTCGTGCAGTAGTCTCGGTAGTGGATGAGCCCTGATGATGAGTCCCAAAAATAGGAGGAAACGCCGTCCAGTGCTTTCTGAATTCTGTTGAGGATCCTTCTAGACTCGATGAATTACTGTAATGATTTGCCTAAATCCCCAAAATTCTATTACGTTTATATCCTTGCTTGACCCAGCTAATGCTCTGCGATGGAGCGCTCTACACTTTTGGACTTGTGCCATATATAAGCTATCCTTATTAAATCGTTATTTTAAGAATCGCTTCGATGTGGTGTAATGGTTAGCAAGCTTGTCTCACTAAATCATTTATGACTGAACAGTGAGTTCGGGCCCCACTGGGTGCTACATACGTTCCGCCTTGTGGTTCACATCAAGTACACTGTCTTAGTTTGGACTAGAGTAAGAATATCACAGAGTAAAACAGCAAGCGTGTATAGTAACGAATGAATAAAGCAAGTATGAACTTTCATTTCTGTCTGAGCTGGCACGTGTGTTCGAGATGGCAGATATGTTGTAGTGAGGACAGCGAAGGATTGCCAATCAACTTCGATCCGAATGAAACCAATTTGACAAGAAGATGAAGGTGATGTGGATTTCTTACAAAGATTTTCGAATGGTAGGCAGCCTGCAGCTGAGAAACTGCTCCGAGGAAGTTGCCACCTTGTCTCTTGGAGCGGAAATTGGAGGTGCGCCGTTATCGATTACTAGTGTGAGCTAAGCTCTTTGGCGCCAATGTCGGACTAAGATTCTTTGGTTTTAAACGCCGATTCGTTCCCAGCAGCGCTTACAATTTCTTCAGTTCTTCTTATTGTGTCTCGTCTACAAAAACAACACTTTTAAAGACTTTTTCAGAAGCAGCAGTACTCATTGAACTATTTGACTTTTCGGATCTTTTCTCGCCCCAGATAACATTTTCTGAATATTATGAAATCTGTAAATACCATTCCTTAGCAACGACCAACAATTCTTTTTAAATTTTGTGTTTTTCTTTTCTTTTTCTGGTTTGTTTTTGTTATTTTTTTTTTTTTTTTAATTTGATATAATTTAGCTTTTTTTGCTTACACGGTAGTTTATGATAGCTAGACTATTATAAGTTTTGGAATAAACTGAACGATTATACAACTAATACAAACATGTCTTTGTCTCTGAGTGTTGACTTCTATGTCCACTTTTTATATATATATATATATATATATATATATATATATATATATATATATATAAGCTCATAAGTGTGGCTAGACGTCTATTAGCATATATCTTCTTTCAAAAATACCTACCGTAACCGAACATCCCTTTCTAAATGTTTTTGGCATTTAAAAGAAATTAGTAAAACTCATAAGATTAAATGGAAAATATTAAAAATACGAGAATCTGTAAATCTTTATATTACCCATCTCCCTTGTGTTTACAAGAAAAGTTGCGTATTATAAAGTTTTCTAAACATAAAGTTCTCCTAAACCAAAGAAATGAATTAAGAGTTTGTCTAAATTTTATATTTGAATATAGTTAAAAGAATTCTTCATAAGTATTTTATGCATTACAATTACATAGCCATTACTTTATAAGTATATAACGGTCAACTCAATTATTATTGGATTTTTTTCAACTTTAGTATTGCCCTGTTTTTTTATGGGCCATTCAATATAATTATCATCGTATATTAAAGTTCCACAAAAAATCTTTTAACTTTAATCTTTAAGAAGTTTCCGTAGAATAAAAAAATTTGAAAAATTCTCAGATTTTTTCTCAATATTACTATATGCCTATTTCACCAAATCTGAACTTTGGATTTCGCTACATTATGTTCGACACTGACATGTCTATAGTGTCAATGTATCAAGATTTGTTTTCAAATTTCGAAAACAATTCATTTGTATTATGTTATCTAGCCTCGCCCGACGAGGAACGATTAAAGTTCCGAAACATGAAATCTTTTGTGTTGTGATGAAAAATGTTTTTATTGTAATCTATTATAATTAAAATATTTTTATAATATTATATATATACATATATATATATATATATATATATATATATATATATATATATATATATATATATATATATATATATATCAACCTCATATTATTTAACAGTAGAAATGGAGTCTTAAATGATTTTTTGGGAATGAACGCTTCTATCCAAAACAACACAAAAATATGTTACGACGTAACAGTCAAAACATGAAAAAAAATAACAACGCCAGAGCCAAAACACCCTTGAAAATGGCTGTAGAAGAGGACGAAAGTGCTTGGGACAATAAAAATTATGCACATTTTTGTACCCCCTTACTCCTACAAAACAGACAAAACGTAAGGTTGCTATAAAAACTTAAAAACTTAATTAAATCTCCTTTTCTTAATGAAAGCTGTTTGAAATAAAGGTTGCTGTCCAAATATATATATATATATATATATATATATATATATATATATATATATATATATATATATATATATAGACTCCATTTCTACTGTTAAATAATATGAGGTTTATATATATATATACGGGTCAGTGCATTGTGGGTAGTCTATTTTGGCGGTATATATTGGTATATATTTTGGCCGTATATATAAATAGCCGAGAAAAATAACACCACTCGTGGCTTGACGATTGCATTTAGCATGAAACAGACTGTCGCCTCTAAGTGTTGACTTCTATGTTCACTTTTATATTTACACACGCTCTATCTCTGATATTGAGCACTTTATCCCGTAAATATAGCACATTTTAAGACTATATTTCTTCATATATATATATGTGTGTGTGTGTGTGTTTGTGTGTTCGTGTGTGTGTGTGTGTGTGTGTGTGTGTGTGTGTGTGTGTGTGTGTGTACTTCCAAATAAACTTAAGGTTTAAAATGAATTAAAAATTCATTTTAAACAATAAATATTGAAAAAAACTTTCTTGAAGCTTTTATTTCAGTTATAATTTCAAAGAAACCGATTTTAAATTTAATATTTGCAGTAAGCAAATATTTCTCTGTACTTCAACATTTTCGTTTTTAAATCACCAAACATCGCTGATTTTAGAATCATTTTTAGCCATCTGTCATCACAATGTTATTCTCTTTATTAAAAATCTTTTTAAAATAAAATATACATTTCTGAGACTTTATTTTTAGGAATATTAACTGATTTAAAGTTTGATTAATCTGATTTGAAACAAATATTACTTACTTTTCGTACAAAATATCGCAGATATGCATTTTTTAACACGGAGGTAGTTGCTGTCTATATTTCTGAGATAAGGTATTATGTACATTATTTACATTATTCAGACTATTGTCCTCATCTTTGTCGCCATATTTATTACAACGTTTCGGCCGTTGTACACTCCGGCCTTCTTCAGGTGGTTGGAATGTCGAACTGAACCCTTTATTTCGCTCACTGGGGTAGATTGTTCTAGTTCCACGTGCCATGTTTAATGGATGTCAGTTGTCAGTGATCTCCTGTTAATTCCACTCTCCAAGTTCACCACTGCCTTAACCGGGTATTGAACTCACACTCTTTGGGACCTGTCACTGGATCTAACTAACGCCTTTATCCATGTGCTATGTGTCCTTGAGTTAGTTGTTTATTTAAGGTATTGACAGGTAGACAGCTTGACTGGCCGGCGGAATTTTATATATGTTTTTTCTACGGAGACATAAAATTACTTGAGGGATATAACTTGAGCGACTTTCTTTATATAATTTTTAACTACCTAGTAACCTTAAAAATTAGTAAACTGTTCTCGTAATCTATTTTTTTAGGTAATTTGGCTTTACATTTACTATAGTTATCGCTCTTATTTTCTAATAATGTCGTGCATGGACGTCAAAATGTACAAAAAATATGTACCTTTATAAACACACAAAAAAAAATTCAAAATTCTTTGTAAAATATTGGGGTCGATGAATCGTAGTAAGCTTTTCGATTTATGATTAATAAATATAGTTTTTACTTAATAATAATACCATCTAATCGGTACAAATTAATACAGAAATTTAAAGTATTTCAATTAAAGAAAATGAAAACAATTCTTGTAAACATCCATTAATCGTCGAATTGTTTTTCTTAAGACAATAGTGTCCATAATATATATTGTTTATAAATGCAATTGAAAGCATTTTAAATTAAATAATGTCTTAGTAATGATGTCTTAATAATAATGTCTCAATAATAATGTCTTAATAATAATGTCTTAATAATAATGTCTTAGTAATGATGTCTTAATAATAATGTCTTAATAATAATGTCTTAGTAATGATGTCTTAATAATAATGTCTTAATAATAATGTCTTAGTAATGATGTCTTAATTGAATGTCTTGCATTTTTATTTTAGGATTCAGAACATATTTTCGATAACAGTTGGTCTTGTTTTTCAAAATAAAAAAAAATAAAAAATCGAATATTTAAATTCCCCAAGGATTCCTGCTTTTAACGAATATAAACATGAAGTGGTGTAAATTTAATTTCTCGAAATTACATAAAATTTATTAAGTGAGCGGGATAGTTACAGATGCAAAAAGAAATGGTTTTAAAGATTTTCTAAAATCTAAAAAACATTTCTAAAATTCATTCGTGAATAATTCTTGAAAGTGTCATTAAAATCCGACAATAATTTGATTTTTGCAAAAATTTATAAATCAATGTGTTTTTCATTACAAAAAAAACACTAAAATTTCCTGTATTAAAAACAAGATTTTTAACTAAAATTTTGAATGTTCAAAAAAGGATAAAAAATGTAATCAATAATCCAAAAATCATTTGCTATTTCCTGTTAATAAAAACAAATATTTTAGCGAAAAATCTTATTTTTAATCATGGTATGCATATTTTTAGCGAATCAGTGAAGGTATCTCTCTCGCTCTTTCTGTGTGTTTATGTATATATATATATATATATATATATATATATATATATATATATATATATATATATATATATATATCACTTGGGACTATAAGCATATTACCGTTCTAGCGTTGTAGTAGTGAATTAACTTCACTCTTAACTGTAAACTTGATACTTCTGATCTTGTTACAGACTAAGCCCAAATTTTTAAATATCGTCTGGGATTGACCAGTTGATAGTAAGCTAATTTCATAGACTGTTGCTATTGCAATTCGATCCTAAAGCATTTTCAACTGAATAAAGAATAAGGTAAGTTTACTCAATTCTCGGACACAAGTCTTTCAAACACTACCCTCGTTGAGATGTACTATCTACAAACAGCACAAATTTACAAAATTCTATGCAAATAAACCACTCCTAAGAAATTAATATAAAACAGTAAGGCCTGTAGTTTTCAAGAACAAACACATAAACAATTTTATAACATATATCTGGTTTGAAGCTGCCTAATTTTTAATTTCCAGTCAACACTGATAGAATTCACAATCGTTTACGCTGTCTTATAAGGGGATGACTTGTTTTCCACTATACAGCCTATATCCCACAGACGAAAGTTTGCAAGACCATCGGTACTCGGTCGCTATTTCCTTGGCAATTTTTCAGATGTACGTTATTCCTTATTTCAAACTGTTAAGATGTTTATATCTAGGACTCGTCATATTACGTCCACGGCATAGAATCACCCGTATTTCCTCCGTATTTCATTTCTAAGGAGGAAGCTACATACAGACATCTTTTTCTATTTTGGATAACGTACTCCGGCGTGGATGCTTCCCTGAATGCTAACCTTTTCAAGTCAAAGGTGAATTGCTAACTATCCTTATCCTCATAGACTTCACTTCCTGCTACCTCCTCCTACGACTATATCATGCGTATCATATAGTTAACCTCTACTTGAGCCTTGTATTGAGTAAACTTTAGTATAAGAAGATTTATCAATATATACGTTTTTATTAATTGGACTATTCCTGTAGTTTGATCTCCCACAGCCCTCATGTGCAGAATGTCTGCAGTAATCATATTAAGCTTCATTGAAATTTTTCGTAGCTTACTTTGCCTTCAGATTACGAAAGTATGTTACAATAATAAAATGCACTGCACTAGTTAAACATGCTTACTGAGAATCGTACTAAGCTAGGCGCCCAATGTATACAGCCATTCTTCGTTTAACGACCGTGTTCAGTTCCAGCTATTTGATCGCTAATTGATCTGGTCGTTAAGTGAGACGTTTTACATGACCTCTTTTTCTGGCACATTACGAGTGTAATATGTTTGTGTCAACTAGCTTCAACTAGTTTTTTTTATGTAATTTTTGAACGATTTGTAACGTTGCTAATTTATTCACTCTTGTTATCATCCTCGATCTTTGCAAGATCGAGATCAAACTATTTACGGAGTATTGCTACCATATCCGGGCTGGAGCTGCCTATTACTCACTTGCCTGTCTTGATAGAGTTTAAAAGCATCTATGCTAGCTTGTGGGTGATTAATTATTTTCCAACCCAAAATCTATTTCCCAAAGGCGAAACATCGCAAGATTCTAGCAACTCTATTGCTATTTCCATGGTAAGTGTCCAGCATTTCTTGGTTCCAGCAGACCTGACGTCTGCAGCTGAGCCCCGCCATACCACGTACAAAAGGATGACTCATTCTCATTACCTTCGTATTATACTAGTAAGAAGTAAGTTCCACTCAACTCCTTCTCGAGAACTACTGCTTTTTGGAACAGACTCTTAGCAGGAAGTTTTCCTGATCACTGTAATCTTGATCTCTTCAAGTCTAAGGTTAAACATTATTTGTCCTATATAAGCAGTTCTTCTTACCTTTTCTTACGCTCATGCAACACCACATATTAGCCTTCTACCCTGAGTGGCTCTTGGGCCTTGTATTGAGTAAACATTAATATACAGGGTGTTTACTACTTAGTTATGACACAAAACAAATAGATTTATAAATCCTACGTCAAAACTTTATTTAAAAATTTTCAACATGAGCTCTGTCTGTATCCCTTCAAATTTCAAGTCTATATTTAACGTTACGAAACACATTTTGAAGTATTTCAGGAGTTACCTTCTGCACTGCTAACTAAATGCTTTCTTTAAGTTCAGCTAAACTATTGATCTTTTTGAGATAAACCTTTGTTTTTTATTAAAACGCCATGCAATGAAATTTATGGTACCTAAAATATATGAATATGAGCGCAATACTAGACTGGCAGCGAGATCGCATCAATTTACAATTTAGCTACCTAAATGTAGCTGTAACGTTTCTTTTCTCGCATCTCTCGCTTGTGGAACTCCCTTCCGGCTCCACGCTTTCCTACCAAATTAAATCTGTAAGAATTTAAATGCAATGCCAATCCTTATCTACTCTCCTCCTGAATGCTCTTTTCTCCTTCTACTCATTCCTAATCTTTCTGTTTCTAATTTCTCGGCACGCTGTGACCCCTGGGGTGGTAGTGGCTGTACTGCCTTGCTTGGTGTGACACTGATTGAAAGATAAATAAATAAATAGACAGAAACTCCTCACTTAGCGACTTAACTGTTAATGATTCCCCGGACTTCCGACCAGCAATAAGATCGCCTAAAATAAATAAAAATACAATCAGACCGTATTGCGCGTTGTAGGAAAATTTGGGTCATTACTGTTTTCACTTTCTTCAAAACCAATCAAACTAAATAAAAGGATTAAATAAAAACAATTATTTATACACTATTTACATTATTCGAACTAAATTTAAAATAAAAGAAGTAAAAACCCAGAAATATCTACACCTTGTGAGAAAAGATTAATGCAGGTGACAATTTTGATCATCAGTATTGCGGTGCATGTAACAGATTTGAGTAATCTTGTAAATTGATAGAAGTTGAAATTTAAATAAATAACATTTTAAACCATCCAGACGACAGTATTATCAAAATCAAGTAGCAAATTGCTTGAATCGTGAGGATTAGTTGATTTTGTTTAGCGGCATATCAACCTGTATGGGTATTTTTAATGCCGAAATCTGAATATTTTGAACACAATTTCATGGCTTCAGCTAAATATATTTTGAACGCAATTGCATGCTTTCAACTACAGATAAAATGTATTGTTGCTTATTTTTCTATAAATGGGAATTGTTGGTCATTTTAGTATAAAAATGTATTGTTGGTCATTTTAGTATAAAAATGTATTGTTGGTCATTTTAGTATAAAAATGTATTTTTATATTTGCATAGTTTTTTTGTTTTGTTTGGAGGTTAACTATTTGCCCATGCTGGGACCCTGACAGGTGATAACACAACGTGTTAGAGTGGATCTGGGAACAACAACAGTTAATAGGTGGTTTCATGCTGCTCAAAAAAATCAGTCTCCCGATCAGAGGCCTTGCTGCTGGATGTTGTTTATCGTCATACCCAAGAATAGAATACTAGGGAATCTTGAATTGGTTTCTAGTGAAAATTAATTACTGGTGTGAAAGTTCGAGGAATAAAATAAAAGTTGTGAAGAAGGATCGGAAGAAGATTATGCCAGCATCTCATAAGCCGTTTGCCTCATCATCAGAATATCAACCAACTAGAGAAAACGACACTACAGAAGAAGTTTTTTTTTTCTAACGACAAGATCTCCCCGTGGAAGAAGAGTGCAATTTTTACGCAGATCTGAAGTATAGAGATGTAAATATTGAGGAAGAATTGCAAGTAAGTTCAACTGCGCATGTCTCTCCTTTGTAAAATTCGTAATTTATGCAGTTTCCTTGAATATATTTGTTATGGGAACTTACCTATAAAGACATAATGAACTCTTCCTGACACTATAAAGACTGCGCCTCTCAAGAGAGACGTGAGAAACGAGTCGAGACGGAAGGAGTCGAGCCAATAGTAGTTCACTCCAAACCAGACTGACAGTCATACTAACACCTTCAACATCTTGTATTATTATTCTGTTTAATATATCTTTGTTATTTCTACTCTTGTGTTTGTGTTGTTCTTCTTTGGTCCTAACCTTGGACCATAATAGTGGCGACGAGGATATTGAACCATAACAATATTATTGTGCATCTATTAATCCTTTTAAGTAAACACTTTCTGTAGAACACACGATTTACAATACGATAACCTCTATATTAATACTCTTCATAGGAAAATACAGTTGTTATATTATTTAAGTCAGGCTGATTTACAGCGCCATTTTAATCAGATATCCCTCCCAACGGTTGCTTTAAACCATTCACGTATTTCTGTATTCTTCAATTAATCAGGAAGAGACAGAATTCTACTGTCCAATCAAAAGAGACTTTCCGTTTAATATGCAAAAGTAGCGATGATGTAAATGCAAAATGATTAGGAAACACCTTCGGTTGCAGGAAATAGGAAGACGATATAAGGAGAAACACGAGTAATTTCTTATGAATTGTCTCGCATGGTTGGCCACAAATAATGATCTTGGAATTCGAATCTCTTCCCGCAGAAACAGTGCTACTGATTAAATAAAAGGATTTTCTCTGTCTGCTCGAATTTCCTTAATTCACTGAACAGGTTTCGCTATTGAACATTTATCGGCACCTATGAAAATTAACAACAAATTATAAATGTGCTGACTATGGAACTTTGAAAGGATTAATTGGCTAAATAAAATTTAAATTTCAGGGATAGACATCAAGGACACATGGCACAGGAGGATAAAGGCGTTGGTTAGATCCAGTGACAAGACCTAAAGTATGTGAGTTCAATACCCGGTTAAGGCAGTGGAGAAATTTCAGGGGGGAATTAACAGGAGATAACTAATAACTGACACCCATTAAACATGGCACGTGGAACTAGAACAGTCTAACCCAGTGAGCGAAATAAAGGGGTCAGTTCGACATTCCAATCACCTGAAGAAGGCCGGGGCGTACAACGGCCGAAACGTTGTAATAAATATGGCGACAAAGATGAGGACAATAGTCTGAATAATGTAAATAGGGTACATAATACCTCATCTCAGAAATATAGACAGATAAGAAAAACAAACTAATTACCCATACCTAGTTGCTATTAAATATCCCTTTTTCTTGTTTAATCATATTTATTTATAAAACATTACTTTTCAAGATCATTTTTTTTATTATTAATATTCACGGGAATGCCTTTAACGAGAATATTTTCTCAGAACATTTTGTTTTTCATTCTTCATTTTTTGTTTTACATAAGAAAGGGTATTTAACAGTAAGTAGATGTGGGTGAATAGCTTGGTTTTCTTTGACATTAGAAACTTGTTGCTAGATTTCTGTAACATTATCAATCACCCGAAATGTCCGAATTCCTCATTTTAATAAAAAAATAAAATCATAAAGTATCTTATTATTTATTCTATTTTTTCTTTGAGGAATATTAAAGGGAAGTTCTTTTAGTTCTTTGAGCGCTGACAATATTACTAGAATCAGCTTCAGGAGGAAATGAAAAATTATCAAGAAAAGTAAGAAAGATCTTTTTTCACACCTTTCGCCCGTCAGTTGCCAAGACAAACGAATTCCAATTTCGTTGTTTTTGACAAATATTTCTCGAAGTATTATGTGAAGCGTCGAAGAAAGTATCCACAGTTGTGTACCCTTGATTATAGTATAGCTAAGGCGGTCATAAAAGATTTGAGGTACTTGCTATATGAAAAACGTTGTAACAGTTTATTTTCCCCTTCAGAGAAACTTAGGAAAAATAATTATGTACAATTACCAGAGAAAACGTAAATAGCCGATTAATAAATAACTCTTTTGCAGCCATTGCTAGCTATGCATCTGGCATGGCTGTACGATGCGTCTCACGTCATTAATGCTTTATCGATATATGAAATGAATACTTAACGCAAGCGAAAGTTTTATTTGCTGACTAATCGCAAAATCTATCCGCGCTGTTACAATGAAAGCCAGCGTATTCTGCGCTAATGCAAGCAAACAAAAATAATTGTTCTGAATTTGTAAGTTTTAAATTAAGATCCATGTTGCGTGTTTCATGTATAAAATAGATCGTTAGGTTTTATCTGCAGACTATAGGGAAATGTTTAATACCTTGAGAGCTTACCAAAGATAATTGCTTCAAGTTTCAAAAATGAAGAAGTTTATTGAACATCCTGGAGGATTCCGATGCAAGCCCGATAAGGATAAATTTAGGATTTTATCTCGCCGATCCGTTGTTCATATGTAAGTTATAAATAATCCGTCCTTGTAAAGTTATATAAATCTTAGGCGTTTTTGCAGTAAGGAAAAAAAAGCACAAACTGCGAGTCCTATAGGGGAAACCGATTCCTAGGTCATTTTTAAATGTTCTCCACAGGAAAAATCAAATGAAACGGTCAACAGAATAAACAAAGACCTATTTTTGAACTGTACTTTTCACCGGAGAATGACAGGCTCTTATCGATGTGCCAGAAGGATAGACCAAAGTTTAGGTAGCTACCTACAAAAATCGCCCTCACGGGATGAGCTGAGCTAGCGTGATATTCTTTCTTTCTTTTTTTGATGTGCCATGTCCTTTCAGGACGTAGGAAATTATGGCCATCCTCTCTATATCCCTCGAAGCTCTCAAGTTTCTTCCCTCTGCCATCTCCCCAAGACCATGTTCTGCCATCCACCTGCTCAACCCCGCCAGGAATATCACGCGCTGCTTTCCCTTGTCTCTCTTTCTCTCTATTCGACCCGTGAGTATCAGATTCTCAAGGCCCTCCTTTCTCATTATGTGTCCCAGAAACTTCAGCTGTCTCTTCATGATGTTAAGCCTTATTGAGTGGAATTATACGTGGTGAGCCCATAACGAGTTCCAAATGGTGTTCAGATGACATTGCAAATATATACTGATATTTTAAATCGCATGGGGAATTATGATTCAAGCAAAAAGCTAAACAAAAAGAACATTATCTGTCTATATTTCTGAGTTGAGGTATTATGCACATTATTTACATTATTCGGACTATTTTCCTCATCTTTGTCGCCATGTTTATCACAACGTTTCAGCCGTTGTACGCTCCGACCTTCTTCAAGTGGTTGGAATGTCGAACTGAACCCTTTATTTCGCTCACTGGGGTAATCAGTGGGTTTTGATTATTCTAACATTGTTTATGATGATGCTCTCTCTCTCTCTCTCTCTCTCTCTCTCTCTCTCTCTCTCTCTCTCTCTCTCTCTCTCTCTCAAAAACTGTAAATGATTTTCAATCAGCATAGTTACAGTACAAACCACAGGTAGGATATGTGGGTTTTGAACAAGAAAAGAACAAGGTGCCTGCAACAGGGATTAGCTAGCCGACCTGATATAATATGGATATAATTTCTATATATTATGGATGTAAGATATATATTATGGATGTAAGATATATCTTATGGATGTAAGATATATATTATGGAGGTAAGATATATATTATGGATGTAAGATATATATTATGGAGGTAAGATATATATTATGGACGTAAGATATATATTATGGATGTAAGATATATATTAGATATTATGTGTTTTTGTAGCATGTGTAATAATATCCGAAAAATCCTGGAGATGATAACACATAGTGGAAACGATTATAAACGATGCGTTTCGCCGACGTGTGTGGGGATCAGGCGACTCAGGTGACTCAGGTCGGAATGAAGGACAAAACTGTGTGTAAGTGGCCGTCTTATTTTTAAAAATTCCAACGCGTTTTTCGGTACACACAGTATTGTTTTTTTCACTTTGTCTCAATCATCTCCATTATGTATTATCTATATAAGTTATAAAATAGATCACTAAGAGGTGCCGATTTATATTTGTATCTGTTTAAGTTGAATAAGGTTAATGTAACTTCTGAAGTAATTTTGGATAGGAACTATTTGTGCGTTTTATCCAATTTATTCTCAGTTATATTGAGTAACGCAAAGAGCGGAATATGTTTTTACGGCAATATTGGAATATTTGAAAATCGATAGCAAAACAACGTGCAAGAATTGAGGAAAATATTTGAAAATAAAACATTTGACATAAAAATTCACTGCAATCAATTGCTTTTTAATATTTCTTTTATTTTTACGACACTGGCAAAACTGAACCGATTACCCTTTTGAAATCAACAGCACATTGAAATAATTTTATAAATTCTATAAAAAAAAATGTAAATTGTAGAAGTAAGAAAATAAAAAATATTAATAAGATAAAAGAAAATCATTACTGAATATGACATAAAAATACAGAAATAAAAAAATAAAAAAGAATAATAATAATAAATAATACACAGAATAAAAGGATAAAATAACAGAATAAAATAAATAATGAAAATACTAAAAATAATAAAGCATTAAAAAGTAATAAAACAGAAGTAGAATGAAGTATGAACGTAAAGAAAACTAATTTTCTACAAATCGTATCTATCTATCTATCTATCTCTCTCTCTCTCTCTCTCTCTATATATATATATATATATATATATATATATATATATATATATATATATATATATATATATATATATGAGTGGGTAGGGAAAATGTACATACACGCACAAATACTCGCATGTACGTAAGTATATTTATTCCCAAAATGTTATAAATACAGTGCGCAATGTTATGAAACAGAGCTATAAGTATATATTAGTGAATATAATATTCAAAGTCGATAACAGTAGTGTTATCGACGTTGAATATTATGTATATTCACTAATATTTATATATATGTGTGTGGTGTGTGTGTGTGTCTGTATATATATATATATATATATATACATATATATATATATATATATATAATATTTTTATTTGAAAAATATTTTACATAGCTACACAAAAGGTTTCGTGTTTATGAACTGGAAATTGTTCCAATTCATCAGCCGATGTTTGGTAAATTATGATGAAAAAGATTTACTTTTGAAAACACAGAACAATACTGTAGTTTATTTACGATTTTAAAAAAAGGAGTGGGGGGATAAGATTTCAATGTTTTATGGTTATGTCTAGAGTAACCAATCAAAACACAGGTCATTTCTGAAGCAGAAAAGTGAGAGATATGAACTATAGGTTATGGGTGAGTGTCTTATTCAATCCTGTCTGGATTAAATGATATTTATTTAGAACGTGTCACTATTTGCTAACATCCGGTTATGAATACAATCAAGATACATTGAATCATACAAAGAGATATACTTAATAAAACGTTAAATTTAAAGAATTTCAATATTTTTTAATAGATTTTTTCTATACATGAGAACCGTCTTAAAGGGGCATTCAGTATAATTAAATAATTTTAATATCAATATTATTTTGAACTTAAAATACAATACTTATTATGTTGAATGGACCATAAATCATGGCAGTATTACAACTATTATATATACTATTATATATTAGTATAATAATGGTAGATATATAATAATAGGTATCTAAATGTAATACATAGTTTTTTTTACGAAAAATTCTATCAACAATATTTATAACGTAAACATTATACAATGCCTAAAAAATACTATTACTTCATTACGCTGATTTAAGAGATCATTATTTTTAGGAAATTTAATAATATGCAGCTTTTCATGTAGACACAAGGCACATGGGTCAATTAAGGACTTACAAATTTTCGTTTTTCTTAATATTTTCCATTTAAATTTGGGGGTTTTATTGATTTCTTTTAAATACCAAAAATATTTTGAGAGGGAAGTTCGGTTACGGTGCGCAGTGTTGTTAAATGAAGAAATACGCTGATATAGTTTAAAGGGATTTTTTGTTCTACCAATATAAAATTTTTTAACATCTGTATTTTTTTTTTCATATACATCTCATCCAGTAACCCTCTTGAGTAGCTCTTGCGCATTGTATTTGGTGAACATTAACAGAAAAATATCTTAGCTAATTTAACAACGTATCAGTAGTTGTTATGTTATTCAATATCAACTGTAAATCTTATGGGACAAACATTATAAAGAATTAATTTAAAGGTAGATCCGATTTTTCTTGAGGCTAAAAGCTACATACAGATCCGGTTTGATATCGGTCGTGTTTATACCTATGTCTGCAAGTATTTCCGCAGAAAGTGGTTCCTTTCGTAGAGGTTTTACCTGTCTCTAAAGCAGGGGTTGGTAACACCCGGCCCGCCAAGTTAACCGTAATAAGGAATTTGAATTTTTTGTTGCTTGTATTAGCTGTTACACTGTTATTTTTGCAGTAAAATAAGGAACCTCGTTTAAATAATATAACATTAACTTGGGTGTTTTTATTTAAACATCCAGACCTAAGCAGAATTCTGGACGGAGCGGTCTGCGACAATCTATTATAGTGCATTTGATATCATGACCATCCTCCGAAACACTGCATAGCTGTCTGACCCGCTCTTTCCAAATAGTTGCTGATCCTTGCTCTAAAGAACGCATTCGGCGTATTCTGATCCCCGCCAACAGGGAAAGTCAATCGTCTTATTTACTAAAAACATCGAATCAATGAGTGTGTGCTTCGATTAAAATCATTGTTTCCCATAAAAGCTTGATATATTTCAAAACATTCGTTCCTTTAAATCTGACAAACGATTCAAACAAAATGCACTTGAAGTCAATAGGTCAGGGGGTTGTTTATTTAAGTTTCTTGATGGCGTCTCGAAAAGCTTTCTACGATTTTAAAGTCGATGTATCCTTGGATTTGCTTTTAATTTGTCGCAAAGAGTTCACTAATTATAATATATAATATCAGTTCTTTCGATTCCTAGTGTTGTAATGAATCAAGTTGCCAAACCGGCAAATCCAACTCCTGAAATTGTTTGATTGAATCGGCTACAGGAAGTGATCAATGCGAACCGAACGGAAAAGTGACAGTAATTATTTTTTGAGATGAAGACGAAAAACCAAAGACGATTAACATAACCTGTTAACGGTGTCAAATGAAGACAATTAGAGATTAAAATTGGATCATTTCAACTGAAGTAAAAACGCTAATTGAACAAAAATTAAGTGATCTTTTCTTTTTCCTTTTGGTATTGATCACTCTGAAATATCATCAGATATTTCTGAAGTGCCATCGAGTCTAACCTGGAATTTTTAAAAATCCTCTCAGAAAGAATTTAATCACACTGTTCATGACGTATTCGCGATTTTTTAAGAGACTAATTGCTTTTATAATTAGAAGAATGAACTCTTTTAACAAAAGATCGCTTCTTTAAAACCTGTGGCTCTGGATAATGAGCAAATCTTTACCTTTATTGGATCAAAGTATTTGTTTCGTAAAAATAAATGTTGCTTTTCAGAGAGCTAAAATAAATTAGGCAGAATGAAATCAGATATCGAATCAGATCTTCAGAGGTTATTTTCGTAGCTTTCAGTAAAACTGATCATCGATTAAATTTGATTTGCCAAGCGTTAACATTTTGATATACACTTACAATTTTCTACAGTTAATTACAATAACAATAAAGCTGTTCGATGTATTTCACACCTGATGCAATAACAATCATGAATATGAATGCAGGGAGCACTTCGACGTGTTGTAAGGGCTAGCGAGCTTGTCTCGTGAGAACAATTACGACTGAGTAGTGAGTTCGTTCCTCACAGGGTGCCCCTGTTGTAACGGAATGCTCCACACTCCCTATATATAGCTACTGACTATATCAGTAGCTATATATAGTGATCACAGGATATACCTGGGTGCTTGCTTCGGAAATTACTTGCCTGCCACCCGACTCCCTTTCTTTCAGTAGTGTATTCTCTTTTACAATAAACTTCTCTTCTTTCATCTATGCGCGTGTTGCTGTTCCTTCATTCGAGTACCACATTTGTCTGTTTGTAACCTCTGTAAGGATACAACAGCCCCATACTTTCGGCATTGTGCCACATCAAATTTACGCTTAGAAAATCACCATAAATATGAATGCTGGTCGTTATTTTAATAAGTAGTTAGAAATGTAAAGATTTGAAAAAAATTTTTTTCCATTTTACTGAAACAAACGTCAAACACTTTTATCTTCCATTCTTTTTTTTTTTTTCACTGAAATCAAATCGTGTCTTTTCCTTTCCCTTCCACGCGATCAAAACGGAATCTGTCGATTATTTATGATGTATTGTCATCATCATCATCATCATCATCATCATCATCATCATCATCATCATCATCATCATCGTCATAATCATTATCATCATCATCTCCTTGACTTTTGTAATCGTAGGGCGGATCCGAATGCAGAAGCCACACTAACTCTTTTTCACAAAGGTCTATCAAAGGCAGTCATCAGCAATTCTGGTACAGTCATACTTGTCCATTGTTTGACATTGTCCACCAGTTTTTGCGTTGGCGTCCTCTCCTACGTCCACCTTCAAACGTGCCTTGCATGATGGTCTTACACAGGCTGTCGTGTCTTGTAACCTGTCCAAATCACGCCATTTTTCTCCGTTTGACAGTGGCGAGAAGAGGTTCCTGGTGTCCCACAAAATTTTCAAACCTTTTCCGCACAAACTCATTGTTTTTTTTTTTGTTTTTTTTGTTCCCAGTAGAAAATGCCAAGGAGTCTTGTGCATTTGTCCTCAAAGGCTTGGATTCTTCTCTCTGTTTCTGCCAACAGTGTCCAATTTTCACATCCATATAGGAGAATGGGGACTACCAGCGATTTGTACAGTCTGTACTTTGTTTGAAAGCTGATTTTGCTCGAGACACATTTATCTTTCCTTATTTCTTTCTTTTATTCTTTTTAGCCAAATTTCCGCCTTACGAACATTTCTCTTAATAATAATTAAAAAATAATTTAGCAGACGTTATTTTATTTAATTTATGGTAATTGGATTTTTCGCGATTGCCCAACTCGTTTTCTGTCGTTCGATACTGTGCGTCTGAAAAAAAATGCCGCTTATATTGCGATGGCCCACGTAACTCGGCCTTTTGGCCTGAGATTCAATGACTAGCTAAGGCCAGTTTTCTTTCCGAACTCGCGTAAGCGGGATTTGATTAAATTTTGACCATGACCCGAGTGAAAAACGCTCTGGTTCCCCACGTTAAACAACTGACTTTGTATCGCACCCTAAACCCAGTCCGGGTACTAGGTAAATACCTCGCTACTCGGCCTTTTGGTTGAGATGAGAATGTAGTACCTGTTCTTATCTGTTTAATCTGATTATCTCTCTCCACTTCTAGCCTACCTTCTTTCTTTCATTTTGAAAAATAGATGTTTTGTAATTCCTGATGGGCGTCGAGCTTATCTTTGAATAGATCACCAGAGTGTAGCGAAAGGTACAAAATGCGGTTCGATGTGAGAGGCACCCCTGAAGACACAAAGAAGAACTTGAAAAGAAGATGTTTTGTATTTCCTTATGGAACCCGAACTTAATTTTGAATAGACCACCAGAGTGTAGCGAAAGGTATAAAATGCTGTTCGGTGTGAGAGGCACGCCTGAAGACACAAAGAAGAACTTGAAAAGAAGATGTTTTGTATTTCCTTATGGAACCCGAACTTCATTTTGAATAGACCACCAGAGTGTGGCGAAAGGTATAAAATGCTGTTCGGTGTGAGAGGCACGCCTGAAGACACAAAAAGAACTTGAAAAGAAGATGTTTTGTATTTCCTTATGGAACCCGAACTTCATTTTGAATAGACCACCAGAGTGTGGCGAAAGGTATAAAATGCTGTTCGGTGTGAGAGGCACGCCTGAAGACACAAAGAAGAACTTGAAAAGAAGATGTTTTGTATTTCCTTATGGAACCCGAACTTCATTTTGAATAGACCACCAGAGTGTGGCGAAAGGTATAAAATGCTGTTCGGTGTGAGAGGCACGCCTGAAGACACAAAGAAGAACTTGAAAAGAAGATGTTTTGTATTTCCTTATGGAACCCGAACTTCATTTTGAATAGACCACCAGAGTGTGGCGAAAGGTATAAAATGCTGTTCGGTGTGAGAGGCACGCCTGAAGACACAAAGAAGAACTTGAAAAGAAGATGTTTTGTATTTCCTTATGGCACCCGAACTTCATTTTGAATAGACCACCAGAGTGTGGCGAAAGGTATAAAATGCTGTTCGGTGTGAGAGGCACGCCTGAAGACACAAAGAAGAACTTGAAAAGAAGATGTTTTGTATTTCCTTATGGAACCCGAACTTCATTTTGAATAGACCACCAGAGTGTGGCGAAAGGTATAAAATGCTGTTCGGTGTGAGAGGCACGCCTGAAGACACAAAGAAGAACTTGAAAAGAAGATGTTTTGTATTTCCTTATGGAACCCGAACTTCATTTTGAATAGACCACCAGAGTGTGGCGAAAGGTATAAAATGCTGTTCGGTGTGAGAGGCACCCCTGAAGACACAAAGAAGAACTTGAAAAGAAGATGTTTTGTATTTCCTTATGGAACCCGAACTTCATTTTGAATAGACCACCAGAGTGTGGCGAAAGGTATAAAATGCTGTTCGGTGTGAGAGGCACCCCTGAAGACACAAAGAAGAACTTGAAAAGAAGATGTTTTGTATTTCCTTATGGAACCCGAACTTCATTTTGAATAGACCACCAGAGTGTGGCGAAAGGTATAAAATGCTGTTCGGTGTGAGAGGCACGCCTGAAGACACAAAGAAGAACTTGAAAAGAAGATGTTTTGTATTTCCTTATGGAACCCGAACTTCATTTTGAATAGACCACCAGAGTGTGGCGAAAGGTATAAAATGCTGTTCGATGTGAGAGGCACCCCTGAAGACACAAAGAAGAACTTGAAAAGAAGATGTTTTGTATTTCCTTATGGAACCCGAACTTCATTTTGAATAGACCACCAGAGTGTAGCGAAAGGTATAAAATGCTGTTCGGTGTGAGAGGCACCCCTGAAGACACAAAGAAGAACTTGAAAAGAAGATGTTTTGTATTTCCTTATCGAACCCGAACTTCATTTTGAATAGACCACCAGAGTGTGGCGAAAGGTATAAAATGCTGTTCGGTGTGAGAGGCACGCCTGAAGACACAAAGAAGAACTTGAAAAGAAGATGTTTTGTATTTCCTTATGGAACCCGAACTTCATTTTGAATAGACCACCAGAGTGTGGCGAAAGGTATAAAATGCTGTTCGGTGTGAGAGGCACGCCTGAAGACACAAAGAAGAACTTGAAAAGAAGATGTTTTGTATTTCCTTATGGAACCCGAACTTCATTTTGAATAGACCACCAGAGTGTGGCGAAAGGTATAAAATGCTGTTCGGTGTGAGAGGCACCCCTGAAGACACAAAGAAGAACTTGAAAAGAAGATGTTTTGTATTTCCTTATGGAACCCGAACTTCATTTTGAATAGACCACCAGAATGTGGCGAAAGGTATAAAATGCTGTTCGGTGTGAGAGGCACGCCTGAAGACACAAAGAAGAACTTGAAAAGAAGATGTTTTGTATTTCCTTATGGAACCCGAACTTCATTTTGAATAGACCACCAGAGTGTGGCGAAAGGTATAAAATGCTGTTCGGTGTGAGAGGCACGCCTGAAGACACAAAGAAGAACTTGAAAAGAAGATGTTTTGTATTTCCTTATGGAACCCGAACTTCATTTTGAATAGACCACCAGAGTGTGGCGAAAGGTATAAAATGCTGTTCGATGTGAGAGGCACCCCTGAAGACACAAAGAAGAACTTGAAAAGAAGATGTTTTGTATTTCCTTATGGAACCCGAACTTCATTTTGAATAGACCACCAGAGTGTGGCGAAAGGTATAAAATGCTGTTCGGTGTGAGAGGCACCCCTGAAGACACAAAGAAGAACTTGAAAAGAAGATGTTTTGTATTTCCTTATGGAACCCGAACTTCATTTTGAATAGACCACCAGAGTGTGGCGAAAGGTATAAAATGCTGTTCGGTGTGAGAGGCACGCCTGAAGACACAAAGAAGAACTTGAAAAGAAGATGTTTTGTATTTCCTTATGGAACCCGAACTTCATTTTGAATAGACCACCAGAGTGTGGCGAAAGGTATAAAATGCTGTTCGATGTGAGAGGCACCCCTGAAGACACAAAGAAGAACTTGAAAAGAAGATGTTTTGTATTTCCTTATGGAACCCGAACTTCATTTTGAATAGACCACCAGAGTGTGGCGAAAGGTATAAAATGCTGTTCGGTGTGAGAGGCACCCCTGAAGACACAAAGAAGAACTTGAAAAGAAGATGTTTTGTATTTCCTTATGGAACCCGAACTTCATTTTGAATAGACCACCAGAGTGTAGCGAAAGGTATAAAATGCTGTTCGGTGTGAGAGGCACCCCTGAAGACACAAAGAAGAACTTGAAAAGAAGATGTTTTGTATTTCCTTATGGAACCCGAACTTAATTTTGAATAGACCACCAGAGTGTGGCGAAACGTACAAAATGCGGTTCAATGTGAGAATGAAATGCTAAACAGAGTATTAATGGTATTATCCTGTATGAACAGGAAAATTCCGTTAGAAACAAAGAAAGCAGTGCTGACCTTGCTATGAAATATCGGCTCTCCTATAGGGCAAGGAATGCTATAAAAATGTCCTCACGGTTGATGAGGAGACTTGAGGCAATAGAGATATGTTTTCTAAAGAAGGTGATATTTTTAAGGAGCGATAAACTGATCGTTGTTGAAAGCTATTTACCCCCTTCCACTACCAGTAAACTTCCATAGAAGGAATAAAAAAAATTAAAATGTAGAGCTGTACACATAGGTTTGTAGTAAGATTAGGTAGTAGTAACACCATATGGTATACACTTTCCTTTTCACTAACAGAGTGACAAAGAAAACTCTCTCTCCCTCCCTTCCTTCCTTTCTTCCTTACTAACTTCTATTGTTCCTATCCTCGGTAACTGACAGAACCCGGACATAACTTATGTGGGTCAGTGAACGTCATAATAAATCAACCAATGAAAACACGTCCCGCCAAATATCAAACAGAAAACACGGATGTGTCAGGCCCAATACAAAGGAAAAAAAAACACGTGCGCGGCAGAAGCAGAAAGAGATGTGGGAAATTGGTCCCTTTAGCAGTTCGAGACGCAAGGGTTGGATATACATCGGATGCGATTTTCACCGGACGGGCAACTCCAGAAGAAAAAGGATGAATTCCAGAAACTAATTTCCGTCCGCCAAAAACACAACCCTGCATGAACTCTCAACATCACAAAATAGACTAAGACGATAGTCACCCACTTTAAACCAAATGAAATCAACAATAAAATGGTACTGTCTATAAACAGTACATTTGGCCTTTACTTATGTATGATACCAACCGCCATCTCTATATACCGTAGGTTCTTTAAGAAAACAAGATATGGCTGGGTTTAGATAAACAATCTATGTAACACATAGAATAGAATAGCTAGACACAGATGTTCGAGATGTCAAACGAAAGGAATCAATAGATGGATGGGTAAATAAAAAAAAATCATGTAGCACAGAAGTACCTAGAATAGAATAGTTTGACAATGATGTCCGTGATACCATACAAAATATAGGATTTGCTACATGATAATAAAGGGTATAAGAAATTCAAAATGTATTTTAAACTACTATATAGCAGTGTAGAATACAAAAGAACCAATCATTACAAATTAAGCTAGTTAAACAAGTTCTTTCTGCGATAGAAACCTGATTACAAATGTTGAGTTCGACTAAGAAACAAGCAATAAAGAAGAGGAATCATACCTTTCCCAACGGTATTTGCACGTAAGTAAATGCAATGGATTCGACTGGAATTCGAAATCGGCTCTCCTATTCCTCAAACCGAGCCGCTATCCATTACTCCATCGTACCTCCTGTTTAAACAATAGCACTATGAAAAAGAATATTGAAAAAAAAAAAGAGTTATTTCTGGTCGTAGTGCTTGTTACACAACTAACCATTTTGATTCATTCCGAAAATAGAATTCCCCAACGAAGCGTTGGACTTTTACGAAAGAGATATCAGAGACGACATTTGGAGAAGAATCATTGAAACCGGACTTAATTTAAAGTCTAAATCATTTTAACCGTGTCGACATCGTTTATTTCTCTACACTTACTCTTAACCAGGGATGGATTTACCATTAAGCAAAATAAACACGTGCTTAGGGCATCAAGGAAAGAGGGCCCCACTGAAATTGTAATAATATGATGTTGTATATATCTAAAGAAATAAGAGAACATGATTAACATTTAAAACAACGGGGTGCCATTATGAACGCGGAAACAACTGACCCGCAGTGAATCTTTATTGCTATTCTGATTGGTTAATAAGGGAATGAGCTAAGGGAGATAATGAGGTTTTTATTTACTCAGTATATCACATCAGCTCTCTTGAATAAGTTAGTATTACTAATTAACTTAATATGATTTAATTTTTGGGAACAGGGGTAGACTACCTTGATGTTTATGCTAACCATATGTTTTTGTGACACGCTGGTTAGCTGGTTACACGGCCACTTCTGTTCACAGTTCTGTTAGAATCTGGTTGTGGCTCATGTGACAGTGACTGCTCAGCTGTGATTGGTTCTTTCTTGGTTGACTTTGTTCTGGGTTGGAACTGATGATCAGCCTCTCTCGATGGTCATATGTGCCTTCAGTCCCTTCTATATTTATTTCCAGCTAGTGTTTCCACGTTGCACATTCTCGGTTTAAATTCTGTATTTGCACTAGTCACCAAGACTCCATACTAGTATACTTAACTCGCATATGTATTGGGGCCTGAAAATCTTTTAAGTGCTTAGTTATATATATATATATATATATATATATATATATATATATATATATATATATACTCAAAATATTATTTTTTATTGCTTATTTTGCTTCATATTCGCTTGACATTATGCGAATCATATGTTTTTGTGACACGCTGGTTTTCTGGTTAAACATGATTAACGTTTAAATCAACAGGGTGCCATTATGAACGAAACTCTTTGTTCTGAAGAGCTATCTTTTGAATTCATGCGGTATGAAGTGTCTGATATGGAACTGATCTGATATTAAGGCTTCACATGCGAGTATTTAAATGTACTTTTTTTAAAAAATTTCTTCAGGTTTCGATGCAAATCCAGTCCTGCTCTTAACATTATCCGGCATATATGATTCACCACTTCACGAAAGGAATATCACCTGATATAAAACCCGATGCCGGATCTGTAGGCATATCATCTCTGATAGCAATTTCACACCTCCTGGCGTTCACGTAATATTCAAACCATCGGCTCTGAATTGTGACAGTTGAAATCTATATCTAGGTATATTTAATCAAGATATTGCCTATCATTATCGATAACAGGATCTCATCTATTCGGAAAATGATATGATCTCTCAGGCGTAAAGTTCTTCAGGTTTCGATGCAAATAATCACTCAGTATCAGTTTTAACCAATTAAAATTTAATAAACTACTTTCTTTCTAAATATGTTGCAATGATCTCAAAAGATGATAGTCAGATAGAACAAAGACAACAGAATAAGGAGGATGAAGCAAAGCTTTTACATTTCTAGAGTGACTTGTTTTAATGTGATCTTGCAAGACGCCTTTGTGATTAACTAAGGTGGAGCGTTTTTTTCTTTTAATGTTTATGGAATTTTTCCAATTGACGACAGAAAATCTCTGCGTGGAATGTTTCGTTTTGTTTAGCAGTTCATAATAAACATTTCCTTCCTTTCCCATCAAGCACAGATGATCAGAACATATTGCAGTCCTGATTAAAGAATAGGTACTCATTTTACACTGGGTGCTAGTAATTGTCATTTTCATTGGAAATTATAGTAAACTTCATCACTGTTGATGATTCCACCCAAGAAAGGTTCACTTCTCTTTAAGGGCGAGCAGAGTGTCATTCTGTTGAAAAGCAGACAAATGTTGAAGAACCAATTGACTAAGTTTAGAAACTGTTCACGAAGGTCTTTTAGGATCAAAGTGTAAATTGTACTGAACATATTTTAGCTAATTATTGTGGGGTTTGATCGGGATTTTCCTCAACTACGGTTTATACAAGTTCACTATTCGCAGATTTTGATCGTACAGCTTCAGTGGAATATTTGAGAGAATCAATTTTCTGTTGAAACTGGCCAAACAAACAATGGCATGACCGGACATCTAAAACATTTTCACCGACAGAGGAAATATTTCTTGCCGATTCCGTTGCTGAAGAGCTATTTTTTGAATTCATGCGGTATGAAGTGTCTGATATGAAACTGATCTGTTATTAAGGCTTCGCATGCGAGTATTTAAATGTACTTTTTACAATAATTATATTAATATGCGACACAACCTGGGATACTTTGTCTACTCATAAAAATAGGGAACAATTTTTTGGGAACAATTTTTGTAGATTATCATTTCTGAGATCTTCCTCTACCCACCGCATTTTGCAGTATCGAACAATATTGTGTATTTTTACTATTTTATAAGGGGGTGCAGTTCATATTATAAATACAGTGCCAAATTGCCCCCTGACTTCTTGAAGAGTTATAGCATTTTATTTTTATTTGTTAATGTTAAATTTGAAACTTTCTTACGTTATAAATAACTGTTTACCATTGATGTTGTTTTTTTCCCAATTCGTAATTCTAGGTAGTTATCAATGAACTTAATTAAAATTCCAAACTTGATATTTGTAAATAAAAGCAAAGTATAGATAACTCCTTAAAATATCCTTACTTAAAATGCTCTGATAATAGTATTCTCAGCATCCTTCTGTAGAACGACATCACGATTGCTTTCTAGTCTTCTCTTCATCTGTTTGGAGACCGTGCCGCATTCACTCTTCTTCTATGTGCCGGGTCCCTTCATGAGTTGTGCGATCATGGCTCTCCTAAATTTCCCTTTATTTTGCACTCTTAGTAAACTTTGCTTTTTTTCTGTCTCTCCTAACCCTTGTTTTTCCAATCATTTACATAAGCTCGCCAGACAGGTTATATACTTTTCGAATTCTTTCCTTCTTCTGCTTCAATCCTTTCTCCTCGCTTTTCTTTATTACTTTCGGAGTTCCTTTCTGTGTTTGCTATCAACACAGTGTCATCATCATATTTAATTTTCTTAAAATGTGGCCGCCACACTTGTCTACAAAACTTCATTTTGAATGGAAGCGCGTCCAGCTTTTCGTTACACTTCATTTAAAAATATTTCGTTTCTCAGCAACATGTCTCTTTATAGCGTGAATTCTACACTTAAAACACCTGCCATTAGACAACAGATTGCACAGAACATAAATGACATAAAAAGGTGAAGTCAGTGATCTTTGTGGAAGCGGCACCGATTAAAGGTTAAGTCTAATATAGGCAACAGGCGGATAGAAATACATTACTCGACGTCGGAGTGTCGTTCTGTCTTCGGGGTTTCTTCATGATGTCGTTGCTTTTCGTGTTGCACCGCAACCATGGTGGTGTATTAATGATGGCAGTTCCTACGTTGAATAATCAGATACGGAAATAGTGTAATGGCGATTCGAAAAGAGAAATTAGCAAGCTAGGTTCGAATTCACGCCGAGTACGTAGCATTCACTTTCGCACAAATATCCTTTGGAAAGGTATGAATCCAAAGTTTCACCCCAACCCCAGATATTGGTTAAATAGCAGGGATAACTATGCTCTCTTGCCTTGAAGTATCAACAAGTATAAGAGAAGGAAAACTGTGACTTCAAAACGAAGAGGGATGGCCCCGGTCAAGCTATCTTGCTTTATCTAGATACGTCACTGATACTACGGCTAAAGTACATTTCCTTGAAATTTTCTCTCGTTTTTTTTTTTTTTTCATTTTTAGGAGACAAAGCAATTTAACTGTCCCAACCTGGTTATAGGCACTTGAATCAAAGGTACTCTTAATTAACTTTACACTTCTAATGTCTCTGCTTAAACTCCGAAATTTTATTTACTTTTTAAAAAAAAATTAATCTCTTTTTTTAATTTTTGTTTATTATTTTGATTTTTTGAAATAGGATTAGATAGGTTTGCCTATGACCCGACTATCTGTGCCCACGGACGAATCAGAGAGTTGGAATACAATGTGGGGTTGATCATTGGCCGGTCAGTGGAAATCTTAGGCAAGGGCCACGTTCTTTGTTTACATAGGTACTCAGACTTGTCTACGGCCAGACAGACCCATACCCAACAAAGAATAGATGTGTTGTGTGATGATGTTATTCATTCCTTTTGCTGGATCGTAATTGGTAGCATAGTTAGCGTCACCTTTCGCGTCGGTAAATCTTGGCAGTCTCGTGCTTTGTCAACAGTTGACAATATTTTTCTTTCTTCGGAAAACTACTGAAAAATATTCACTGACGGAGAGAAAAATAAATACGTAAAATTTACCTTCCTCTCTACCGGGAGCTCTCTAACTGGTGCCAAATCAGTCGGGTTTCGATCCTGGCTTAAGGCAATCGGATGTCTAGCCACACTGATGAGCTGTGATACAGCGAAACAGTCTGTCTGTGGATGACAAGATATATCCCCTCGAAAAAATAATACTCGGTCGAGCACTTTAGAGGGAAAGCGCGAATTTGTAAACAGTGACTGCTACTGCTGATAATGCTTTTTTCTTTGAATCGATCGATCTGTGTCACAGGAGTGTTTATGCAAAAATAAGTACGTAAACATGCACCTTCCTCTCTGCCGGGGGCTGATAGCTTAGGGGAAAAATCTCCGACTGATGCCAAATCAGTTTGGTTTTGATCCTGGCTTGAGACAATCGGATGTCTAGCCACACTGATGAGCTGTGATACAGCGAAACAGTCTGATTGTGGATTATAACATATATATATATATATATATATATATATATATATATATATATATATATATATATATATATATATATATATATACTTAAATAGAGAGTATGTCATTTTACCTTTAGGAGAGCCTATCGGCGAACACTTTTTCAAAAGAACATTCGCGCGTAGAACAAAATACTCAATGACACATTTGTAAATAGTGAATGACGCTAATCATAACAATTCCTAGGCACAAACGCCATTTCAAGTTGCAGAATGTAATCACACATCCATATCAATCAAAGTTGTAAAACGATAAATATGACGAATTTGAATACTTATTTTGACAGCAAGCAAACTGATTCATCTTCAGAGCTTTGCGCAACAGATTCTTATACTCTGGCAATACTTCCTTAAGCCGACATACAAAACAGATAATAGCGAGACAATTTTACTTATGATTTACTTATATCCTGCAAAAGGTTTACGTCTAATTCTTCTTTGATAATCCGTATCTTGTAAAACGCATAAATATATTTCGACAAGCATTTTATACATATTAACTAGGAAGAGTTGCTAAAAGATTCTCGGGCCGACCAAGAAAAGATTCCATCGACCAAATTCTGATGTTTGGTCAGATTTTGAGAAGGGTGTCAAACTAATAACCTTCCTGCACACCATCATAATTATAATATATATACATATATAAAATTCGGTCGAGCACTTTAGACGGAAAGCGCGAATTTGTAAACAGTGACTGCTACTGCTGATAATGCAAAGCTCTTCTATGAATCGACCACTCTGAGTCACTGGCGTGTTTATTCAAAAATAAATACGTAAAAATTTACCTTCCTCTCTACCGGGAGCTGATAGCTTAGGGGAAATGTCTAACTAGTGCCAAATCAGTCGGGTTTCGATCCTGGCTTAAGGCAATCGGATGTCTAACCACACTGATGAGCTGTGATACAGCGAAACAGTCTGTCTGTGGATGACAATATATATGCCCTCGAAAAAATAATACTAGGTCGAGCACTTTAGAGGGAAAGCGCGCATTTGTAAACAGTGACTGCTACTGCTGATAATGCAAAGCTTTTCTTTGAATCGATCGATCTGTGTCACAGGTGTGTTTATGCAAAAATAAATACGTAAAAATGCACCTTCCTCTCTGCCGGGGGCTGATAGCTTAGGGGAAAAATCTCCGACCGATGTTAAATCAGTCTGGCTTTGATCCTGGCTTGAGACAATCGGATGTCTAGCCACACTGATGAGCTGTGATACAGCGAAACAGTCTGACTGTGGATTATAACATATATATATATATATATATATATATATATATATATATATATAGAGAGAGAGAGAGAGAGAGAGAGGACGTCATTTTGCCTTTAGGAGAGCCTATCGGCCAACACTTTTTCAAAAGAACATTCACACGTAGAACATAATACTCAATGACACATTTGTAAATAGCGAATGAGGAGGGAAAATTGGAACTTGGTCTCCTGAAGGTAAAATGACGTCCTATTTAAGACTAGTTTCTTCTGAGGACCCAGACTATGCGCAACCAACCCCAAAGACCCCTAAGTGTGGAACAAGCGAATGATTATTTCAGCGGTTGAAGCAGTGGATGACGGACATGCTACAGAAGGCACCGCTCGAAATTATAACAGTTAATGGCACTCCATTTCGGTTTCAAAACTGGATCCAGCATATCTCATTCCGTGTGTGCTGCAGAGAAAAAGTCATGAAATCAAGTGTCTGGGCCACTTCATGTCCAGCTAGGTCTAGCATCAAGAAATTCACTCTATTGTCACTTTCTTCTACTTTGATTTTGTTTCATGTTCAACAAAATCTTGCAAAGCCAAACGGCGATAGGGAATGGATGACAAGGGTAGGTTTTGATAAAAATGGAAGCTTCTAGTCCTGAACCTGCACGTTGGCGGCGAATTTAGTCATCAGCGCCATCGTCATAAAAAGCAGCGATCAATAAATAAAAAATTAAATTCTTGGATACGAGATAAAGCCCACGACGATATATATATATATATATATATATATATATATATATATATATATATATATATATATATATATATATATTGTGAGTGAAATTGATTAGAGGGAACACTGGGTGCCATCGAAAGCTGTGCTAGCACAAAGTCACAAGACATCGTGACCGAGAGTTGAGTGTGCTGGTGGTGTCCTGATAGTTGATCATTCTAGTTAACACGCTCTCTCCCAGAAACTGTAACTAAGGTCTGCTCAGCATAGGTGCAGTATAAACCACAAGTTGGGTCTGTGGGTGTTGAACAGATACAAATGTGCCTGAGCGAGAGTCTGCAATAGGGATTGACTCGACGCCCTATTAGATGGGTATCCTCGAATACGAGTGGCCAGCTATTATTATAATAAATACATACACACACACGCACATACACACACATATATATATATATATATATAGTGTAACCCGGATATAAGAGAAACCCGGATATAAGATACCTTCTCCGGTCCCGACAACTCTCTTATATCCGGGTTACACTGTATATATATATTGCATGTGTATTTGTGTATAATCGTCACTATAGTATTAGCCTGGAATAGATATTTCTCTCATAATTATCACCAAACCGTTAAAGGAAGTCAGCTACAGCGTTTGGCCTGAAGTTAGTTCCGGTCACTATTTGCGTAAATACGTGACATAATAACTGCATCCAGTATTTCAATTTTTGAAAAATAGATATATAAACAATCGCGAGATGATTTTGGTCAGTATCTATCACACATCGCAGACTGATTGTAAGGTCCACTTATTGGACCAGGGCTAGTGGTGTTTTTCATACACACACTGGCTTTGTGTAGTTGCCAATGTTAGGAGTTTGAATAAAACGTAATGTTAAGTAATGAAGATTCAAGCGTTGTGTTATCATTTAATCAGCACCCGACACTTCATTACAATCACAAATCACGTAAGATTTTAGAGGATCCTTGAAGTAAGACATGTATTGCAGCGTTAGCTGTAGTGGGTATGTCTAAGGCCAGATAACGGAGTTATACTCTCTTCAAGCAGGTTTTGAAGTTGTTCTTCTGGACTCTGTGCGCTGCCAAAGCAGGAGAGTCCATTCTACCCTGCTATGTCACTCATAGGATATAGATTCATATTGAATGAGAATCTCGATCAGAATTTGAACTCTGCGCGCAGATTAAACTTTCTGAAGCGGTAATCATTACACTATAAGAATAAATTTTACTGATATAATTGTTTGTTTGTTTGATTTTGTTTAGCGGCATATCAAAACCTGTATTTAATGCCGAAATCTAAATATTTTGATTGCAATTTTATGGCTTCAACTGAATATATTTTGTACATAATTTTATACTTTCAGTAAAGTTAATTTTTTTTAATTTGTAGATCATAAACTGTATTGTTGGTATTTTTTTTCAATAAAAATGTATTTTCATATTTTTCATAATGATTGGACTTATTTATAATAATGTATTTTCATATTATTTTTTTGCACGTCATTTATTCTATAAAAATGTAGTGCAGATTGTTTTATTATGCACGGTGGAGTAATGGATAGCGGCTCGGACTGAGGAATCGGAGAGCTGAGTTCGAGTTCCAGTCGAATCCATTACATTCTCTTACGTGCTAATATCCTTGAGAAAGGTATGAATCCTCTTCTGCTCTCTCCAGCTATGGGTAAAAAGCAGGACAGACTGGATGGCAACTGGTCTACCGCAGAAAGAAATGGCAACCTACTGCGGGAAAAAATTTGCCTCGTCAGTCATGTATCCAAAGATACACGATTTCCTAAGCTTATATCACGCATGGCACATAACGGACTGACTGATTTTTGTTAAGGAGTTCCCTATTTGCTCATAGTTGGTACCTTAACAGGTGATATCACTCCGGGTCAGGGTGGGACCTGGAACAATTAACAAGTGCTTCCAATCTCTGCTGTCGGGTGTAGTTTTTCGTTATACCCAGCACAAACTGATATAATATTTAAGAGCATACTTACGTTATACTTATATTAAAGTATGTAATGCTTTGAGTGGGGCGATATCTCCGTCTACAGACGAATGTTTAAACACGCGAACGTAACGTTAGAAGTGGCACATCACTTCTAACGTTACATTCGTGTGCTTTATAAAATATCTGTACGCTTTCAAACATTTGATTACAATCGTTTTCTTTTTTGCTTTTTCTTTTTTTTTTTTTTTTGTTTTAACTTGATACATTTTACTTTACTTTTACGAAGCAAGCTGGAACAATAGAATGGAGTTCGTCGTCTTTTAATGAAGAACAAAGAATGCGCCGATCTCATCTTCAAAAGCGAAATACACCAAGATCTAAAGCAAATCCAGCGATAAGCAAAGAATAAAAAAAAAATAAAAGAATGGTAAAACAATTTCAGATATTCTATTTTGATTGACCGATTTATTTATCTGAGTAATCGAATATTTTGTTAACATACCGACAAACCACAAGACTGAAGATTAGCTCCAATATAATACATATCATTATTTTTATTTATTTTTTTTACTATTTTTCATCCAATACATGGCTCAAGAGTCACTCAAGGTAGACGGTTACTGAATGAGAGTGTCGTGAAGGCGTAAAGGGCTATGTATATGTAGGATAGATAACGGTTGACTCAAAACTTGAAGAGGTTAAAAATCATAGTAATCAGAAAAGCATCCTCTCGGGAGCCTGTTACAAAAAGTGGTATGCGCGGAACTTCTTCCTTACATCGGTAAGGAAGAAGTTCCACGCAGACCACGAGGGAATACGAAGGGAATATGTATGAATCAGTCCTGTGTATATTGCATGTCGGATCCCAGTTGTTAAGGCTTGAAATATAGTTCCTCCTGTGGAAAATGTATTAACAGAATATTAGCTCCAGTGTAATTTCATATCCTGTTTCTTTAAATTATTGTTACTCAATACAAAGGCAAAGATCCACTCAAGATAGAAGGTTACTGAATGATGATGTAGGGATACATCAGGCGTTTATGTCCCTTTGGTGGAGATCAGTCATATGACGTCCGCTTCGTCATGTCACTCGTTACAGTGATCAAAGAGGCAGTCATTTTTCAGTTCGTTAACAGCAACCAAACGAGAAGGTTGTTTTCTTGTAACCTGGGTCAAAGGGACCAGGCTGAGGTTAAATCTGCCTCCCCCAACAGCTTACAAGCATATGGCCTCGTTACCCTTTGGGACATAGATGAATGCGGCCCGTTTAAATCTGTAGTCCTAAAATGGTTTCTCCAGGTCAAGAGTGTCTCTAAATTATATGTAAGACATTTTCTTTTTGTTCCTCCTTATACTTTGCTTTGCTGCGTAGATATATGTGATATATAATTCTCCGTGTGGGATACTTGTATATATGTAAATGTATATTTTTCTGTATGTCGTAGTATATAAAAATCTCTGAGAACAAAACTTGTTTGTCATTCTTTTTCCTTTCAGCCATTCCATTCCGTCCGTGAAATATTGGTGTTATTATATTATGGATATAACAATGATAATAACGGGAGAAACGTAAATGGAAGAATAAATCTTTCTTCCAAGCGCTTCCGTTACAATGTTGATGTAAGGGCATAAGATGTGTAAGTAAGTGCATATTATTCGAATTGTGTACAAGTTTCTTTTTGTTCTGAATTTCCGTATTTTAAATGAAGTTATTTAGGAAATTTATAATCTGTATAATTCCCCGTTCAGAATAAGAAAAAAATTAAAATGCAGCGTTTTGAGTTTTAAACTTCATAAAATTGTGCCAGAAAAAAAATCAAAGACAAAAAAATCACAAATACTCTTAAGTACGGAATAAAAGAGTAGATTGGAATAAAATGATTAGTTGGAAAATTCATTCAAATTTTCTGTTTTAAAAACAAATATAGAAGAAAGGGGAGTTTAGAATAAACGGGCAGGTTGGGAAAATCGGAAAATTAAATAAACGGAGTTTTGGGAATAACAGTAAGTAGATTGAAAAAATCAGAGCATAAGTAATTGGGCATATTCCTTTAATCAGGACCATAGAGTACTGACCATAAGTCTTTTTTAGAAGATTTATTTAATATACATAGTGTTTTCAATATTTGGCTCCAAATAACTGATCTTCTGTGTCTCCTCAAGATGAAGGTCACCATAGCTCTCCATGACTTCCTATCTTTGTAGTATTAATCAATGTTTTACCTCTTGCTAAGCTTATTTTTCATTCATCCGCACAGGTATGTTACTAACTGTATCCATTTGCTCCTCTTGTTTCCAATATGTCCTGTGAATGTAAAATTCTCTAAGCCTTCTTTCCTCATTATTTGTTCCAGAAATTTAAACCGTTCTTATTGATTTTATTGATTTTTTTTTCGTTACTATTTTCCTTAAAACTTACCTGTTGCTACTTTTCGTCAATAGAACAGTATGTTCGTTTTGGTAGAAGATTCGAAATAGATACCTTTTTCTACCACGGAGATAAACTTTAAATGGGATTTCAGGTAGATACCCTTATTTAAGTGTGTAGTGGCTTTAGCAAAAAAAAAAAAAGACTGATAACATGCTCTCAGCTGGAAATTTGTGAAATGATGCCAAGTTTCTGTGAGCGAACACCGAAGATGACCAAGCCTTTTCAAAAATGGGAACAATTCAAACGCCAACAATCTGAAATAAGAAAGCGAGGGAATAGAAAAATGACCAATGAGATTACTTTAATCCATTGAACATTTTTAAATGTATTATAATAATAAAAAGAAGAAGAAGAAGCAGTTTAAATCTGATAAAAATTCATAATGTATTTTTAAATTAACTGGAAAATTCGCTCGTCTGCGTCGAGTCATTCGAGACGCTACCAATATAATTAACATCATCGTTTTCAAATAAAATGATTAATAGAAATATTTTAAAATCATTTCACCGAAAGTAAGGCATTGAAACCACTAAGACGCAAGAGAGGCTACTGAGAGTGAAGGAAACTGAGAACATGTTATTGAGGGGAAAGAACAATAAAAAGTACAGAATTCAAGAAAAGATAACGATTCACGTTCTTTTAAATCTTTGAAGATCATAGTTGGCAGGAAAGCAAAAAGCTGGAAGAGAGTTCCACAGACGAAAAGTGCAAGAGAAGAAGCCACTAGAATAAAATCTACTCTTACACAGCAATTTCAACAGTAAAATGATGAGATCTAGTTGCCAATCTCGAACTGTGCTTAAAGTCATGAATTCGAGGTACCGAAGAGGAAAGCTTATCAAAAACAATTACTATGAAAATATTGATAGGAAAGGCACAAAGAATTTTCGGCGTTAAAAAAGTATCTGAAGCCGAAGTGTCAGATCTGGGCAGATTTTTCTTCGGATTTTGTTAAGAATCTCTAGATACATATCCGAAGCACCAGACCAGATGTGGCAGCAATATTCAATAGACGAACGAGTAGAAGACTTATGAATGAGCAAGAAAGATTCTGCTGAGAGAAATTGTTCTCCACGACACAAGGAACCTACATTTCTAGCAGCAGACCTAACAATTGATTTGATATAATCGTTCCAATTCATATCAGTAGAAATTTGACTTTATCGAATGAGACTTACCATTAAGACAAGAATAAATAGTTGTGTCATCGACATAGATACTGAGTTGAGAACAGATTAAATCGGGAATGTAATTGATAAAAATTAGGAACAAAAGAGATTCGAAGATAAAGCAAGATCTAGATGAGTGGCCGTTCGGGGCAACTCTTATTTTACGATTCGATCAGAAAGATTGAATTAAAAAAATGACTCTCCAGAGATACCTTTTCTTTACTATCTGTGAATTGCTATGTCTTCTTGGGAAGAATAGTGCAGTGCTCTCCCGCTACAGTCTCCACGCATTTTGAATACAGTGTTTTCCTTCTCTTAGACTAGCTGCCATCCAAGGCTAGAGAGCTAAGTCTATCCTGCTATTTGACTAATAGTGAGAGGACGTATTCCTTTTCCAAAGACATTTTTGCGAAAATAGACGCAGAAGGCTAGGCTGAAATTTGAACTCGACTCGTCGATTTCAGGTTCCGCGCTTATAATCGTTTCCCTACCCGCACATTCTTATCACTGATTTTTATGCCCCTTAGTTAGGGGGAAAGCGTAGTAATTGGTTTTGTAAATACTTTCATTTTCTTAATATTTTTATGCTTTTTGGACAAGAATGTTCAAAAGAAGTATAGGAATCTTTTCACGATAGGATAAATTCCATATTTCTTATTTCGATGCATGTTAAAGCAGGCATGGCCAACATTTTCCGAGAAGCGGGCCGCACGGCTCATTATCACGTGGGCTGCTCTACTAAGAACATCAAGGTCATTTTTCATTAAAGGTACCTCAACCATTTTCAATAAAGAAGACCATACACGTAAGCATCTGCTTTAGAAATGAGGAAAAATGGGTTATTTTCTCTTCGGTAAAAATATCTTTTCTATAAAAAATAATATTAGTATAATAGTATCACTGTTATCAATGTGATTAACACACGCTACAACCGAATTAGATTACGGAATAATTAAAAGGAAAAATCGATACATGAAAAATCACTATGAATTTAATCCGTGTATCAAAGAAAAAGAAACGAATTAACAAATCACTATGAATATAATCCGTATATCAAAGAAAAGAAAAACAAGCATTAATAGTTATTCCCCTTTGACAATAGCTTCTCCTAAAGCTTTTTGAGTGAAAGAGAGAGTATGTGAGTGAACAAGTAAAAATGAAACGAGACAAAATCTTAATAAACGTTATTTACCTGATGAAATTAGACGGGCCATTCAAAAATTACCGCGGGTAACAAGCGACCTGCGGGCCACATTTTTCTCATGACTGTGTTAAAGCATCATTCCAAACAACTATCGGATTTTACTACTGAATTCTATGAAAAATGTGGCACACTTATCCGAAGGTTTGGGTTTGTGAGACGACTGTATTTGTTTGTTTGTATTTTCTAACAAGCAGTTGAAGATCACTTAGCAAGCATTCTATGAATTATGTCGAGTCCCTTTCTTAATTTTTACAGGAGGTTGGTGACCGCACTAAAATCAGGCTGATGTAAATTTGTCGGAAACATAATCAAAAGCAAACGAACCAATTTCCGTGTTTCGGAATAACGACAAGATATTTATTCCCGATCTCGCTGCAGTGAATTATAGGAATAAATCATCACCTAACAGGCTTGCGAGAAGCCCAACCAGAAACGCCTTCTTACAATCTTCCTCACACGCCTTAAGGCAAGCTCATCCCCTCCAAGCGGTCGATACGACAACTCTGGACCACGCTATTCGTCAGATACACTTTATTGGGTTTGAAAGACTCGAAAAGAAAATATACATATAGATATTTACACGGTATAGTTTCGTTCAGTAGAAAGTAAATGGAATGGTGAGGCATAGAGTATATAGGGTGAGAATGTTGTGTCAGGCATCTCGGTTACAAGGGGCTGCTTGATTTGAAAAGTAGCATTCGATAGATGGGAATGAGAAATAAGCAATTATTCAACCACACAGTTGTTCCAATAATATATCGATTATACATATTTACTAAACTGACATTAATCCCGAAGATGAAGAAATGAAGAATAAACCAACGACAAAAGAAGTGAAAAAGAAATCAAGAAAAACACAAGTGAAGAACCCAAGAAAAAAGAAGTGAAAAAATAATCAAGTATAAGAAAATGAAGATATCAAGGAAAATGAAGCGAAAAAGAAACCGAAGAAAAATAAGTGAAGAAGAAAATAAAGAAAAGGAATTGAATAAGAAATAACCAAAACGACACGAAGAACTAAAAAGAAGTAAGAAGAAATAACAAATGAAATGAAAAAGAAATCAAAGAAGTAAAGAAGAAATAAAAAAGAAGTAAAGAAGAAATAAAAAAGAAGTGAAGAAGAAATAAAACAGAAGTGAAGAAGAAATAAAACAGAAGTGAAGAAGAAATAACAAAAGAAGCGAAGAAGAAATAAAAAAGAAGTGAAGAAGAAAAAAAAAAGAATTGAAGAAGAAATAACAAATGAAGTGTAAAAGAAACCAAAAAGAAGTGAGGAAGAAATAACAAATGAAATGAAAAAGAAATAAAAATAAGTGAAGAAGAAATAAAAAATAAGTGAAGAAGAAATAACAAATGACGCAAAGAAGAAATAAAAGATAAGTGAGAAAGACATTAAAACAGAAGCGAAGAAGAATTTTAAAAAAAAGATGTGAAAATAAATCATAAAAGGATAAAATAAGAAATTAAGACAAGAGTGAAGAAGAAATGAAGGAAAAAGAAGAGAACATAAAACAAAAAAGTGAAGAAATTAAGAAAAAACTAAAAAATAGAAGAAAATAATACGAAGTTGATATTAAGAATAACAACAGAAGCGTGACTACGAGGCGGCGATGAAAAGTCCGTAGGCTGAGTACGACAGAGTGAGGCTAGAGCTGTGGAATCTTGCATACATTAATTTCAAATCTTCTGATTAATATCTGCCTTATTTCATCCAAAGTAGACTGTCATCTAACTGTTTAAAGAAGACTATTCGTGTTGGTCAAAAGTTCATAAACAACGGATATGACATCATCATCATTGCAATACTGATTCATATCCAAGTATTTTTTCATCATGGGGAATAGATGACAATGAAATCAGAACAGAGATGGGGATCAGCACACAACAGCCATTGAAACCAAGGTTTTATGTGCTGGAGCGTTGCCCTGGTGAAGCAAGACTCCTTTCTTTAATTTTCCTGGGCGTTTGGTTTTGATAGCCTTTTGTAACTGCTTCAAAAAATTAGTATAGTACTCTCCATTGATAGAGTTCCCGTTTTGAAGATAGTAAATGACCATTTTCCTCGCTGTTGGCAGTTGCAGGACATCCAGACCTTAGGTCATTTTCAAAATCCTAATTTCCGATACCCACTTTTACACTGTTGATAAAACTGGGGCGTTATCCCCCTAATGTAACAACCATGTCATAATGAATGACCTTGGAGGCTAAACCCTGTTTCTACAGGTACTTGATAACACCACAATGTCATATTTTATAAAAGATAAGTCGCTACTAGTTACTTTTGAAGTCTTCTTTGAACAGTCAGATATCAGTTTAGCTGGAAGGAAATAATGCAGTTATTAATAAGAAGAGTTGAAATTAATGCATCCAAGATTACACAGCTCTAGCATCACTTCTTTATAGTCAGCCTATTAACTTTTCAGCCCACCCTCGTATTCGAGTTTTTGAGGTGATGTTTTGGTTTTGTAACAATTTGTAGTGTTGGGCGAAACTATCCCTTTCCTGGCCGAATCTAAGTTCAATTTCCATATCTTCGATACTAAATCATAACTGATTGATACTGATGTATTTGACGATTTTCTCATTTCCTAATTCGCCATCCTGATTTTTTATGACGGATGCAGGATACATGCCATTACTGCTTTCATTCCAATGACAGATCATTTTTTTTGTTTTCGAAAGTTTTATGCTGGGTCCTACTTCGGGAAACACTTTGTAGGGGAGGTTCAAACTCCTGTAAGTATTAGAATCTCCCTTCTCTCTTTCTGTGTCCCAGATATTTCAAATTCAATGTTCCTTTGTATATTAACAATGATGGATCCAATTGAGATACATCTGTATGTGTGGGGGGACTTGTGGTTACCTTTTGGTTTACATAGTGCAGTAAGGTGCGAAAGGCAATGAACAATCTACTTAATCAGTTTGAGCTGATATCCGTCAGAACACGATTGATTGATTGATTCGTTTTCTACGGCTTATCAACACTTTGCGGGTTTGTCAGAACAATAGCAAAGAGAAACGATGACGGGACAAAAGAAGATGAGATTTAAAGTTGGAAGTTTGAAAAATGTTTTGAACGAAAGAAAAATGCCTGCTTTTAAAATTAATTGACTGTTACTTGGCTTTAAAACCTGACAAGTGCAAAAAAATCTCAACCAGCAAGTATATCCGGTAATATTGCTATCAATGCGCTCATACACATTTTATTGTTTGTATGTGTGAATTTGTGGGGGTTATCAGTTATGGGTGAGTTGTTTATCTTATGACAACGTCCGCTACCTCCATATATAATGTATAATCGATTTAGTTGTATATCGGCTCTGGGTAATGACTAAAAGAAAATGGGCAATGTGTACAAAATAAATCTTTATATAACAAAATACAGAAGGTTAAGGTGAAAGTTGAAGCGTCAAGATTTCATGTATAAAAGTTCTGGCGCATAAGAGAAGAAGAGAAATATAGAGGCGGAATTATATATATATATATATATATATATATATATATATATATATATATATATATATATATATATATATATATATCCAAATGTAGTAATTACGAGGGTCGCTCTGCTTTTCATTGGTATGCAGTTGTGAAATCTTTCTGATTCGGCAAACTATTTTTAGAGATGGTGCCTTCTGGTCTCCTTGATATTATTGCTTTCTAGACTCCTTGTTATTATTTCTTACATACTAGTTGCGAAAGCTTTCTTATTGGTTAGTCAAACTATGGCTTTGTTTTCCTGGTGATTCTTATTAATTGTCTATTTTTAGAGGTAGTGACATTTTGGTCTTGTTTTATTTTTATATATCACCACACATTATATCTCTTTATATATGTTTACTGCCAATAGAGTGCAGGTACATTATTAATCTTCTTAGAAGGTAAGTAAATTGAAAACTTTTTACTTTTGACAGAAAAACTCCATTCATTCATGTAGATATTTCTTTAACCTAAAGTTCCAGACTTTTATTACAAGTTGAGCGCCTTCCTATTAAGATATAAACAAGTTTTTCTCTCCATTCTTGCATTCAGATCAATATTAGCCGTTTCCTTATAGATAAACATTCATTGGCGGATCAGTGAGTTCGACCTTCAGTTGAAATTGACAAAACCTTACTCTTAAAACAATTTTCGGGAAAATAGGTTTCTTAGTTCGCTATTACCACTCTTTTCAGTATCGATGGTGGGTGGAGGGGCTTCCTTCCAAACCCTTTGTTTGAAGTATTGGGAAACGTCAATATCTTGATTGTGTCATTATTTTCTCTTCGAGATATATGAGCTATCCACTTTAGTTGTTCTTGCTGTTGAAAGTCGTCGAGTGATGTAGTTTCCTTTATCTGGAAAATATCTTTGTGTTTTTGTTGCGCTAGTCCACGAGGCTGAAATAATTATGGTCCTCGCTAAGACCTACAGAATTCATTAGCACAAAGCCATATTTAACTATTGTTCTGCGAAAATGGTTGTAATCAGCTGACAGTTTAGATATTTCTGAAGGGGTTTGGCGCCGTGCATGATATGCATATGGAAGTATTGACCTGACAAGGATAATCAAGAATATGACTCGAGTTTTTGGGTTGCTGTTTTAAATTTGTAGCAATTTCTAGTGTTGGTTGAAACTAAACCCAGCGCTGTCTGTTCTGTGTTCGATTTCTTCATTTCCTATACTAAATTTGTTATAATTGATCCTGCCCTGTGTTCAATTTCTTATCTCCTATACTAAATTTATTATAATTGATCCAGTCCTGTGTTCAATTTCTTATCTCTTATACTAAATTTGTTATAATTGATCCTGTCCTGTGTTCAATTTCTTATCTCTTATACTAAATTTGTTATAATTGATCCTGTCCTGTGTTCAATTTCTTATCTCTTATACTAAATTTGTTATATTTGATCCTGTCCTGTGTTCAATTTCTTATCTCCTATACTAAATTTATTATAATTGATCCAGTCCTGTGTTCAATTTCTTATCTCTTATACTAAATTTGTTATAATTGATCCTGTCCTGTGTTCAATTTCTTATCTCTTATACTAAATTTGTTATATTTGATCCTGCCCTGTGTTCAATTTCTTATCTCCTATACTAAATTTATTATAATTGATCCAGTCCTGTGTTCAATTTCTTATCTCTTATACTAAATTTGTTATAATTGATCCTGTCCTGTGTTCAATTTCTTATCTCTTATACTAAATTTGTTATAATTGATCCTGTCCTGTGTTCAATTTCTTATCTCTTATACTAAATTTGTTATATTTGATCCTGCCCTGTGTTCAATTTCTTATCTCCTATACTAAATTTATTATAATTGATCCAGTCCTGTGTTCAATTTCTTATCTCTTATACTAAATTTGTTATAATTGATCATGTCCTGTGTTCAATTTCTTATCTCCTATACTAAATTTGTTATAATTGATCCTGTCCTGTGTTCAATTTCTTATCTCTTATACTAAATTTGTTATAATTGATCATGTCCTGTGTTCAATTTCTTATCTCCTATACTAAATTTGTTATAATTGATCCTGTCCTGTGTTCAATTTCTTATCTCTTATACTAAATTTGTTATAATTGATCCTGTCCTGTGTTCAATTTCTTATCTCCTATACTAAATTTGTTATATTTGATCCTGTCCTGTGTTCAATTTCTCATCTCTTATACTAAATTTGTTATAATTGATCCTGTCTTGTGTTCAATTTCCTTATCTCCTATACTAAATTTGTTATTTATTTTGTGTATGTGTTCGATTTCCTCATTTCCTATAATAAATTTGTTATAACTGATTGATAGTCAGAGTTATTTGAAGTTTTTACTAATTCCACATCCTGAATTATGATGGTTTCATAGTACATGCCATTACTGCTTTCATTTCAATTCCAATTATAGTTTCCGTTTTAGAAAGGTTTATCTTGAGTCTTATTTCTTGGAACGCTTGGTAGAGTATGTTGATTTTTTTTGTGCAATATTATTCTTATCCCAGCTATGAATACTTGGCATAGACCTCATCATCAGAATACTGTTCTCGAAAAGGAAAACAGGATCGTTGTCTTCTATTGTTAGATTTGTTTAGGAAGTAGAATTGAGTGCTTAAATTATAACCACACCACAAAAAATCATTTTGTATACTGCAAAATGCAAAGTGTAACCTTAATATAATAGACTTTGAACCCTTTCCTATCCAGTAATGTGTTCATTGTTTCCATCTCTTAACATTTGTTTTCACTAAATTTTCGAAATTTGCTCTTTCTGTCTGAATAACCCTATATATATATATATATAGATAGATAGATAGATAGATAGATAGATAGATAGATAGATAGATAGATAGATAGATAGATATAGATATATATAGAGAGAGAGGGAGAGAGAGAGGGAGAGAAAACATCAGGCATTTTGAGAGCATATCTTTAGCGAGCCATCAACTGATGTCTACGTAATGTAATAAGTGGCAGACATGAGTCAAATTTTAACATTCTTATTTCTTTTTCATTTATGTCGAGAGTATTAAAATGGCACCTTCCTTTTTGACACAGAAAATTAAAAGGTGCACCATGCTCATGGTGCTAGACATCAACCACAGTGATTTGAATATATATTCAATTTCCTTGAAGGTGGAAAGTGGAACAGGGGGAAAGGCAAGTGGCTCAGTATTGATTCCTCGAAGCTACATATAATGATATACAACAGGTTCAAATTGTTTGATGGGGAGGGCGCCCTGAGCAACTATGTTGAGCAGACCTTAGGTACAGTTTCTTAGAGATGGGGCATGATCTGTTATGATCAACAACACTTGCTCACGATGACTTGTAACATCAAGGTCACCTCCCTGACAAATCGACCATGTCATATTACTACAATTCTCTCCTTCTGCAGTTCGTTGTCATAGTTGGCATAGAACTATTGGAAAAACGATGACATATCCTGGGGTCGGTGAAAATGGCCTCCCTTGTTCATGTAAGACTCTGATCCCAGAAATACTGTCCACGTGAAAAAGGATTGCTAAGTCGAGATTTTTCAAGATTATGAGGCAACAGAAATGTAGTTCTACAAAAGTTCATATTTAGACACTTTTTTTTCATTTCCGTTCAGTATTGAACTGTTATTTAATATAGATCCTTCTATAGGCGGGACAATCTCAAGTGTGGTTCTACAGAAGGATGATGAGAATTTCACGTGAATACATGACGAAGTTTTAGAGAAAATAGAATCAAAATGAACACATATTTTGATTCAGAAAAAGACAGTAGAAATTTCTAGCGCATATATTGAGAAAAGAGAGCTTGGGACATTTGATACACACCTGGCATGTAGAAGACTGTAAGGACAGAAGAAAGCAGCGCATAAATTCCCTAACAACCTTCTGTAAATGGTTGGTAGAACAGGGATCAGGAGGCTCGCAAAAGACAGAAATTTGTGGAGAGCCATGATCGCCCACGTCCTGAAGGAGGAACACGGAACGTAGAAGAAGAAAAGAAAAATCACTCCCCACAAAATGTCCTCTTAGTTTTCCTGATTCGACACCCCTGGACTACCACGTCTGAGATGTCCACGAGTGGGAGATCAATGAGGAATCCTATTAATATCAAGAATATAATGAAGATCGCCATTGTAGGCTGTAGCTGATAGGAAGAGAAATCACCAAATCCAGGCATATCGTCCTTGAAGTTGAAGACAGATTTAGAGAATAATATTTTTCATTTATCTCTAAATTGAACATGTTTTTGAAAATATACTGATTGTTTCGACTTACCATCATATCACGTTGAAACACCAGTTCCCGTACGAAGTTAAGCAACGTCGAGCGTTGTCAGATGGGTGGAAACTTGGAAATACCAGGTGCTGTAAGCTTGAATGAGCGGTTGGTGTAACGAATAACGGCTTGGGATTGTGAATCGGAGAGCCGAGTTCCAATTCCAAATAGGTTCGTTATATTCCCTTATGTGCAAATAACATTGGGAACGTTATGAATCTACGTCCTCTTCTCCCAGTTATTGGTTAATTATTAGGACTTGTTAAGGGCGTTCCAATAACTTGGACGCATTTTAAATGTGAATTAAGTTTAAGCGTCTAATGATTTTTTTTCTTTTTCTTTCAAATTTAACAACTTAAGTCTTTGGCAATTTCAACCATGGAAAGATTAATAATCAAACAACGTGTTAAAGTTATCGAAGCCTATTACGAAAATGAACGTTCAAACAGAAATGCAATGAGAAGATCCCAGGCCGCATCATCTCTCGAAACAGCGAAGTCAATTGGCCACCACGATCGTGCGACTTGACGTCTTTAGATTTCTTCTTTTGGGGTCATCCCAAAAGTAAGGTCTATGTCAACAAGCCAACAATAATTCAACAGCTGAAGGATGAGATAATAAGGCATATTGGTGAGATCGGGGAGCAACTATGCAGAGACGTCATCAAAAATTTTGACCATCGAGTGGAGGTGTGCCGCCGAAGCCTTGGCGGACATTTGGGCGATATTATTTTTCACACATAATTGTCATGACTTAAATAACATGATCCAATAGAGAAATAAATAAATGTTCTCTAATAAAACTGATTTATTTACTGCTGACTTTGATCCGTCTTAATGAAACACCCTTTATCAATAAACTTCTTACAATCTAAAAAATATTTTTTGCTTTAAATAAATTGCAAAGGCAGATAAGTCATAAAAAATCAATTTGATTGTTCCTTTTGAATATATTTATTTTTCTTTATATTATAATTGTCCCCTCGATTACCTGGATCACCCTGTATATGAGGAAGTGGTTAAAAGTTTTGGCCTAAAGAAAAAATATATTTGTCCTGTGGAAGTCGGTTAACCCGAAATCTCTCAGCACTCATTCATATATACTCATTTATTAATATTCCTGACGATATATAATCAAATCTTACGTTGAGTCACAAGTAATTAGTATTTGAGAGAACCATTTGTAACGGTAATTTTAATGGTAATATTAGCCGTTTCCCTACAGGAAAACATCAGGCATTCATGACCGAGCAGCCAGTACTGTTTACGGTTGAAATTTATAAAATCTTTCTCTTAAAATACTTTTTTTAGGAAGAAAGGTTTCTCAAGTTCAATAGCTTTTATTTTCCTTTCCAGTGTTGACGGGGGTTTCCTTCCTAACCTTTTGTTTTAAGTGGTGTAGAATGTTAACATCTTGATTATGCTACTATTTTCTCTTTGAGTTACATGTGCTGTCCATTTTAGTTATTGCTGCTGATGTTAGTTCTCAAGTTTCCAAAGGTTATATCACGTAAGTGAATGTAATGAAATCGACTGGAATTCGAACTTGGCGCCATGCATGACATTCATATGAAAGTCTCTATCTGACGATAATATTTAAGAATGTGATTCGAGTTTTAGGTTGACGTTTTGGATTTGCGGCATTTTTGTATGAATAATCTATAATCCCAACTACTAATCATGTGTGGCAATGTTTCAGGCAAAAG
>OZ038488.1:78657729-78695229 GCA_964036315.1 Acanthosepion esculentum
TTTAGCAAAAGCTTCAGTTTGAAATTCGCTAATGGTTACCCGGACCGACAAGCATCTGAAGAAGACCGGAGAGTACAACGGTCGGAACGTTTTGATAATAACTACAAAGGTGAGAGCAATAGTCCACAAATGTAAATAATGATAACTCATCAAATCCAGAATTTTAAACAGGGTAACAGCAGGGTAAAATCTAAATATTGGTAAATGCAAAAATGTGACATCACACCTCCAAGAGGTAAAAGCACATGAAGACTTTATATTTATTGTTACAAAGTTTTAAAAAATAAAATGTGGTATGAGAATTTATAAATTTAAAAAAATAATTAAATTCTACATTTATGATTCATAGTTTTGCAAGCTAGACAAGCAGAGTTGTGATATTCACAACGTTTCTTTTGTTGAAAACTTCGGCCTTCTTCAGTTGTCCGCCGTCACAGTCTGTAAGCTTCTCTCAATTTCAAAACAAACACTTTATTTAATCCGCGGAGATAGAGTGTTGCCATTCCGCTTTCCGTATTTAGGAGAGACAATTCATTTCAGTTAATATTCAATTTTCAGTCCCATAACGCTCTCATTCTGATTAAGTGAAATGAAAATCTTGTAAATTTTAAATCTTTTCATTTGTACCCTCTTACTTCTTTAAATAATGAAGTACATACATAGTTACGATTTTTATTGCAACATTTATTTAAAGTTTCTGTCCATATTTCTGAGATGAGGTATTATGTACACTATTTACATTGTTCGGACTATTGTCATCTTTGTCGCCATATTTATTACAAGGTTTCGGTCTTTGTACGCTCCGGCCTTCTTCATTGCACAGTGGATAAAGGCGTTAGTTAGATCCAGTGACAGGATCCAAAGAGTGTGAGTTCAATACCTGGTTAAGGCGGTGAAAAACTTGGAAAGGGGAATTAACAGGAAATAACTGATAACTGACATCCATTAGACATGGCACGTGGAACTAGAACAGTCTACCCCAGTGAGCGAAATAAAGTGTTCAGTTCGACATTCCAACCACCTGAAGAAGGCCGGAGCGTACAACGGCTGAAACTTTGTAATAAATATGGCGACAAAGATGAGGACAATAGTCCGAATAATGTAAATATTGGTTAAAGTTATTAAGTTCAATTAGCGATGCATTAGAAGAATTAACAATTTACGGCTCGAAGCAGGCACAAGCATTAAGGAGTTAAAGTGTTGGTTAAATTATATCTGGTTTCCTGACTGATTTGAGTTCTATCTCTTTTTCAAGTAGTGCTGGAAAGTCACACACCCTTATTCAGATGAAGAAAAGGACAAATGATACAAAACTGGTTAGCATTAACAGATATGAAAGCATGCCGTATATACTTGTGTATAAGTCGAATTCATGTATAGTGTGACACTTGATTTTTTTTTTTTTGAGAAATATTTTTTCATACAGCTCGTGTATAATGCGACCCCAGGTTCTGAGCAATACTAGTAAGCCTACTGTAATCAAATATTGCAGTACTAGGCGTCATTCTGGGCGTATTTTATAGCAAATAAATGGTCTTCATTCTTTTTTGTACAAAGCTACCCCAAAATGGTGAGAAAAAACACTTACCGTAAAATATCAGATACGAAGATTTAGACACGGTGCTTTTGGTTTCGTTCATACCTGACTACGGTAGCTCATTTACCCTGGACTTGCCTCCTACTTAGCCTAGATACCGTGAGAATATAGCCCTACTAGGTAGGTTACGGTCACCGAAAATGGGTGAATTTTAATCTCACCGAAAAAAATCACTTGTTCATAGTGCAGCCGGTAACCGAAAATGCGTTTTGTTTAATCTCTTAAAAAAATTACCTGTGTATAACGCGACCCCGTATTTTTGCGTAAATAAACTTATCATAAAAATTTGCACTATAGTCGGGTAGATACGGTAAGAAGCGGAGTGCGAATTATATGCCGACTGAATTATATAAAGAATTCAAGTACGACAGGCAACTGAAAATGGCCCTTGTGAGAATAACTGTTGAAATCAGCATTACTGGTCTGAATAATAATACTTCTGTCCATGATATTTCCTCATCCCGAAAAATTATGGCATGAACTATATTGATCATTGTTATTTAAAAGGCTGTGATGGCAATAAGAAGCATCGTCTGTATTATTGTTGTTGTTGTTCTTCTTCTTCTTCTTCTACTTCTTCTTCTTCTTCTTCTTCTTCTTCTTCTTCTTCTTCTTCTTCTTCTTCTTCTTCTTCTTCTTCTAATAATAATAATAATAATAATAATAATAATAATGAGAAAACATTATCATGAAAAATATCATTATTGTCATTATTAGTAATGCTAGCACATTCCTATTATCCACAATCATTTTTTTACTGAAGTATTCGCTTAAATTATTTCATATTATTTTTATACATTTATTTTTCAGAACACCAACAAATTAATTATAGCTGAGATTCTGGCGACCAGAAGATTTTCAGTGTTTCCAGAAGTGACTCAATAAGTCCTTGAGTAAAAAAAAAAAAAATTGGATATGAAAACACCTTCCCATTTTCCGTAATATGCAAAATTCATTATTACATTGATGCGACAACATTCAGGCATGTATTTTACTCAAATTTGCCTTTCAATAAGCAATAAGACAAAGCTTCTATAAGTGTACTTTTACTGCAGAAGCAATATTTAAAATAATTTTTATTTCCTCGTATTGTCTATGAATAGAAAACAGGGATAACATAACGTTGATTTTCATGGTATCAATCGGAGAGACAAAACTTCATGTTTATGAATTTTGCACTTGTACATTTGTATCATGTAATGACAAAAGTACGCAGGTGTAGGCTTTAAGAAAGCTTTATTCAACTGAGAATACAAGGTTCGCGTATAGTGTGCTTTTTATAGTCCCAGTAAACAGAAATAGCTATCGCAAAGAGGAGAGTAACAAAACAAGGGGAGACCACTCTTAATTATTCATAACATATCAACAGGCAATTTCTTTTTATATATATATTTTTTTTGTTTATTAAGGATTTAAAACAATATATTGTTTCAAAACACCAATGAATTAATTACAGTTGAGATTCTGGAGGCCAGAACATTTGCAAAGATTTGAGAAGTGACTCGAATACTTTTTCGTTTCCTCACTTGCTTGGCTATCGATAATAGAAAAGTTTCTTCTTCTTCTTCTTCTTCTTCTTCTTCTTCTTCTTCTTCTTCTTCTTCTTCTTCTTCTTCTTCTTCTTCTCAATGTCTATAAGGATCTATTCATGACAGCTCTTGTGCATAAATGTGATGTCAGGGCGATTGCTTTCCAAGCGCTTGTGAGTCAAGATAATCATATCCTACATGAGTTTCATTTACTTGCTGTCGACTACTAACTAAAATGATTATTATTATTATTATTATTGTTGTTGTTGTTGTTGTTGTTGTAATCGTTCCTTAATTAGTTAGTACCTACATTAAACCCTGGCAATACCTTATAAATAAAGAACTGTTTCGTTTTGATCGCGGGGGATGACGGAAATGACATATCATAGGCGCCGTTTCGTTGAAACATAGATAGATAGATAGATAGATAGATAGATAGATAGATAGATAGATAGATAGATAGATAGATAGAGGAAGCGGTAACGCTTTCCTTTGTTTAATGGCTGGTAAATTTTAAATCTATTCATTTTTACCCTCTTAATTTTTAAAATAATGAAGTACACTTATATTTATCAGTTTTATTGCAATATTTGGTTAAAGTTATTAAGCTCAAATAATTAATGATGCAGTAGGGGAATTTCCGAGGCTATTTTATAGTCGTGGAACTCCCCATGCGCATATTTGATGATTAACTTAAGAATTATGATTCATCAGAGAATTAAAATAGGAAAACCGTGAATTTTTCCGGCATATTGCGAATTAATATTATTATTATTATTATTTAGAAGAAGAAGAAGAAGAAGAAGAAGAAGAAGAAGAAGAAGAAGAAGAAGAAGAAGAAGAAGAAGAAGAAGAAGAAGAAGAAGAAGAAGATACAAAGTGAATTACAACGATACAAATTACAAAGATTACTAGAATAAAATACAAATCGAATCTAGTGGAAAAGTGAATAATTTATTTTTTCAGTTTATGGATCCCCCGTGAGTTACATAAAGCCGAAACATAATTTAGATTTTAAGAATAATTATTTTTTGGAGAGTGAATATTGCATTAACAAATTTTGAGAATAAAAATGATTGTACCAGATACAAGTCCTACTATTTAAACCAATTGTGGGTAATGTGAGGGATTCATATATTTCTCCATAGTATTTGCGTGTAAATGAATGTAACGAACCCAATTGGAATTCGAACACGGTTTTCCGATTCTTTATTCTGATCCGCTATCCATTATGCGACTAGAGGAAGAGACAACACTGATTTATAAATACTTGATCAACTTTTTTTTTATGTGGTCGCAGTGGGAATTTGGAATCTAACAACGCCTCGAACCTTAGACCATTTAAGATTCTGCTCTTTTTCTCCACTCTTTAAGCATTATGTGTCTGCAATATAACGCTTGTCACGTATTCCTGGTTTTTGTCAATTTATCTTGTCCCATTTGAGATGGGCCTTTTTTTTCTGTGGAAAACAGAAGAACAGCGCTCGGTAGCTTCTTTCGCTTTCTATTGGCAATGTAAGAAAATTGCTTTTGAGCTGTTCATAAAAGAAAAAAGACCCCAACAGGGGAAAAAGATGCAATTGACGTGTTACCTCTCTGTTTCTTTTGAGAAACTGATCCTGTCCATTCCCTAAAAAAGTTCGTCTGAAGCTGAAAATAATCTCATTTGGCCGAAATACGAACTTGTCAAAAAAGAAAATGTGCATTATAAAAAAAAAAGAAAGCAGCCTAGACTGTTGCATAAAATAAAAATTAGATCAGCACATGTCTAAAGACATATCATAGGACTAAATGGAAACTTTTACAAAAGCTGGGAAAAAAAGGACAAAAACTTGTCCTGTAACATGAAATAATGTTAACATCTTCAATTTGCTGTGTGATAGGCTTCAATCTTTGTTGTTGTTATCACAACGTTTCAGCCGGCCTTCATCAGGTTTATAATCAATGGAATAAAAAAATATGAAGAATGAAATAATAAAATATTCAATATTTACATGCGCCCTATTATCTTCACCTTTATTGTTGATACAACTTTTCAGCCATTATACACTCCGGACTTCATCAGGTGTATATTCAATGAAATAAAAAAATATTCAAAATGGAATAAATTATTCAATGAAATTTAAAAATAGTTTTCACAGCTGTAAGACGGGTGGGGTGTGGTTTAATGGGGAACGACTCGGAATGAGAAATTAGAAGTCGGGTTCGAATTTAAGTCGGATCGTTACATTCACTTACGCGCAAATACCCTTGGAAAATCTATGAATCCATCTCTTCTCCTCCCAGACAGACTGAGTCATATAGCCTTGGTTGGCAACTAGTCTACCGCTGAAAGAACGGCAACCTTTTGCGGGAGTATGTTCTACCTAGTCAGTCATGAATCGAAAGCGTGTATCACGTACGACATTCAAGCGAAGGAAGACAAGCCAACGAGTAAAAAGACACCTGAAATACTGAATTAAAGTCTTGCTTAAAACAGTTTCGCCCAACATTTCAAAATTGCTACAAAACCAGCATATTCTATGTTCAATTATTTTTCTATTGCTAGGCCAGCCTATTCTATGGTCAATTCTATTTTATTGCTAGCCCAGGCTATTCTGTATTCAATTCTATTCTATTGTTTGCCCAAGCTATTATATGTTCGATTCTATTCTATTGCTGGCCCATGCTATTCTATGTTCAATTCTATTCTATTGCTGGCCCAGGCTATTCTTTGTTCAATTCTATTCTATTGCTAGCCCAGCTTATTCTATGTTCAATTCTATTCTATTGCTAACCAAACCTATTCTATGTTCACTTTCCTTGTGTCCTATAATATTTTTAATATATTATCCATACAAGGTATGTTATAAATGATCCATATGAGGCATTTTAAGTGTTTAGTATTTACTAATTCCGCATCCTGAATTTTATTATGGATTTTAAGAATTTGCTATCACTGCTTTTATTTCAATTCCTGATCATAGTTTCCGTTTTAAAAACGTTAATGGATTGATTGCCTAAAACGTCATGTTAACAACAGCAATTATATGAAGAAGATGAATTGTCTGATTATGCTAATAACTCGTCTCAAACTTATCGGAAATGTTTGGCACTCCGCGGAAAAGTTTTGTACAATAATAAATTCATGAAATTGTATATTGAGTTTTATTTATATAGATATCAATAGAGATAAGGCTTTGAAGAAACAACTTTTTTGTATTGTAGATTTCAAAATAAAAAAGGAATAAGTTAAAGAATCTCTCTTCAAGATATGACCTTAACTGTAATCTAATTTTGTCCAAAATACTGTGAAAGTATTTAGGATTTTTCATTCTTTTTATTTTTTGCTAGCTTTCTTTGCAAGTATTATGGAGTGTTTCTTTTTTTCTTTTTCTCGAAAAGGTAACACAATGACAATCTGAGACGCACACAAACTAAAGTGTAAATGTATACAGAAATAGAAGTTTGTTTGGTCGCTTCAGGCGGGGAAAACAATTGTAATGAGTTCATCCTTCAACGTTCAGGATTGTCTGTATCCCTAACATTGAGAGCAACTCCACCTTAGTTTCAGGGCTTTTTTGTTATATTTTCTATCCTTCTTTATAGAACAGGATTAATCAATAATTCGGTCCTCAACGCCTACATAAACGCTGATGAGGCTGAGATAACAAAAAAAAAGCCACTACTTCGCTGATTTGTAAAGAAGCATAGAGACACGGTGTTTGGTCTTGAAAGCATTCGAGGAATGACGATTGTTTTAATTGGATTTTTAACTGGATTGGTATTAGAAAGTTATTGATTCTGATCGTAGCCAAAGTAAATAAAACAAATAATTCCAGAAAAAGAACATTAATTAGTAATTCAACCCTTCCACCTCCCACAGAAACATCAGAATATTATATATATATATATATATATATATATATAGAGAGAGAGAGAGAGAGAGAGAGAGAGAGACAGACAGACAGACAGACAGACAGACAGACAGACAGACACTTTGCGTAGTATATATATATATATATATATATATATATATATATATATATATATATATATATATATATATATATATATATATAGGTAACTATACTCGTGTCGAAAAACCTTCGAATTCTTGATTTACCAATAGTTAAATCAATCTCGAAGGGGAAAAAAGGTTTTAAAAAAGAAAGAACCAGGAACATGAAAGTCTGTCGAAAATAATCGCACAGATACAGGTTCAAGGCCTAATGAAAAAACCCCGATACGAGCAAACAACTAACTAAAGAGCTCGATACAAACGTAGACCAGACCTAGTCAAACCTAATGAACCAGACAAACCTACCAAGGTTTCACTTAGGCAGATCGTCAGGGTCAGTGGTAGGTTTGTCTGGCTCATTAGGTTTGACTATATATATATATATATATATATATATATATATATATATATATATATATATATACGTCGAGTAGTCAGTTCGTTTCTACATATATATATATATATGTATGTATGTCTGTATGTATAATATGTATGTATGTATGTATATATATATATAATTTTTATATATGTTATATATTATATATGCGTGGTAATTATTGGGAAGTGCTCAATTCAGTGATAGAACTAACATATTTAGTTAGATTGATGTGAGTTTGTGACGCTGCGTTTCGTGCCATTTGCGATCGTCAGACAATCCTGTTTATCTGACGATTGTAAGGGCGTGAAACCCAGGGTCACAAACTCACATCAATCCAACTAAATATATATGACGCTTATGAATTCAGTTTTAGAAGCATTGAAATAGAGTCCAACATCATTGGCAGCATTTGCTTGATGATTTAGAAGAATTGTGGCATTGGTAAATGTGCCTGTAGTGATAGCTAGGTGATCTGCATATTCAATATCGGTCACCATTTTTGCAGGATATCGACTTGAGAGTCTTAGTGATAAAGTAAAACGTAGATGATGTTTGTCTCAATACATAGTCAAGGGAGATAACTAAGACAAAAGATGCAAGTGTGTCTTCCTGGAGGACACCTGCTTTGACGTCGAAGAAGTTAGTGGCTCCGTATTTCTCTAAAGCCTTCGATTCTGTACGTAGGGGAAAATGGAGAATCTCCTTCTGGTATATGTACCCACCACCCCGCCATAATGATGCTATACAAAAATATCATAGACACGCTTTCATTATTAATTGTGAAGTCCGCTGAAACACAGACGACACTATTTCGTTTCTTTGGCTTTTTCTTTTACCAAAATTTTTAATATATTTCAGTATTCTAATATCCAAAGTGATAATATCTTATCGAATATTATTTTTAGTGTGTCGGTCTTTTGTTCCGGGTCCCAATCAGAGACCTAAGGTCAGAAATGGCATCATGACATTTTCCAATGAACATTTTAGTGAAAATAATAAAAATAAAATAATGCACATTTAATATAGATAAAGCCCTTCGTAAAGTGCGTGCTGTACTTGTGAGAACAAGTTTTTTGTATTTATTTATCGAATATTATTTTTAGTGTGTCGGTCTTTTGTTCCGGGTCCCAATCAGAGACCTAAGGTCAGAAATGGCATCATGACATTTTCCAATGAACATTTTAGTGAAAATAATAAAAATAAAATAATGCACATTTAATATAGATAAAGCCCTTCGTAAAGTGCGTGCTGTACTTGTGAGAACAAGTTTTTTGTATTTATTTAAGACATGGGCTCTCAGTTTTCCGTTCAAGGAATCAGAATCTCTTGTAATCAAATCGAGGGCTCAAACTACAACTGGAATTATTGATGTCCTCATGTGCCCCATTTTTTAGATTTCTACTTTAAGATCGTTGTATTTTGAAAGCTTTTTTCAAGATCTTCAAAAATACATTAGTGTCTGCAGGAATTGCCATGTCGATAAAACATAACATTCTGTTCTTGTGTTCTTTGATCACGATGTCAGGGCGATTAGCTTTGACTGCATCTGTCTGTCTGTTTTGCCCCATAAAATTGTAACATGTCCTGTTTTTAACCGGGTCTGGGTGGTGTCAATACCAGTTCCTTACCATAAAAGTTGCAGATTTTCCAGTACAAATATTAGCACACACTGCCATCCTAAACAAGTACAAATACCGTGCAACCTGAAGTTTAATTGTTTCTGGATATTATTATTATTATTATTATTATTACTATTAACCTGAATTCAAAATCGCACGTCTCCATGGCGACGCACATATTACACAGTCATTATGGAGTTCGCACGAAAATGCTATGTTGATTTGTGAACTCTGTGATCTCAAATGAGTTCGACAACTGTAAATTCGTTTAGGTTTCTGGGAACTAATGTCGGAAACCAGTAATGACGCAGACCAGTTAATCTGGTGAATAGGTTTCTAACACTAAAATTAAACTTCTTTTTACTATTTCTACAGCCCACAAATTCCATTTCAGACATGCTAGAACAAACGTAGAAAACAGCTCCCCATTTCTAAAAACAGTCACGAAGCAATTATCAATTTCTATGAAATGTAAGAAATTAATGCATAAATTTTACGAGTTAAAAGCTTTGGCCGCAGAGAAGTTGGAGAGAAAGATGCACTGTCCTCGTTTTTAAACAGATCATTGTTCTTGTAAAATACGTTAAAGTTTCATGGATTCAAGATTGAAAATCATTTCCTTTTTCAAGACAAATTTTAAAGAATTATTTAAAAAATATATATATTCTTTTAAAACCCGGGGTAGAAATTAATTTCGGTCTGCGAAATCGAAAGGCAATGAGATTTTTTTTTTTTTTTGCCGCTGTAATTTTTTCTAATGCTCCATGGTTAAAGCTATTAAAACACTTTGGTTATTAAATCATGGCATTTCCATGAGATCCAAGCTTCGGTACGCGAGAGAACATTATTTAATTTAATTTTATTTATATTCTCTAAAAAAAAAATATGAAGAACAAAAAACCGCAATAAACGTTTATGCATTTCTAAAATGCACTCAGGGAGAAAATTATATATAAATTTTTCTATACCAGAATAATATTAGAAAAATTAATGAAAGGTGAAAAATTTTCGTGTGACACTTTTCGTTCTTTAAAACTTCATCGAAAAGTGATATATATTCATAATAAACACAGACACACTAATAATAATAATAATAATAACAATATTTATCATCATCATCATCATCATCATCATCATCATCATCATCATCATCATCATTTGTGTATGTTATGTTTCCTACTTTGTATCCTGTAGAGCCGGTTCCTAACTATGGTATTTAGGCCCGATAGAAGAATTGCCATAGCACTTTTCTTAGTACGTATATTGGATGTTCCTACTAGGGAGGTCTTCTGTACAACTAGTATGTTGATGTTACCTGGAACACTGTTAGTAAAATTATCCATTCCTTTTCTCACGAGGCACAGAGCCTTGATTACTATTGGTACAGCCTCAGTCTAACCTTACCAACATACTGTTAATATCGATCTCCAGGTCCTTGTATTTGGACAATTTTTCGATAATTATTATTATTAGTAGTAGTATTATAGATAACGATTTTCGTATTATTATTATCATTATTATTATTATTATTATTATTATTATTATTATTATTATTATTATCATTATCATTATTATTATTATTATTATTATTATTATTATTATTATTATTTCCTTGGATTTCTGTTGCATCCACCTTTCCTTCCGGATCCCAACCAGAAATCTAAGGTCCGAAATTGCTTCATGACATTTTCCCCAGATCATTTTTGTAAAAAAACAAAAGAAAAAAACTAAGATTACACACATTTTACATAGATAAAGCTCTTAGTAATGTGTGAGATGTACATGTGAGTACAATTTCTTTTCTATTTCTTTAAGGCACGGGTTATCAATCAATCCGAGGGCTACAACTACAACTGCAATTATTGCTGTCCACATGTGCCACATTTTTTAGATTTCCACTTCAAGATCCTTGTATTTTGATAGTTTATTTGAAGATCTTCAAAGATACATTACAATCTCCAGGGACTTCCATGTCAATAAGAAAGCACATTATATTTTTGTGATCTATGATCACGATGTTTGGACAATTAGCTTTAATTGTTCTGGCTGTGTGTTTTAAAGTCCCATAAATAATAATAATAATAATAATAATAATAATAATAATAATAATAATAATAATAATAATCTATCGGTCGTATATGATTTTCGTAATTTCACGTGTGTACGCAGAGGTGGGGGTTCTGAAATTTTCAACTTTTGAATTTAATTTTTTTTTATTTGTGATTGGGTATATGACGAGTTCGACGGAGGAAGGGAGTATTCAATAAAAAATCGAAAATTGCTTTTTCCACTGCAAATTATTCAACATATCATATCCAAGTATTTTACAAAAAATTTGAGCCGTTTACACAATATTTCAAGCTCAATTTATGTTTATAGTTCGTGACTATGCAATGAAATGAGGTAACATAAACCGTAGATTTGTCTGCGGAATATCATTACATTATTGTTACATAATTATAGTGAAATCATTAAGGTTTTTAGTCAAAAGCATTTTTTTATGGTATATTAATTTAAATTAATCCTTTTTACAAGCTTTATTTTTTTAAAATGTAATAAGATCATTCTAAATTTCAGAATTTCGCTATTGCCCATCAAAATGACCGGAAGAAAGCGATGTAAATGCAACAAAGGAAAAGAGAGATAACAAAGCGTAAACGAAATAGTTCCACTTTGTTCAACTTAGGAAACTTAGCATTGTATCCATAGTATTCCAAAATGTTACCAATAAGAAAGGGGAAAATGAAAAATACCTAACAATAAAAAAATAAAGCATCATAATTTATATTATTTTTGTTTATTTGTTATGTAACTAAATACATGATTATCAAACATGTTTCTGCAAAACTTAATATTGCCTTAATAAATATTATTGTTATTATTTTACTTAAGTGTAAGGTAGTCCTACATTTACAATTCCTTACGGCTAACCACGAAAAGAAATGTTGACCAAAACTTCCTAAAACCATTAATCGCATCCTTATTGCCGCAAAATTATCAAATGTTGAATACGCCCCCCTCCGTTGAACGCGTCATATAGTGTAGCCAGCTTCATTTGGTTTCTTTTTTTCTTTTTCTTTTAACTTTCGTCGCTTTTCTTATTAAGTATCCCCCATTGTGATAATAAAAGATCTGCCAGGTGAAATGTAAATAGTCGGGCGCAAGATTACTGCGCATCATCTAGCGAAAGTATATAGAAAGTGCTTTAATCGCTTAGACAGTGTTCAAAAGGAAATGACACTAATCATTGGCAATAAGTATTGGTACTTTTTTAATTCGATTTTGGATATTCTTCCTGTATTGTTCTCACATACGCATGCGTTTACCTAATCATTAAAAAGCTAAGTAGCATTTTTAACACTAATGCTTACCCAATGCAAGGCCCAAGAACCACTCAAGGTAGAGGGTTACAGTATGAGTGCAATAAAGGCAAGAAGTGAAGTTCAAAGGTAACGATTACGACTAGACTTGAAGAGGTCAAGATTGTAGCCATTGGGAAAACATTCTGCCGGGAGTCTGTTACACAAAGCAGTAACTCTTGGGAAGAAGCTAAGAAGCTGTAAGTTGAACTTCCTTCATACTTAAGGAATGCGGATGATTCATATTTGTGTTCGTGACATGGTGAGTGCCTGCTCTCAAGGTCAAAGGTGGTGGGGTTAAGGAATCACATCAGAACACATGACATGGAAATAGTGATAGAACAGCGAGGCAGGAGACGTTTCGTCTGTGGGAAATGTGTTTCAGGTTGGTGAATAATCCATCACTAATACGGCTGCGTAGGTTTCCTTTGAAATCTATCAAGACAGGAAAGAGAGGTCTGAGCAGCTCCAGCTCCAGATATGGTTGCAAGCCTGGTTTGGAGTGAAATTTTTCTTTTTTTTAAAAGTACTCCATTTTTGGTCTTGATTGATTGATACGTTTTCTACGGCTTATCAACCCTTTCCATCTTTCTGATCTGGATCTCGTGAAGATACGGATATTTGCTGGAGTGGTACAAGGAACAATCATTTTCCATTATCTTTAGCAATAGATGGGATATGGGAGTTCCACTTCAGGTCTGGGGTGAACTTGAGTCTCGATAGACATTCAAGGCAAGTAAGCTCCTTGAGAGAAAAGAAATCTATCAAGGTCACTAAGCGGAGCTTAAACGTAGCGCATAGCCGATGTATGGGGCACCCAGTGATGAAGCAACTCATTGCTCTCAGTTACATTTTATCTAGAGAAACAAGCTTCATAATCATTATACCACATCGAAGTTGCAAATTCAAATATTCAAATTTAACTATATACGGTATATACGTATATTTTATGATATTGAATAATAAACCAATAGGAATTTATTTTTCATTTATTAATCTGACATTTTAATTTATGGCTTAAATGTTATTTTTAATGGATACTCATATTTGAGTAGATGTCCTGTATATTTATTTATTTCAATCTAGCGGCCCGAATATTCGAGAAATGTTATTAGAAAAATATTTGCACTCCAGCAGGATTCGAGCCTGCGTTCCCCTAGGGGAAACTGTCATTATAGCTAACGTGCCACGAAGAACCTCCAAGATAAGCTATTCGGGTATGCTTAGCCAGGAGGTTCTTTGTGGCTGAGAGGTACGTCAGATTTAATGACAGTTTCCCCTAGGAGCTGAAGTCATTTCTGGAGACCCACAAGTATTTTGACAGAGTGCACGCGTATTCGTATCTTGTGTATTCTCTATACGGGATAATTTTCTCAAATTTTCAAACGCTTTGAAGTTTCTCCGAGATTTTCTCTTCTTTTACTGCTCTTGTCCAACAACAATACAAAGGAATGAGAAGAGACTTGAAGAGCCATAACTTGTGAAGCTATTTTTGCTATTCCATGCCTTTTCCAATCAGGCCAACGTTGTTGTGGGGCTGCAATGATAAATATTTGGACTTCTGTTATGAAGTTGCATATATATGAAGATATACTGTTTTGTGAATTTTAATATTTGGTCACATACCAGAAAGATAGCTAGATAGATAGATAGATAGATAGATATGAACAAACTGATATATATATATATATGTATGTATATATATATATATATATAGAGAGAGAGAGAGAGAGACAGACAGACAGACAGACAGACAGACAGACAGAATGATAAAACCACCAATAAATATTCTCATATTAATAGGAAAATAGTTAAATAGATGAACAAAATGTGATAGATAGATAGATAGATAGATAGATAGATAGATAGATAGATAGATAAGAACAGATTACGATATATATACAGGGTGATGGAAAAGTAACTCCCTATTTTATGTATGATGGACTTCTCAAAATTATAGTTAGACGGGAGAGTCTATCATACATAAAATATGCAATTACTTTTCAATCACCCTATATATATATATATATATATATATATATATATATATATATATATTTCGATTTGTTCAAATATATATATATATTTCGATTTGTTCATATATATATATATATATATATATATATATATATATATATACACATATATATATATATATATATATATATATATTTATATTTATATTTATATAGACACACATACATGAACAATTCGAAATAGATAGATAAATAGATAGATAGATAATCAACCAAAGAGCAGATTGAAATAAATGCCATTTTCGAGCAAAAATTGTGCCAAATTCACTGTGATATAAGATCCTTCTCGAATTCTCGCACATTCCACTTCACACTGATACCATTTCTCTAACTAGACAACCCCATTTCATTGATATTCGGCTTCAATGCAATGACTTGCCAAATTTCCAAAACACGTGACAATGCGAGACTTGGCATTTCCATATAAGGAAGAAATTTCTGCGTAAGAAAGAAATATGAGCCACTCTATCAAAGCAAAAAGGGAATTAAAGATTCCATAGCAACAGTATTGTTCGCATCGTTAAAGTTGTCTTGTCAACACCAGGAAAGGTTTTATGAAAGAACGTTGCTCATGTTGTAACTTACACAGCGAGATGATTTTAAGAGAAATAGAAGACCTACTAGGATTTATTATCGGTGGACGTAACCTTAGCAACATCGGCAGCGCAGACGATACTGTATTGATTGCTGATTCTGGAAGAAATACTAGACACTTTATTTGGAGAAAAACATAGTCAGAAAGGACTTAAAATTAAAGACAGTTTGGGCGAATGTAAGCAAAAGCTTTGAGAATAAGGATTGAACCAAGTCAAAATAAAGCAGATGCGGAAAATTAAACAATCTGAGCAGTTAAATAAACGACGGAAAGTGTAACACAGATATTCGAAAATGCATCTTTTTTATGCACTGTGTCGTGACGTGAGCGGCCATGGCTCTCCACAGCTTCCTGTCCTTTGTAACTCTTAGTAAAGTTTTCATTTCATGTTGGTAATTAACTGAGTCCAACTTGCCCTCAATATGTCCTGAGGGTGCCATATTCTCCAAGCGCTCTTTCCTCATTATGTCCTGAGAGTGCCATATTCTCCAAGCGCTCTTTCCTCATTATGTACCCGAGAAATTTCAACCGTCACGACTTTTTTTCTCGTTATTTTTTTTTATCTCTCTTAATCCCTGTTCTGCCAACCATTTACACAAACACGTTAGGACGGCTATTCGCTGCTTTACTCTCTCCATTAAAATGTCCTGTGAGTGTTAAATTTTCCAAGCCCTCTTTACCTATTGGGTAACCTAGAAATTCCAATTGTCGCTACTTTCTGAATCCTGTTTTTTGTTACCTTTTTTCTGACAGTCATTTAAACAAGCTCGTTAGGTAGGTTATTTGCTGCTTTCCTCGGTCCGTCAAAATGTCTTATGGGTGTTAAATTTTCCAAGCTCTCTTGGCTCATTATGTACTCTAGAAATTTCAAATGTCGCTTTCTGATACCTGTTTTTTTTTAATCTCTCCTAATATATTTGCTTACAACAATGTACACATGCTTGTTAGGTAGGATATTCGTTGCTTTCCTGTGTTTCTCAAAGGTTCTGTGAATTTTGCATTTTCCAGCTCCTTTTTCCTCATTATGTACCTTAGAAATTTCAGCTGTCTGATTCTAAGTAAAAGCCTTCGTTGCATTTTTCCCAAAACCTCGTCGTTGCTCACATATTCAGTTCATGCTATTCTCAAAATCCTTCTGTAGAACCACATTTCTGTTGCCTCAAGTCTCTTCTTCATCTTTGAGATTGTCCATCATTCACTGCCACAGAGGAGGACCGATATTGCATAGTTATCTTTTCTTTGTTTCTTACCTTTTTTCTTAATGTATGGAAAGCCTGTTTCGCTATTCTAGTGCGCCTTCGGATTTCGATGTGACATTTTCCATACTCTGTTAAACACTTCGTAGACATTTAAATTTTTGTATTTGCTTGATTTTTCGTGTCTCCAATTCGTAGTTCACACTATGCGTTGCTCTTCTTGCTGACAACCATGCATTCTGTTTTCTTACAGTTTGCGATTAGTCCTTTCTTCTCTCTTTCGCATACTACATTCTCTAAAAGTTTATGTAGTTTTCTAATACACCTGAGAAAGTTTTAAAGAAGAGAATAATTACAAAGTCAGTTATGTGCCATGCGTAATACACGATTAGGCCATCATGTATCTTTCAATACATGACTGACGAAGCAGATTTCTGCGGTAGACCAGTTGCCATCCAAAGCTATAGAACCCGGACTGTCCTGCTATTTACCCATAGCTGGCGGGGAGAAGAGGATTTTTACCTTTTCCAAGCGTATTAGCACGTAAGTGAATGCAATGGATTCGACTGGAATTCGAACTCAGCTCTCCGATTCCTCAGCCCGAGCCGCTATCCATTACTCCTTATTACAAAGTAACTATTGTAAAAAAAATCAAAGAGAAATAAAAATTTCAGGAGATACAGAGTACGACAGAAATACCTCCTATATTTGAAAATGTCACCTGGATGGTACTTGTAAACTTAGGTAAGTAGTAAGGACGTCTGCATATAGCTAATGTCCTCCCATTTTCTTAGGGTACAATCAGTTACCATCATAGTTTTAAGCAGTACACTTTTTTTTAAAGACTGGTTAATCTGTACTTGCATGACAGACAGTTTTTCGTGCTCATTTCATGTTACGTCCGAATGATCCTGTTCCAAATAGAAAATTGACACAGAACATTTCAGGGCCACGGGTTCAGCGCTTTAAAAGAAAGCCGCGTGGAAATACCGCTAGAAATGACTATTCGGATGATAGGAAACATTAGAAATCGTCCTCAACAGTGTATGGCGAATAGAGGCTACCATTCAGAGGAGGACATTGTAAAAAGCAAATGGATAAAAGCTGTAGCCTTTTGTTTAAACAGTAGTCAAATAGGTTTTTAATAGCAGTTACCTTGGTCTTTTCGTCACTATTTGAAATGTGGGAAGTATTTCTGGAAAAAATCAACCTGGAGAATGTAAGACTCACAGGATAGATCGAAAACAAGATAAGCAAAATAAGAGAGTGAATAAATTAGTTAACATATTTGATTAAATCGATGGCAAAACAAGTACCACAAAGACAACGAAAGATTATAAAGGAACAAATATTGTTGAAAGCCATGAAAGAAAGGAAGCTGTGGTGAGCCATGATTATCCAAGTCTCAAAAGAAAACGAGTCTTTGAATATAAAGATTACGCTTAAATGTGGAATAATGATTAGTTTATTAGCTATACTGTCTATTTATATCTCAATGTGCTCCATTTTTGGCCTCATGCCAGACGGAGCTAATTAACGATAATAATGTAGACCATTTTGAATAGTGAATTCCAAATCAAATTGATTTTTAAATCCTCGCAAAGACAGAAATTGATGACTTCGAATTTAATTGAAATAGACTTTTAATGTTTGTCGACCTTGCAATTTGGCTTTTACGTTAAATGAGCGAAAAAAATTTAACGATAAGAAGCAAACTTTTTCTTCTCTGTTTTCTTTTCCTTCTTTTTCTTATTTTTCTTCGAACTGCCTGTTTCTCTCTATTATTCTTTCTTCATCTTTATCTTCATTCCTTCGTTAAATATTATATAATTGCTATTATTCATATGGGAAGGAATTAATTAATTTTATTTTTTTATTTTTTCCTTCTTTTTATCCTTATTCCATACCTTACTCCTCTTCGTTCTTTTCTTTTCCTTTTCTCTTTTGCTTTCTTCATTTTTCTTTTCTCTTCCTCTCTGTTCTGCCTTTACTGTCTATCCTTCTTTTTTATTGTTTTCTTTTTCCCTATTTACACTGTTTTACATGTTTTGTTTCCGATTTCTTTCCTGCCTATTCTTCTTCATATTTGGTTTTCTTCTCCCTCTTCTTATTTTTTTCTTTTTTCTTCTTCTTTTCTGTCTTTTATATACTTTTTTGTTCTGTCTTTACTATTCTGTCTTTCTGTCTTCTCTTTTTTGTACTTCATTGTCTTCTCTTTTTCTTCTTCAATTTAATGGGTTTTGTTTTTTTTACCTTTTATTACTTTTCATTTACCGATCAAACTCCTTTGATATTTTATCGTTCACAAGTTTAGCTGATACAGCGATATGTATACAACAATATTCGCTTTTTCAGGGGACAAAGAGTAAATAATTATTAATGTATCTGGTGTTACACCTGATATATCTGATAGCCATCAGTGGCGATCAAGCGACTTTTCTAATCTCCATCTTCATTCAGTATTCTTGATAATACCAATATTTCTGCTGACGCAATAGTTATATTTCTGCATAACTCTTTTGGAGATTTCTTAGTGAGCCAATGGCTTTGGACTTGGCCTTCACTATCAACTCTTGAGCTAGGTCTTGATATTTCTGTTTTTGTTCACTTTCACCTTATAACGGTTATATTTATTATTTTGTTGTTGCTGTTATTGTATTTCGTCGTAATGGTGGTGGTGATAGTTGATTTTACATGTAAACCATTATTGGGTTTTTTAATATCGAATTCTGTATGGGGCACTCAGTGAGAATTGAACACGCAACTCAGTAATAATGGTCAACTTGTCTATCCTCGCTAACCATTACTTTCCCAGTAAGGATACTTGCCAACCGCCCCACGCGGTCAGATGTGGCACAGGGCCGAATTTAACGTGGGGTATCCGAGCTCGTAGGCTCGGGCAAAAAATCCCCGTAGACCCTGTAAAAAACGTGGTCTACCACCCCAGACGAGACTCTGCCCTTCGGCATAGCCTGGCGACGAATCTCCAACTAATTGCCAAAGCAGTAAGTAAAGGAGTAAGAAATCCTTTTGTGAATTCTTAGTTTGGTGGAAGTCAAAATAAGTTGGTACAGCTAGTAACTTCTCTTTTGACACATAAGTCAAGAGGTATCGTCATGAAGTATAAAAAACTTTCAGTTGCAGCGCTCTTAATAAGTGGATGTAGTTCTCAAAAAATCGACAAAAATGGAAGTTAACTCATTAATTCAGAGAAGCGCACCTCTTCCAGGGCGCCCTATCATGTATTTAATAGATTTTACATTATTTCTTATAACAAGCCCGGATGGAATGATTTATGTTTCAAGGCCCGTACCGCTTGCCTTTTATTATTTTCTAAAGCAGTGTCTGATTCATGTTCATACGGTCTGTTTGTGCGGTGAAACGCAATTCGTTTGTACAGTTATCTGTGAAATACTGTTCGATGATAGTCGTGTTGATTTGTGTACACACTTTGGTTGGTGGAAAAATCATGTCTCTTCAGCCAGCTCACCAGTACTTTTTATACAACACATTGTATTTCTTTTTGTATTTCTATTTCGTTGTCTAGCCTCAAATTTACAATTGAATATTATTTGTTTCATTGCCGGTAAGTTTAAGAGCGGCTTTATTTTCCTATTTGACCATTTCTGGATCTATGACGCGGATATTTCCCTCATTAGAGATGTTTCGACTTGAAGCCACAATGTGATTTCTCATCTTCAGCATAGCTGCTCGTTTCCGAGCATGACCTCTTTGTTTTGATACAGTATTCCTAGAGCCAACCCGTGGTTTATACTGCAGCTATACTGAGTGGATCTTAGTTACACTTCATGTATGAACCCCGCTGAGGGAACATACAGTTTTGAATTCAGAGTTGTCCTTTTCCTATAGAGGTTGCCAATTGCAGTTAGAGAATCTAATTTGGTCTACTCTTGAAGCCGTAATCGGGGAAGATATGGATCCATACTTTTTCAAGGGTATTTATGCAAAAGGAAAAATAAAACGTTCTCCACCTGAATTCGAACCCGACAGGTCAACTTCTTTTTCCGAACCTTTAACTATTATATCATCATAGTTATTTCCCCAGAGTCCATTAATCATAATTATGATTATTTTTTTAATTATTTAGTTTTTACTTTTAGCCCTTTCCTCGTCGACGGAACACATCTGTCCAGCCAATCACGTGCATTTGTGTTGTGACCAAGTAGAAGAATAACAACACAAGAGGTTGCAGATAAATAGTGTATTGAACAGTAAATACAACAGAAGAGTATTACACGACTTGTGAGTGTGTGTCAGTTAACCAGCGTTCAGTCTATCACTCTTTTTTTACTGAGGCCTACTTTTCCTAGTAACTTTATAGTAAGTGGAAGAGTCCAACATAGCCTCATTAGAGGGAGGACGCCACAATAATTTGTTTACAAATGAACTTAATAATAATAATAATAATAATAATAATAATAACTTTACAATTCACACATACAGAAAAATGAAAGCTAATGACACAGACACCGTGATCAAAGACCGCAAAATCAAAATGTTCCTTCTCATTGGCATAGCAGTCCCTGCAGACTGCAATGTGTCTTTCAAGATCTTAAAAAAAACTATCAAAATATAAGGACCTTGAAATCGAAATCTCAAAAATGTGGCACATGAGGACATTAACAATTCCAGCTGTAGTTAGAGCACTCAGATTGATTGGAAAACAATTTCAATAGACGCATTGAAGGAATCCTTGGTAGCCCATGCCTAAAAGAAATACAAAAAATTATACCTTACCAAGGGCTTTATCTATGTAAAAAATGTCATGATTCCATTTCTGACCTTAGGTCTCAGGTCGGGACCCGGAAAGAAATGAGTGTACATCAGAAATCAAAGGAAATAAAATAATAATAATAATAATAATAATAATAATAATAATAATAATAATAATAGCACATGCGCTATTGAATCATTCCGGGAACGTGCGGTTTTCCATATAGCATACCTAAAACTTAGCAATTTGTTTTGTGATTTTTCATCGATAGATAAACGAATTCCGAGACTATGATTAGCAGATATAGACTTTTTAATTCCCAGGAGAATATTTTGGTGGTGCTTCTTTTACGCTGAGACAGAACATCCAACACTGGCGTCTGTAAACTGAAAGCAGAACAGAAAGTATTTTTCTCGTCTTTTATTTCCTTTATCCTTTTGTTGTTGTTGTTGTTGTTGTTGTTGTAACTTCAATTGTCACATTCTTTTTTTTTTTCCATTTTAATGTAACTTACCGACTTTGTTTCTCCCCCCAGTTTCGATCTGCATTGATCGTCGACAACTGCTGCAAAGGGAAAGTCTTTTTAAACGTTGACAGCAGAAAGAATGTAAATATATAAATAAATAAAAAATGAAAAAGACCAAAAATAATGAGTAGGAATGTTTTTTTCCCAATTGGGATGATCAATTTTCACCATTTTCTTGTTAAAGAAAACCAAACCTACAACAGGCGAATAATATATGTAAACTGTAGGGAAATGAAGATGAGACAGACAACTTATATATTCTTCCGTCGATTTCAGTAAGCAAGGCCCAACAGAAGAGATTTAGAACTGAATCTCTAGACTACCCACACTATGGTGAGGGTTTTCTTTTTTAAGCAAGTCGGGATTGACACTGGTTCGCAGGGGGTTACATAGAGTGAAGGTTAGACAAAAACTGTGAATATGGTGGGTGGGGAATGAGGAAAAGATAAAAGATGAACGGGGTTCAAGACCTCAAAAAACGGCGATTGACGGTGCATTTAAATTTTTGAAGATTGTAGTTATCAGGGAAGCAAAGTGTTGGGGCGCACCCACCTTCACAACCACAATAGACTGATCCTATTATTATAAATAGAACAGTAGTTCTAGAGACTGTGAGTAGTGTAGCAGTGTACGCAGTCTCTGACTGTGCGCTGCTCCTGTCGAACTCTCTGCTTTGGCAGAGAGGAACCCGGACGAGGCTTTGCCGCAGGGCAAAGTGTCGTCCGGGGAGGTAGACAGTCCCTGAACCCGTTTATACGGGTTGTAAATGGGCATATTTTTGGCCGAGCCTACGGGCTCGGTAAGCCCACATTAAACCGGCCTTGTGCCACATTCGACCCACGTGGGAGGGTTGTTAAATACCGTAGTGTAGCAGTGTACTGACTGTGCGCTGCTCCTGTCGAACTCTCTGCTTTGGCAGAGAGGAACCCGGACGAGGCTTTGCCGCAGGGCAAAGTGTCGTCCGGGGAGGTAGACAGTCCCTGAACCCGTTTATACGGGTTGTAAATGGGCATATTTTTGGCCGAGCCTACGGGCTCGGTAAGCCCACTTTAAACCGGCCTTGTGCCACATTCGACCCACGTGGGAGGGTTGTTAAATACCGTAGTGTAGCAGTGTACGCAGTCTCTGACTGTGCGCTGCTCCTGTCGAACTCTCTGCTTTGGCAGAGAGGAACCCGGACGAGGCTTTGCCGCAGGGCAAAGTGTCGTCCGGGGAGGTAGACAGACCCTGAACCCGTTTATACGGGTTGTAAATGGGCATATTTTTGGCCGAGCCTACGGGCTCGGTAAGCCCACTTTAAACCGGCCTTGTGCCACATTCGACCCACGTGGGAGGGTTGTTAAATACCGTAGTGTAGCAGTGTACGCAGTCTCTGACTGTGCGCTGCTCCTGTCGAACTCTCTGCTTTGGCAGAGAGGAACCCGGACGAGGCTTTGCCGCAGGGCAAAGTGTCGTCCGGGGAGGTAGACAGTCCCTGAACCCGTTTATACGGGTTGTAAATGGGCATATTTTTGGCCGAGCCTACGGGCTCGGTAAGCCCACTTTAAGCCGGCCTTGTGCCACATTCGACCCACGTGGGAGGGTTGTTAAATACCGTAGTGTAGCAGTGTACGCAGTCTCTGACTGTGCGCTGCTCCTGTCGAACTCTCTGCTTTGGCGGAGAGGAACCCGGACGAGGCTTTGCCGCGGGGCAAAGTGTCGTCCGGGGAGGTAGACAGTCCCTGAACCCGTTTATACGGGTTGTAAATGGGCATATTTTTGGCCGAGCCTACGGGCTCGGTAAGCCCACATTAAACCGGCCTTGTGCCACATTCGACCCACGTGGGAGGGTGGTTAAATACCGTAGTGTAGCAGTGTACGCAGTCTCTGACTGTGCGCTGCTCCTGTCGAACTCTCTGCTTTGGCAGAGAGGAACCCGGACGAGGCTTTGCCGCAGGGCAAAGTGTCGTCCGGGGAGGTAGACAGTCCCTGAACCCGTTTATACGGGTTGTAAATGGGCATATTTTTGGCCGAGCCTACGGGCTCGGTAAGCCCACATTAAACCGGCCTTGTGCCACATTCGACCCACGTGGGAGGGTTGTTAAATACCGTAGTGTAGCAGTGTACGCAGTCTCTGACTGTGCGCTGCTCCTGTCGAACTCTCTGCTTTGGCAGAGAGGAACCCTGACGAGGCTTTGCCGCAGGGCAAAGTGTCGTCCGGGGAGGTAGACAGTCCCTGAACCCGTTTATACGGGTTGTAAATGGGCATATTTTTGGCCGAGCCTACGGGCTCGGTAAGCCCACATTAAACCGGCCTTGTGCCACATTCGACCCACGTGGGAGGGTTGTTAAATACCGTAGTGTAGCAGTGTACGCAGTCTCTGACTGTGCGCTGCTCCTGTCGAACTCTCTGCTTTGGCAGAGAGGAACCCGGACGAGGCTTTGCCGCAGGGCAAAGTGTCGTCCGGGGAGGTAGACAGTCCCTGAACCCGTTTATACGGGTTCTAATGGGCATATTTTTGGCCGAGCCTACGGGCTCGGGGAGCCCACATTAAACCGGCCTTGTTCCACATTCGACCCACGTGGGAGGGTTGTTAAATACCGTAGTGTAGCAGTGTAGTGCAGTGCAGAGTGAGACTTCTGTAGTGATCAGTTACACTTCCGTTTCTCGACCGGAAGATACCGTTGGACTTTATTACTATTACTTATTGTTACTACTAACCTACGTTCGTTCTACTACTAATCTCTCTGATGTAAATACCTCTCTGAATATACCAGTATTTTTCTCTACGACTGTGTTTGTTCGTTATTACCATATACTCACGTGGAAACACTCAACATCTCAACACAAAGAAACGGACGGGAGTTCCTCAGGCGAGAAGTGCAGGCAAAGAAATTACTGGAGTAGAGGTGGCGGTTACATTTAACTATTTCAACGGTAGTATGGAAGTGACGGTTACATTTAACTATTTCAACTAGTAGCACGCTTAAATTTATGTAGTCAGGGCCCTAAACTGTATATGATCCTAGCGTGGCTCATACTTGAACTGTAATTAAATCCGCTCAGTATAGTGATTTTCAAATCGTAGCTTAGATGCGGCACAAGGCCAAAAATATGGGGTACCAAATGAGGATCTAACTCAGTGTTCACCTGTAATTGTTCTAGCGAGACAAGCTAGCTAATCATTACGTTAGGCCAAAGTGCATAAGGCGCGCTCACTATAGTTGCAATATAAGCCACAGCTGAAGAAACACAAACGGGACTGTCCAGTCGGACATGATCGGAAAGGGTCAGTTACCTTGATAATGAGAAATCGCGTTGATTTATAGTGTGCCTTCGCGACGAGGGAAATATCTACGTCTTCCTGATAACTCCAGAAATGGTGAACCAACTATACATTTCAGACAAAGTAATAACAGAAAAATGGTACACATAGTGCCACGAAATTTCCAAACACCCTCATCAGATGCGATTCAGGAGATTTCTTTTATCTAGACTGGCTAACAACTCAAAGCATGAGAGCTCAAACTGACTATCTATTTAACCTATAGCTGCGGGAAAGATGGATTCATGCCTTTTCCAAGGGCATTAGCGCGAACTGAACGAAATAAACGACAATTTGAACTCGGCTCTTCGATTTCACATTCCGCGCTTAGAGCCGTTACACTACCGGCAGATCTATACGACGTAATCATTGAAAGTGGCATTAGAAAGACAATAAGAGAACAGATTGATTTATTTTGGTTAGCGGCATATCAACATCTCTATGGGCTATTCCATGCCGAAATCTAAATAATTTTAACACAATTTTATAGCTTCAACTAAATATATTTTGAATTGTATGCCTTCAATTACAGATAAAATGCATTGTTGGTAATTCTACAATCAAATGTATTGTTGGTCATATTGCTTTAAAATGGCATTGCAATTTAAAAATCGTCTCCAGACGACAGCTCAACAGGCATCGAGTTGCATCTGTCCAAGATCCAAAATAAATAAAGTTAAATAAAATGATGCTCACAAGACAATGCTACTTCCGACATGAAACGAATCTGTTTACTTTCCATTCTACGTCATTAATAGCGGTCGCTACGAGCGCCTTGTGTATTTTAACACAACATTGAAAATCTTAGTTGTAAAAAGAAATCGCAAGAGACTGACACGTATACAAAAGTACTACCCTATGCGGTGGCAAAGGTTGCTGGTTGTAATAGGTGAGGCAGTACCTCCTTAGCCAACGAAACTGTGTTACCTCCCCTGGTTGACAGCTGACGAAGGTAGGGTATCGCACTTGCGTTCACACATTGTATGCAGATAATTGCTGGTCATTTTATAGGTACCTCCACTTAGTTTCGATACCTTGGTTTAAAATTAATTTTTATTAATGAAAAGGTTTTTTTGAATCTTTCATTTTAGCTTTAATTGAAAGCTAAAAGATTAAATTTACTATTTTCAGTAAGCAAAATACTCTGGTATATTTCAAATAAAAATATTATTGATTGGAAAAATCATTTTTTAGTCGCTTTCAGAAATGTTATCAACATTTTAATACATTTTGACACATTTGTAAAAAAAAAAAAAGAAGGTAATTCGGTTTTAGAAATCTTCCAAAAATAAAATAGATTTCTGAAACTTTATTTGGGGAATATTAGCTGATTTGAAGTATAATTAATCTGATTTGAAAAAAATATTACCTACTTTAAGTGTAAAGAAATGGATTTTAACACAAACAGTAGCAGTGATTATGCTCTTATCACCGTCGCTTGCCACTGCAGATCACTGTTATACGGAGATTTTATCTGTTAAAACATAATTTAAGAAAACGACGGGTGAGCGCCTTTTTTATATAATTTTAAAGTACTCAGTAATCTTTAAAATGATGAAAAATATTCTCCGTAATCTAATTTTAGGAATGTTGAATTTAAATTTACTATAGTCATCGCTCTTATTTTCTGATTATGTCTTGTATGGTCAACCATACTTTCAAACAGAGATATATTACGTAATATTTTATATACATAAAAAGATTAAATCTAAAAATCTTGATGCAAAATACTTTGTATTAATCTTTTCAATTTTTGACTAATAAGTATAGTTTTCACTTAAAAACAATGTCTCCTAACCGGGTAAAAGTAATGCAGAATTTTAAAAGATTTATATATTACAAATTATTATAATTAAAATTGAAAAAATTGAAAACTATTTTTGTAAAAATTCATCAAAAAGATATTTTCTTAAGACAATAGTGTCCACAATATATGTTATTTATAAAAGCAATTAAAAGCTTTTCTAATTAAATAATATCATAGTTTCATTACATTTTATTTTATTTTACGATTCGGAGAAGATTTTCGGGAAATGTTAAGAAGTTTGAAAAACATTGATGATTTACATTCTCCAAGGAGTCCTGCTTTTAACTAATAAAGCAAATTTTGAGATTGAAACTTAATTTCTCGAAATTCCATGAAATTAAGTAAGTGGAAGGTAGCATATAAAAAATTAAATAATTTCATTAATTTGTGACTTAGTGCTGAAAGTTTCATTAAACTCCGACAATTATTTGCTTTTTGCAAGAATCTACAATTCAATGAAAACAGGCGCCAAAACACATTTTGTAAATATTACGTCGACTGCTGACCTAAAAAAAAACAGATATTTAACTAAAATTTCGAACGTGCTAGAAAAGATTTTTTTAAAATAATAGAATAATAAAATATACTTTGGTCTTTTCTCTTAATATTAACATAAACATTTTGATGGTAAAACTTTGTTTTTTATTAAGTTTGGTCCTTTTCTCATCGTACGATACTGTTTTTCTCAGCGACAAATTGGAGGTACCTATTTTACTATAAATATGTTTTGTTTGTAATTTTACTATAAATATGTATTGTTGGTAATTTTTTATATGCATATGAAATATATAAATATGTAATTCTTTATATGAAAATTTGTTTTTAAACTTTCATATTTTTGTTTGGGAGTTCACTATTTTTCCTTAGTTGGGAGCCTAACAGGTGCTACCACCCGGGTCAGTGTGGGCCTGGGAACAGCAAATAAGAGGTTGTTCCACGCTCCTGAAAACCTCCAATCTCCTGATAAAAGGCCTTGCTGCCGGATGAAGTTCATCGTCATACCCAGGACTTTTAGATGTAGATAAAAATGTGTCCGTGTCCAATCTGAAAATGCACACCACATAATGCTTTTATAATTCCCTCAGCAACAGCCATTAAGAGGTGGTTCCACTCTCTTCAAAGCCTCCAATTTCCCGATCAGAGGCCTTGTTGCCGGAAATAAGACAATAAGCAAACCTGAACCTGAAAAGTGATTCACTAAGAACTGTTCAAGCTACTGCATTTTGACCATACCGACGAATGTATAAAAAAAATGAAACAGCAGCAGCAATGTCAGTAACAGACAGATTAGGCTCAAGGCTCCATGTTCTAAACTGCGGATTGTCCCACTAGATAAAAGCATAATGGATTAAAAAGTAATTTCATTAATTTGGTGACATTGTAACAGTTCAATCCCTGGGGCGGGTAGTGCGGACTGAGTAAGTGGGAAACAGGGCGAGCAATAACTGAGCACTACTAAATCAGACATAGACAAGATGTCACTTGACATGGACAGCGAAACGAGAACAGTCTAATCACTTACATTAAATAAAGGCTTCAGTTTGAATTTCCCAGAAGGTTACCCTTATCGACAAGCACCCGATGAAGGCCGGAGAACACATTCACCGAAACGTCGTGAAAATAACAACGAAGATGCACACAATTGTCCGGGTGTAAATAATGTTTTTAAAAAAAAGAAACATTAAATTGTCTGGGATAAATGGATCGCTCAAATGCATTTAAAAAGATAAATCTAAATAATAGATACGAAAGAAAGCGAAAAGAAATATCTCAACTTTGCCGGAATGGATGCTGTGGCAAATTGCAAAACAGGATGTTTTAATTTAGTTTACCACATATCAGCCTTTTTCAAATTATTTAATACTGAAGGCTTACGGCCACATCACGTTCAAATACCAGTTCCCGTACGATCACGAAGTTAAGCACCGCCGAAACTGACCAGTAACTAGATGAGTTGCCGCTTGAGAATACCAGTTGTAAGTTTGTATGAGCGGATGATGTAATGGGTAACGGCACGGCATTGTTAATTGCATAGCCGAGTTCCAATTCCCGTTGGATTTGTTATATTCACTTGTACCCTTGGGAAAAAGGTATGAATCCACCTTTTGTCCTCATATTTATATGTTAATTAGTAAGATTTCTATCAGTAAACCATTATTATCTCAAAAAAATATTCTTACAATATAAAATATTTTCTGACTGTAAATAATCTGGAAAAGGTTGGAAAGCCGTATAAAACGAATCGACCAAAAACTCATGTTCTCGCCCAGTTGGTCTCAGCCAAAAATACGCCGACTACATGATTCGAATCTTGTGGGCGGATCACTACCATCAGCATTCTTCCCTCCTGTGTCATATCTCTTTAAGATGTGACTGGTTGTGTATCTTTACAACTATCCTTTGTAGGTCTTAGCATTTGTTTTTTTGTATATAACCTTCCCGCTTCCTGTTCGGCCATCCACTTACACAAGCTCGTTAGGTAGGTTAGTAGCTCTTTCTTTCCAGCCCTTCTGTCTTCAATATATCTTTTGAGATGACCATCAACATTAATGGTATTGTAAAAGATATTTAAATTGAATTAACGTTTTAAGAATTAATGCTAAACAATCATCATTGGGTATGTCGGCCACACCCACGCAATCAATGAAAACAAATATAGACTTTTTAAAAGTGATACATGCATAAAAACTAACACTATAAATTATACAGGTAACGCGTGAACATCTAATGAAAACAAAAGAACATGGAATTTCAAAAAGTGAAACTTAATTCCGCATTGTTGCACTATACAAACATTTTTAAGGTAAAAAGTTACGAAACATTTTAAATTTATAGCGGTTTTCCAATTTGTTTATTATTTAACGCTAATTTCTTTCTAGAGTTGTCTCCTCTGCCACTGTATTTTTTTTGAGGGTGCAAAAACATGAACATCTTCTGTTTTAAAACTGTTATAACTTTCTTTGTATTGTGCTTACAGATATTAATTTTTGTACACTAATAAAAGAGTGAATGAGTAATATTTTGATGTATTGCATTATGTGATGCATTACTTTTTGCATGTATGCTTTGATGTTTAAAACCCCAAAAAAAGAAACCCGAGATAAAAGCCCGAAATAAAAAACAAATACATTATAAAAATAAATAAACAATTCAAGGTACTTTAACCTTTATTACTCCTTGTGGAGCTCTGGGGTGCAATAAGAAGCAAAATCGCTAAGAAGGCTTTCATTTCGTCAAAAACGTGGCGTGTTTCCTCGTGTTTACAATTCAAAATGATGTTGGAAAACGGAGGTTTAACCTTGTTCTAAAGCCGTGGTAGGCGATTTCCAGTTTAAAATACCGCAAATAACAGTTGACAAGTGTTTATTTATAAGCAACCGTCGCAAGGTGACAGAATGCGCCTAGAGAAATAAGAGAAGGAATTCTGCGGTTACTATTGTTGCCTGCAGTGTGGTAAAGGTTAATCATTATTGCAACAGTTCACATTCTAATCTTTCATTGCTTAAGTATTAGCAATAAACCAAGATTGTGATTATTTTGTTCGGATAGGTAAGGTAGTTATGAAATTTTAAATTACTCAGTAAATCGCACTCTTCTTTATACTTGTGGAATCTTCCACGACAGCCAGTTTACCATCCGCTGGGAAATGCACTCTTCCTGTTGTAATTTTGACACCCATCATACTTACAAATATATAACAAGCATTCATTGGTTAATCACCTTCAATCTAGCTGGCTGATTGGTCAGTTTCGACCAATCAAATAGCCTACACGCGACAGGTCTGTTTTGGCGCCAACTAAGTGTGATCCTGTCACGTGATATAACATACTATAAAAAACCAAACACGAGTGATTCTCGCCCTCTCTTTCGTCACGCTCCCTCTTGGTTCTCTCTCGCGTCTCACCTCCGCTGCCAAAATGTGACCCTTAAAGAACTCCCATCTTGACTAATGTAGTCAGACGTAAAAGAACTTTACAGCATTTCATGCAAGTATAATTCTGAACTTTTACCAACTTGTACAATACACAATTCCAAACATGCAACAACTCATTCTTCTACAGTTTAATAATCAATTTATTCGTTATGAGCTTCGGTACAAATATTACCTAGTCTAAGAGACACAACTCTGTCTAACCTTTCAGTTTACATGCATGTACATCAAATACTTAATAAATTCACTTGTTATGTTTTAAATTATTATTTTTGTCTTTTATTAATTGTTGCGGATAGAAGATTATGAACATGCACAATTTTAAGCCTTCAGGTGAAGTAGAGTCATGCCTTTCCCAATGATATTCCCATAGAATGAACAGAACTTCTACAATTGTTTCTTCTATCAATAATCGTTTGAAGTTTTAAAAAAAAGGAATAAATAACTGGCCCCACACTACAAAATCAGGCATATCAAATCATTTATACAAAAAGTGGGGTTGGAGATCGTCTACGTCACTGGGACGAAATGAAGCCCAGTGAAAAACAATGACGAAAGGAAACATCAATGAACATCCTCATTATTAAAGAAAGATATCCCAGAATCCAACACAACGAACAGACAACGAACCAGAAAATATTACCTAATAAAGATCGAGCAATAACCGACTAAATCGGCCTGAAAATGAAAACAAGAATGAAGAGAATCAAACAATCAGTGTTTAATTATGCCATCTTCCTAATTACGATCATATTATTCATAATTAATATTTTACACAGCAATCTAATTATTACTCATGTGCAGATTTCCCGTCCGGTCCATGACGATAATAATGAAAGTTAAGATCAGTTAAGGAAATGTTCGATAAATGAATTACCTTGAAGAAAACATAGAGATCTATTCAAGTAATTATTTGTAAAGAACGGTCTTCTTTTATTTCCTTTTCAAGACACGGCCGATCAAAGCTCTCCACATGCATTTCTTGCCCTAAATAAATCTTCCCAATCACCTTTGTCTTTCTGGTCTCGTTCTGCCAACCATTTATTCAGACACATGAAGTAGGTTACTCACTGTTTTTCTCATATTGTCTTGCCTTTAACATATTCCGTAAATGTTAAATTCTCCAAGCTTTCTTTTCTCATTATATTCCCCCCATCCATATTTCAGGTGTCCCTTTATGATTGTTAGTGCCAGTTCCTTTGTAGTTCCTATCTTCGTTTAAACTTTCTCGTTTCTCATATGATCTGTCCATGTTATTCGCAACGTTCGTCGATGGCGGCATCACACGTTGCTTTTGTTCGTTTCTTCATCTGTGAAGAAATTGGCCAGCGTTCACTCCATCGTCATTTGACCCGTGAGTATCAGATTCTCCAGGCCCTCCTTCCTCAGAAACTTCAGCTGCCTCTTTCTGATGTGAAGTATAAGCCTTCTCCTTGTTTGTAACCTCTCTAAGACCTCATCGTTGCTCACATGCTCGGTCCATGATATCCTCAGCATCCTTCTGTAGAACCACATCTCCGTTACCTCGTGTTTCTTCTTCATCCTTGAGGAAATCGTCCAACATTTGTTGCCGTAAAGAAGAACAGATGTCACGAAACAGTTCAGTATTCTTTTCCTTGTTACCAAAGAAATCCTCCTGTCTCATAATACTCTACTCAGCTTTTCGAATGTGTCTTCGGATCTCAGTGTCGTACTTACCGTCCTCTGTCAAGACGCTTCTCAGATATTTAAACTTCTGCGTCTGCTTGATTCTAGTGTTCCCGACCTGCAAATCGCATTTCGGGCTCTTCCTCTTACTGATGGCAATGCGTTCTGTCTTCTTGTAGTTTATGCTTAGTCCTTTCTTCTCACTCTCCGTCGCTACCTTCTGTAGGAGATTTTGTAAATTTCTCTTCCGTGTCTGCTATCAGTACTGTGTCATCTGCGTATCTTATGTTGTTAAAGTTGTGGCCACCGGTAAGGTAAATCCCGGTAAGGTTTCCAATTCTCTCAGAATTACCTTTGTGAGAGAATTTATCGGGATTTAGCATTGGCGGCCACAACCTTAACAACATAAGATACGCAGACGACACAGTACTGATAGCAGACACGGAAGAGAAATTGCTATCAGTACAGTGTCGTCTGCGCAGTCCATATATGACAGCAATATTCCATGCAAGGACTAATGGTTGATTGATAGACTTGATAGATGGACTCAGACCAGATAAATTTTCTGGCATGGATAGAGAACCAACTTTCCTTGAAGTACTATATCATTCTTATTCTTATTTTTGGTCTTATCAACACCGTAAATTCCTGTAAAACCAAAATATTAACTTGAAAATTCAAGTCATTTCAGAACATGACTAGAATTTTCAGGTTAATGTTTTGTTTTTGTAGCAATTTATACATAGCCTTGTCAGATCGAGACTTTCATATAGATGTCATGCATGGCGACAACCCCGTTCAGAAATATCTAAACCATCAGTTGTATACAATCGCTTTCCAAGATCAATGGTTACAAATGAATGAGATCTGTGGATCTTGGTAAAGACTTCTTTGAACCTTGTAGAATGTCGCTATAGAAGTAAAAACAAAGACCTTTACCAAATAACAGAAACCACATCACTTGAGGACTTTCAAGACCAACAACAGCTAAAATTGATATCATATGTTATTCGGTGAGAAAATAATTACATAATCAAGATTTTAACTTTCAACACTACTTCAACTAAAAGGTTAGGAAGGAAACCCTCATCAATACTTAAAAGAGCGATAATAATGGATTTGAGAAAAAATTCTTTTAAGAGAAAAAATGTATAAATTTCAACCGAAAGTGATACAGAGATACTCGGTCAATGAATGCCGAACGTTTCTTTATAAGGAAACAGCTAATATTACACTTAATGTTTTCTTCTCTCTTTTTTTCTTTTTCCTGTCCTTCATTATTGTATGCGAGTGAAACGATTTTCCTGAATTTCTACGTTTCTTTTCTCTGAATTGAAATCGCCATTCCTTATTTTTTGATCATTTTGCAATTTTTTGTAATTATTCAAGGATTACAAACGATAATTTGTTTTTCCTCATTTCTCCTTTTATTTTTCTTTCACTCATTTTTGCCAGTTCCATTTTTTTCAAAGATGTTATGACTTGAAGGTGCACTGTAAATCACTGTGATTTCTCATCTACAGAATTTTTCCGATTATACTCATCGGCTCATATAGATTTGTGTTTCTTCTACACACACACAGCAAACCTATGACTCAACTATGCTGAACGAGACCTGGCTACAGTTCAAGTATGTGCCCCACCCATTTTACCTTATACGGTTTTTAATTCAGAAGTATCCTTTTCTTATACTGGTTGCTAATCAAGACTAGAGAATCCAGCCATGGGCGCTATTTAATCCATAGCTGAGGGGAGAAAAGATGAATTCATACCTTTCCCAAAGTTATTTGTGTGAAAGTGAATGTAACCATCTCGACCGGGATTCGAACTCGGCCCGCCAATTTCCGAGTTCATTACACCACCTGCACATCCAACCTGAAAAAAATACCGTAAAACAAATAAACACACGGTTAATTACTTTTTAGATTTATTTTCTTTCGGTTTGTATCAAACTCTTATAATAATCAGATAATCGCTTTCTGTCTGCTGAGAGACAAACTTGTATTGGCAATCTTCATCCTGCCTACCATAACTGTCAAGTATATAAACAGAAGAATTTATAGTAATTCGACAGCTGAAACGACAGAGAAATTCAATAAAAAAAATAAAGATAATAATCTCTGCGTTAATACTGTAATATCTACTTGCCTGCATTCCGACTTGAGTTGTGCGTCGTACTCCAAAAGGAACAAACAAAATGAAAGCATTGCAATCTTTAAAAGATTAAATGTAAGAAAGAGTAATAAATGCAACGGGGCTGAAGAAATGTGGTTTTTCGTTCGTGTCATGCCCTTCATTCTTTTTCTCACCCCCTTTTTAGCGCCTTTCTCTAATTTTCTTACTTACCCTCTACCGTTCAACCGTCACGCCTTTTTTTCAGTCTCCCTCATCTCCTTTGTTCATGCTGTCTCTTGATATATATATATATATATATATATATATATATATATATATATATATATATATAATTATTTATTTAAAAATTATAACATAAATATGTTATAAAATCGCTACAAAAATAGACATTTTGTTTCAACACCTCCGGTGTCTTATCAATTGAAGTTGTTGAATGTAGAATAAATGGTTTTAAAAGTTTCAAATTAATTAACGATCCTTCGCTAGAGGTAAATGCTGTTACATAAGCTAGAATGACCAATCAAAATAAAAGTATATGAGAATTCAAAAAATTGACAACGAAGCAAGGTTATCATAGATATTAAAAGCTTTAAAGTTGGGGTTCTAGTAAAATAAAATATGTCCTAACTAATAAGTATTAAATTATATGATAAAATTTGTAATTACAATTAAAACTAAAAAATTACTCATTTAGAAATCTAAATCTAATTTCTATTAAGCATATATATATATATATATATATATATATATATATATATATATATATATATATATATATATATATATATATTAAATAAAAATAGACCACTTTAAGGTTCCATGTAATAAATTATTTCACCACAGCCCTTTTAAAAGACTGCGGATCATTAGACTTTACTTCCAAAGGTTGAAACGAAAAATGAAAAGAAATTTACACACTTTTGACGGGCAGTCTTTGCCCAGTTGAAGGAGTATGCATGGCGGAAAATGTAATATATGAGGCAACAATTTTCCCCAGCGAGAATATTGAACAGAAGAAAATATACATAGGAATATCGGCGGGAAGTTGGAAACATCGATTTTATAACCATCGCCAGTCCTTCAAAGAGAAATTTAAAAAGAACCAAACGGCACTGTCAAAGCATTATTGGGATTTGTTGAAGGGTGGCTTAACCCCACAAATAAAGTAGAAAATCATCTCGAGAGCCAGAACTCCAATAAATTTCAGAGACAGATGCGACTTATTTCTAAAAGAAAAGTTCCTCATAATAATGCATAAGAATCCTGATATATTACTAAACAGACATAATGAACTAATTTTTAAATGCCGACACAAGAACAACCTCAATCTAACGAAAAATATTTAGAAGTAACTATATAGGAAGACTAATATTACATGATCTTTGTTTTTGCTTTTGAAAATGTTGCTATGCACATATGAATGCGAACACATAACTGTATGCATATAACTACGTAACTGAACTGGAACATTGATACGTCTTTTGATATGTATATGTATATGCTTTTATATGGAGAGATGGGCATGCATGTGTTGTATTTGTGTATTGTGAACACATATTTGGAGTGGGCGGGTATGGATATGGATATGTATGTATATATACTTGTATGTATATAGGTAGGATTTTGTTTTTTTATTTGTAAATATATGTAGTTGTATGTATATATGGGTGTATATATGTATGTATGTAGGTATGTGGGTACATGTATATGTGTGGATGTGTGTCGTGCCATAGATATGGGATTGCAGTTAATCTGTGTATGTATGTATGTATGTATGTATAAATATAAGTATTTGTGAGTTTGTATATATAATATGGCAGAATGTGGGTGAAATATAATAATGTAAATACGTTTGAATATTGATATGTTTTTTGCATACACGAACATGTGGGTGTATGTATATATATATATATATATATATATATGTGTGTGCGTGTGTGTGTGTATGTGTGTGTGTGTGTATATATGTGTGTAAGTGTATATATGTGTATGTGTGTAGATGTATGTGTGTATGTATATGTGTATATATATATATGTATGTATATATATATAGATGTATATTTGTGTATGTATGTGTATATATATGTGTGTATATAAATATATATATATATGTGTGTGTATATATGTGTATATATATCTGTGTATATGTGTGTATGTATGTATGTGTGTGTATCTCTACATGCGTATGTGTGTATTTACGAGTATATACATATATATATATATGTGTGTGTGTGTGTATGTGTGGGTGTGTATGTGTATGGATATATATGTTTGGGTGTGTATGTGTATGGATATATATGTGTATATATATGTGTGTGCATGTGTGAGGATATGTGTATGTGTGTGTATGTGTATATATGTGGATATATAGAATATTATGAAAGAAGGACATATAGTGCTGTTATAAATTTTTTAACCCATTTTCTCCTTTAATATTCTCCAATTGGAATTGTGAGTTTAAAATTCTTTATAATATGGATATAAATTTTTAAATTGATAATTTAATTTAAATTGAAATGTATTACCCTTTAATAATCATTATTGATGATAAAATATTTAAATTGGAAAGAGTTTTTGGTATTTGAATACTAAAGTCATCACCTAATATTAACTGTAAAAATTTTTTAGGGAAATTCTAAGGACACATATATACACATATGTGTAAGTATGCTAAACATTTAAAAAGATATATGTAGGTACTAATACATGAAATTACCCGTGTGTATATCGGTACATGTGTACCTGTATGAGTGACTGCACATATAAAGGAACGCATGTATATGTGAAACTTGCATGGGTGTGTATACAATATATGACAGAGCAAGATCCCTAACATTACCTTCAAAAATCACTCCATATTAACTTAAAACCTAAACTTTAAGTAAAAGAAATTACCCATCTAAAAACAGTCACGAATTATATTCATGAATAAAATTCAAACTGATAGAGATGTCAAATTAATAATCAATTACAACTAGAAGTAAACTTATATTTTAAAATAAAATTTTATTCTTTGAATGCACATTCTATGAATATTTTTCTAATCGACTATTTCATATTCAATCCCCAAAATTTTTGTAATAAATTTAAAAAAAAAAAAAAC
>OZ038488.1:78700229-78780229 GCA_964036315.1 Acanthosepion esculentum
AATGACGGCTTCTTCTAGTAGTCTACTATCAAACAATTTAGATTTTCACTCGTAATCAGTAAAATATCTGAAATATAGAAAAAACAAAACAAAACTATACTTAAAATTGTCTTTCGCTGCTCTTTAACCAAACATGTATAAATGAGAAGTTGCTGCTCGAGTACATCCACTTTTAATTTTTATTTAATTCTCTATTTTCATTAAAACCTAAATAATATTCTCATAACGTATAATTTGAATTACATGTATTTACTACTGTTTAGATATACACAAATTAATTTACTTGTCATAAGTTCGTTTTATTTTTCGATATCAGCTCAATATATTTTATATTGATTTTGTTTCATTTTCTAATCTATGGGTCGAATTGATTTCTTCACAGATATTTATTTTACTCAAAAATATTTATTTTCGATTTTTTAAATGTTATAATTTCTAAAAAAAATTTTTTTCAAATTCATCAAAGCTTTTCTAAGTGGCAAAGTTGACATGGCAACGATTTTTCCTCAGTTTTTTTCAGTTGTTATGATGATATTCTTATTAAACGAAACGTTGACGTGACAACAAAATAAAAATTGTTAACATCCAATTGGTTTTCGTATATCCATTTTGCATACTTTGTTCGGATATTTTATTTCAGTCATTTTGTTATATATCCACCTCTCTCTCTCTCTCTCACACACTCTGTGTGTGTGTGTATATATATATATATATATATATATATATATATATATATATATATATATATATATATATATATATATATATATATACACTAGACTACCCGTGACCCGTTGTGTCACTAACAGTTCAGGTTAGAAAACGTTGAAAACATTAAAAATATTGTCGGTTTAAAAAAAAGTTGAAGTAAAAAATACCAACTGTATAAACAACTCGTATTTTTAAATCTTATTCACTTAAAACAGTTTTAAATGACATTAACTTAAAAATATATTTTTAATATGCAAAATATATTTTAAAATCATATTCACTTGAAAATATTTTTAAATATGCCAAAAATATTTTTTAAATTTGGCAAAAAATATATTATAATTATTTAAAATATTGTTTGTTTAAAGAAAGCTGAAATATAAATAAACACGCCCGAAATTTCAGAGGTGGAAAGAGAGAAGTAAAAGGAGAAAGAGAGGTGGAAAGAAGAGAGAGGTGAAAAGAGAGAGTTGGAAAGACAGAGAGGTGGAAAGAGAGACGTGGAAAGAGTGACTTGGAAAGAAGCTTAAATCATTATACCCACCATTTCCTTCTCTCCCCCTTCCTACACGATAATAAATTTATATCTTTCTCTCCCCCACTCTCTATATATGACTTCGTGTGCATGGTGGGAAACACACAAGTAAGCAAGCAAACAAAATTCACAGAGTTTTAGTAATATATGTGTGTGTGTGTGTTGTGTGTGTGTGTGTATGTGTGTGTGCGTGCGTGTGTGTGTGTGTGCAAATAGCAGGACAGACTGGGTTCTATAGCCTAGGATGGCAACTGATCTAGGAGAAGGACAACTCTGAATTCAAAACCTGCCGAGGTTCGTTTGGGGACTTTGTGGCACGTAGTGCACCAGGTTTCTGTATTCGGCTTTTCAAAAGGTGTGGATGGTTCTGCACAAAACCTTCACCACTATAATCAAATCACATGTGTTGGTGTCGGGCTGTCGGGTCCTAGGTACTGAGCAGCTTGACCCTCATACGTCGAATACGACGGGAGAGTCGAAAATAATTAATACAAGTAAAAGGTTTTTCACTTAACTAATTGATATTACCAGCATCCAGACTGCAGATTTTCGTAGGCAGACCCTCCGTGAATCACTCCTTCCACCCATCGGGAGCGGAGTATCAGCAACTGACTTCTTATATTTCTCGTTTTTTCTTTCTTATATGCACTTTTTTTCATTGGTGCAAGTTTTTTCATAGTGTACGTGTGAGTGCGTGTGCGTGTTTGTGTTCGCGCGCGTGCGCCGATGCGCCAGTCTGCGAGTATGTGCGTACATCTAGATTGCCGTAATGTCGTGATTATTTGCCCTTTTCGTCGTTTTTCACTTTACACTCACACATTAACCTTTTCTCTCGCTTTCTATTTATATATATATATATATATATATATATATATATATATATATATATATATATATATATATATATATTGTGTATTTATGCAGGAATCATTCATTTATGCATGTTTCATTAAAAACAACAGACAAAGTACTATACAACATTTCTACACACTCTGTGACCAAAAAAGAAAGCTCTTGTCCGAACACAAGAAAAATTAAATAAAAAGCTTAACCGTCGTACCTTGTCTGTCGTTTTTAATGAAACATGTATAAATGAAGGATTGCTGTTTAAATACAGAATATATATATCATTTTGACATATATATATATATATATATATATATATATATATATATATTAAGAAAAATATATATCGATATATGGTAATAGAATTACAACATATCGCACACATTGTGCAGTTGTTAACGAAACAGTGCCCAATGTAATGAAACAGATAAAATATATAAAATATATTAATAAATATATAAATACATAAGTACGAGATAGTATGTGTATATATATATATATATATATATATATATATATATATATATATATATATATATATATATATATATATTCACCGCTAGCACGACTCGGAGTTCCATGCTCAACGCAGTCTTCAATACCTGAAGATTGCGTTGTGCATGAAACTCTAGCGGTGAGGGATAATATGTATATTTATTAATATACAGTTAATAGTTCTGTTATATTACAGCACTGCTTTATTAGCACCAATATATATATTTATATTATATTTTTATTTTACTGGCGTATGTCGTCACTAAAAAGGAAAGAAAATCTGTGACTTTTTAAAAAGTCGTTAATATTTATTCTAGTCTATTTCCTTTACTCTCAATTCGAGTCGAAAGTCGTTAATTTATTCCCCTATTTTTCTATTTATATCGAATTAAATGTACATTCTCTTCTCCTTATCAGAAAAGCTGCAAAGTAAGAAATTTATTTAGACTTTTTCTGGAAATGGTTCCAGAGTAAATGTTCATATGATCCTTCAGAATGGGTTGAAAGTAAAAAGATTTGTTTATTTGTTTATCCATGCGTTTTACATGTCGACAGCATATGTTTTCAAATTTTATTTCTTCTTTAGTCACGAGAAACGCCAGTTCAGTTAAAAAAGTACAAAAGATTCATTAATTTTGCATACACACAAATACACATACACGCATTTCATTCTTTCGTTTTCGGATGTTATGAAGCCTTAAATGGCGAAAAGCATTATCGATTATATTTCTAAACAAATCTATTTTCATGAACGTTTCCAATTGTCAAAATTTAAAAACTTTGTCGGGATTTCTGTATCCTAATCGTAATATATATATTAAATTAGGACGTATATTTCTAAACCTCATCAAGAGGCATTTCCCCAACCCTGAAACTAACCCACTTAGTAAAATATTTAATCCTAATACCCTTAAATTAAGCTATAGCTGTGCAGATAACCTAGAGAAAATAATTAAAAAACATGACAACAGAGTCTTTAACAAGTATAGGGACTCAAAAAACTTGATTACTCACCAAGTTGCAAGCAACAATACTAAGTATAATGACACGAGTAACAACTTATGTAATTGTAGGAATCCTAATAATTGTCCACTAAAAAATAATTGTATGACTAGTTCTGTAGTTTATCTTAGTACAATCTCAACATTATAAAATCCAAATTTAAAGAAATTTTACATTGGTAGTACCATGAAACCATTCAAGGAACGTTGGCGGGGGCATATGCAATCTTTTAATAACAGTAACTATAAGTATATGGCTTCATTATCCAAGTATTTTTGGAGTCTAAAAGAAAAGAATAAAACACCTACGGTTAAATGAAAATTGATTAAGAAAGCATGGACATGTAACTCCCTATATGCAGTGTTACTTATGTCTTAATGAAAAATTTGAAATAATTAGATTTAAAAATAAGACTGATCTCTTAAATCAAAGATATGAACTAACAGTTAATTGTAAACACCGTTATAAATTTAACTTATTATAGGGATCGTATACTTTCTATGATAATGATATGTCACTGTAAGTTTAATAGATTATTACTTTTATAACCTGATGGTCATCCTGTAGATATAAATGTGTATTGTGTACCTACACAGTGTTATCCATGTCTGTATATGTGTCTATGTATTTGTGCGTATGAATGTGTGTTTGTACGGCTGGATTTTATGTATATATATATATGTATGTGTATATATATATATATATATATATATATATATATATATATATATATATATATGTGTGTGTGTGTGTGTGTGTGTGTGTGTGTGTGTGTGTATGTATGTATATGGGTGTATATATGTATATATATATATAAAAAGTAAGAAGGTAAAAGGGTAAAAGGAGAAGAGTTTTAAAATATTGGCGTATATGTATGTATATGTATATTTATATATATCAAGCTGTATTGAGTATCTATGTATATATTAGCGTATATTTCTGTATGTATGAATATGTTTATATATGTATGTTAGGATACATGTATATGGGTGTGTGTATTATATATGGATATATGTTTATGTATGTATAGGTATGTACGTTTATGTATATATATGGTTGAATTTTTGTGTATTTGTGTATATGTATGTATATATCTGTACTTGTTATTATAGGTATGTATATGTATGTATATGTATATATATATATATATATGTATATATATATGTGTGTGTATGTGTGAGTGTATGTATGTATGTTGACACCTATCACAAGTGAACTTGTTTGTGTGTATGTGAAGGTATGTAAACTTTGGTTTGTGTCTACTGCTGCTTGTGTAACCCTATGTGTGTATATATGTATATGTATGTATATTTGTGTGTGGGTGTGTATATATATATGTATGTGTATATATATATATATATATATATATATATATATATATATATATATATATATATGTATGTATATATGTATATATATGTATATGTGAGTGTGTGTATATTTGTATATGTGTATATGTATATATATATATGTATGTGTATATGTATTTGTGTTTACATGTGTATATGTGTGTATATGTGTATATATATATGTATATATATATATATGTATGTGTGTATTTATATGTATATGCTAGGATGGGAGTGTACTTATATATGTGTATATGTGGATGTGTCGATACGGGTATTTATACATGATTATATATTTGTATATGTGGATGTATGTTCGTATATCCTACTATATGTATTTGTATGTATATCCTAGTGGCTTGGAATATATCATCGATACTAATTAAAATCTACTTTGGTTGGATAAGGATTTTTTATTGCTTATAGAATTAATCAACAACTGTGTGTGGTTACTTTTTAAAAAATTATTATGAACTTTTACTATATTTTATCGTAAATAAGATAATATTGTTAGAATATTTGTAGGTTTCTGTGTATATATATTCCTATTTTTATGTGTGTATGTATGTGTGTATATGTATATGTTTGTGTATATATGTGTATATATATATATATATGTATAAATATATATATGTGTGTGTGTATGTGTGTGTATATGTATGTATGTGTGTGTATGGGTGTATATGTATATATATATATATGTATATATATATATATATATATATATATATATATATATATATATATATATATATATATATATATGTGTATGGGTATGTATATGTATATATATATGTGTGTATGGATGTGTATGTGCTTATATATATTTATATAGGTGTATGTTGAATTTACGTTTTAAATTTTTTTTGTATATACGTGTGTTTGTATATGTGTTGGTATATATGTATATTTGTATGTTTAGTTTATATACGTATCTGTATACATGCATATGTTTATGTATGTATATGTATGTATGTGTGTATGTGTATATGTATGTATATGTGTTTTTGTATATATGTTCATGTATGTATATATATATATTTATATTGGTTTGTTTATACTTTTTACCTCGCTGTGTGGGTTGATGTGTTTATACTTACTTCTGTATGTGTATATATACATATGTGTATGCGTATGTATATATGTGGGTATTTGTGGACGTATATTTGTGAGTATGTCTGTATGTGTATATATGAAAATATGTGTAACTGTACACTTATATCTGTAGGTAGTTCTTATTTTCTATAACCTAATGTATAAGGCTTATATCGAATTATATGTTAAAAATATATATATATATATTTTTATATATGTTTGTGTGTTTGGAATTTTCGTTTTTCATATATTAGATAATGTTGTTTTTAAACATATATATCTGTTTTAATGTCCTTCCCTTCCATACTCTTTGTTTCTCTGGTCTATTTGACCATTTTTATCTATGCATATTTGCCCGTATAAGTTATATTTTAATATTCTTGCTTGTTGTATCAGAATGTTTAGGTCAATGTATGTGGATGTGTGTACATGTATTTATCGGTGTCTGAGTGTATAGAAAATGCATGCATAGTTAATTGTGTATGTATGTATGTAGATGTGTATTTATCGATGTCTATGTTTATAGAAAATGTACATTTAATTGTGTATGTATGTATGTGTTCGTTTTTTTGGGGTTTTTTAATATATAAAGTACCGTGTAGATGTCTCCTGTCTCGTCACCTATTTGTGTGTGTATATATCTAAATATGTTTGGGTGCTTATGTATTATAATCTGAGTGTGTATATTGTTTTACGCGAGAGGTGAACACCCTATTCATACACTTGGAATTAAAATTTATACATTTTTGTCGGGAAGACCAGCTGAAAATAGCGTCTGTTCTAACGTAATTTCAATGAAAAATAAAATAAATTGAATAACATATGTATTTTTTCTTTTCTCATCAGAAGTTTTATAATTTTCAACTTAATAGACATTAAATTTAGATTTTAAAATTGGTAATTTTTTACCTTTAATTTTAATATCAAATTTTATCATATAATTTAATACTTATTGGTTAGAATAAATTTTATTTTAGTAAAACCCCAACTTTAAGGCTTTTAATAGCTATATTATAACCTTACTTCGTTGTCAAGTTTTTTGAATTCCCGTATACTTGTATTTTGATTGGTCATTCCTGCTAATGTAACAGCGTTTCCCCTTACGAAGGATCGTTAATTAATTTGAAACTTTTAAAACCCTTTATTCTACATTCAACATCATCACTTGATAAGACACCGGAGGTGTTGAAACAAAATGTCTATTTTTGTAATGATTTTATAACATATTTATGTTATAATTTTTAAATAAACAATTATATATATATATATATATATATATATATATATATATATATATATATATATCGGTATCCTAATTTTAATATATATATATATATATATATATATATATATATATATATATATATATATATATATATGTAAAAGATCGTATAGTATACTTGGTAAGAGTTGGATTATTCGAAACCAAGTTTTTTTCTTTTGTCTTCATATTCATATTGTCTTTTTATAGATATATTTTATTTATAGAGGAATTTTTACACACACATATACGTGTGTATGTGCGTGTATAAAATATTTATGTATCTTTGGGCGGGTTGCCCGAAGAGGAAGATATATAAACGACCCACTTGAAAGGCAAAAATCAGAGAATCTCTCATGCTTGCAAGAAGAAGGATCCCCGTTCGGAGAAACCTCCCAAAATCACTCACCTACTCACCGATATAAAATGACGGAGGTGAATAAACAATATTTAAGTATGCGTAATTTTATGCTAGTATATTATTCTCTAGCATTTCTCACTTGTGCAACACTCTTCCCGATTCTTGCTTTCCTGCAAACTTTCAATCTCCAAAAATCTTAGAACAACCTCAATTGTCTTCTTTTGTCTTCTTGAATTTTGGCCTTTTAACGTCCTCTCTCATCGCGACTTTATTTCTGTTTATTTTATTCATAGTAACGTCTTAGTGACTTTATCACCTTCCATGTGGTGAAATAATTTAGTCTCGCTTTCTTATTAGTCTTTACAACGATATTACATATTGCTACGGATTCTTCTTTATGTGCCGCGTCTCCTCTAGGCGTAGGCGATCATGGCTCTCCACAACTTCTTCTCCTTTGTAGCTCTTAATAAATTTTGTCTTTCTGTTATTTCTCTTAAACTCTGTTCCACCATCCATTTACTCAAGCACACTAAATAGGTTATGCGTTGTTTTCCTTTGTCTCTTTTGCCTTCAATCTGTCCTGTGAGTATCAAATTTACCAAGCACTTTTTCCCTCATTATGTGCCCTAGAAATCACAACTGTCTCATTCTGATGTTACGTATAAGTTTCATTTTTTGTTTACTTTTTCTCTAAAAATTCGTCGTTGTTTACATATTCGGACAATGGTATACTCATTGTCCTTCAGTACAATTACGTTTATGTTGCTTCAAGTCTCTTCATTCGTTTGAGGAGATTGTCCAGCACTCACTGCCATATAGGAGGGCAGATATCACATTACAGAAGAAATTGAAAAATTCTACTCTACACTAGAGAACGCTAAGGCTATTTTCAAATTGCAAGAAATTATAATTGTCATGAAGTGGACCTGAATGTCAAAGTAGGTAACGAGAGGGATGGTAAAATAGTAAATCCGAAATAGGACCTTGCAGTGCTTCCAAGAATACCCAAGACGAATATGGACTTGGAGATGTCCAGGAGGAGAAAACAAAAAACAGATCGACTATATAACAAAAGATTCAGGAATGCAGTTTTATACTGCAAAACATATCCAAGTGTCGACTGTGGAAGTGATCACCTCCTATTGCTATATATAAACTTAGAGTGAAACTACGGAAGTTAAAGAAAACTAAGACAGCATCCAAATTACAATACCAGTACTAATCCTAAAATATAGTCACAACTAAAGATGAAGCTTCGTTTTCTCAATTTTAATTTGCCTGCTTTTAATTTATTATTTTTAGGTAATTGCTTGCAAAATAAAAATGGCAGCTTGTTCGATAAAAGTAGCAATCATTATAATTGTAAATATTTTAATTTTTTTTGTTTTGACAGAATGATAAAAACATTATGCGGTTTGCATTTTCAGATTGGACACGAAAACACTTCTGATTGCATCTCCAGATATTCTTTGCCAAATTTTCGCCATTCGGACCGTACTTTCGAATCGCTATCAATTATTGTCGGTGAAAAAATATTGAATAAATTTTTAAATCTTCAATATTTGTTTGTTTTTTGTTTTTTTCTACAGGTCACTTTTAGGGCCTAATTGGAAACAAAATTATGATTCACATTGTTCAAGAAAAAAATTAGTAAAAAAATTAGAATAATTTCTATAGAATTAAATAAAATCAGAAAATCTATTCAATTTCTCAAATGCAGTAATATCAGTAATTATCAATTAACTGGATCTGTAAAATTCCAAAAGTGTTTTCAACTAAGATATCATCATTAATAAAACATATGTTTCTGTATTACTGCAATATGACTATAATATGGATGTTACATTTAAATATATGCATGAAAAAAAAATTAAATGTTTTATCTAGCGAAAAAGAAATACACAAAAGAGTAATATTAACGTATAAGATAGCTGAAAAACTTTGGCAACAGTCACTTTCGTGGTGTCGGCTGAACAACAGTCATCGAGTCAAGTCCTGACTGCAAAACGGCCGTACATACAATCAAGCAAAATGATAATATAATCTCAGAGTAGTATTTTTTAGGGGTGGGGGTCGGAATTTCTTTTGGTTTTCATAGTCTAATCAGAAAGGTAGAAAACATAGAAAGTAGAAAGGCGGGATCACAATTATAGGGAATGCGTATTCAGCAATCTTTTGTGATCCATTTTTATAACCTATCAGAGAATGATGAGTTTGGTTTTGCGATAAAAAGCCACAGAAAATGAAATAAAAGAATCATTAGCCAGGAAATGGTAATAATAATACCCGCCCTAATTCAGGAAGTGATGATTCTGAGAATGCTGACATTGAGTATAAATAAAAATAAGAAAAAATGGAATAAGAGGAATGTTGTCATCTCGGACAATACGTGATAGTGTAACTCGTCATCGAATAAATTAATAAGTATGCAATCAGATCCCCTGATTTACGCATATGTGTGATTCCGTGACTTTGGTTATAAAAAAAGAGCATTTAAAATTTTTTTAAATGAGATTAACTAGATATAAGGGACAAACTCACAAGAATTAGCTGCTTCTGCTCTTTGGTAGGAGACGGACAGACGAAATAGGCTTCTTTTTTAACTTAAGACGAAAACTGATTCCTCATACAACTTCTCATTTACACCCCAACAAACGTTTAGATGAAGCGTTAGCTCAACCAAAGAAAACTTCGTGTTGTATTATTATTATTATTATTATTATTATTATTATTATTATTATTATTATTACTATTATTATTTCCTTTGACATCTGGCGTTTACACATTTCTTTCCGGGTCCCGCCCAGGGACCTAAGGTTAGAAATGGCATCATGACACTTTCCACTGCAAAAAAAAAATAAAAAAATAATTACATAGATAAAGCCCTTCGTAAAGTGTGGGCTGTACTTGTCAGAACAATTTTTTGTATCTCTTTGAGGCATGGACTTCCAGGGATCCCTTCAATCAGCCTACTGGAATCTTTTCCAACCATTATTATTATTATTATTATTATTATTATTATTATTATTATAGCAATAGTATTTTTAAACGGTGTGAATTTCTAAAATAGGGTATAGTTATTATTATTATTTCCTTGGATTTCTGTTATATTCACATTACCTTCCGGCTCCCAACCAGAGACCTACGTTCAATAATGGCTTCATTACATTTTCCACTGATCGTTTTTGTAAAAAAAAAGATCACACATATCTTACATAGACAAAACTCCTCGCAATGTGTGAGCTGTACCAGTGAGTACATTTCTTTTTTGTATTTCTTTCAGACATGGGCTTACAGGAACCACTTCAATGAGCCTATTGGAACCTTTTCCAATCAATCTGAGAACCCCAACTGCAACTGGAATTATTGATATCTTCACGTGACACATTTTGTTTTAAATTTCCACTTTAGTATCGTTGTTTTTTGATAGTTTTTTTTAAGATTTTAAAAGATACAATCTGAAATTTTAAAAGATAGCAATCTGCAAGCACTGCTATATCTGTAAGAAAGTGCATTCTGTTCTTATAGTATTTGATCACGATTATTATTATTATTATTATTATTATTATTATTATTATTATTATTATTATTATCTTACAATTTTTTCATCTTATTTTCCCGTTTTATTGCAACATATACGTTGTTTTTACATTCTATGACTCTTTAGCAAGCATCATCAATCGTCAATAAAGAATAAGCTGCCAACGATATTTGAACCTGTAACCCTTGCTGTTGGCCTAATGACTTGAGAAAATAAAAAAAACGACCCAAGGGATGCGATAAAAACAGCAAAATAAGATAATAGAAAATCTAGTCAAAACTTAATAATACTTTTGTCCCATAATAGTTGTTGCATTTAATATATAAAATATGTATACAAATATAAGAACTATTATGGGACAAAGGTCGTAATAAGGCGCGTTTGTTACATCTGCCTACAATTTCTTTCTGAAATGTTTTAAGACAAAATAATGGAAATCATTTATCATCATTCCGATTATTGCCGTTGTCATAATCTCCCTCGTTCTCTAATTATCTCGTTCAATGATTTTGAGGAAACCGCTGTGAGAAAAGTCTTACTAATGACGTCACAATGGTTTTTTTCTTTTTTCTTTATCAGTTTTTGTTTCCTTTAATTACGACGTCTAATCTGTTAACATTATTGCTTCCAAGAAAGTTGTATTTATTATTTTAACTATCAAATCGTTTAGCTTAACGTCTTCGTTTCTTGATTACATCTTTGCTTCTTCATCTTTGATTGTCATAAAGACGTGATGCGTAAATGAAATATCGATTTGAATTATCGCCACCATGTTCGCAATTCAATCCAATATGCACAGAGCAATGCATTTTAAAATTAAATAATAGAGCTTCCTTTCGAGACGAATATTATTGCTTTTTTAACAGATATTCCTAATTGTTTACATAAACTCATTAGGATATTTTCAATTGTGAGAACAATTTTTTGCATTTTTTAAGGCATGGCCTACCAGTGTTCCGTTGAATGAATCTATCAGAACCTTTTACAATCAAATCGAGAACTCAAACTACAACTGGAATTATTGATGTTTTCATGTATCATTTTTTTTAGATATCAACTTCAAGATCCTTGTATTTTGATAGTTTCCAAAGATACATTATAGTCTGCAGAGACTGCCATGTTAATGAGAAAACACATTTGGTTTTTGTGGTCTTTGATTTCTATGTCTAGGTGATAAGCTTTGATTTTAACATTTATGAGTATTGTAGAGTCCCAAAAAATCGTTACAGATCCTGTGTTTTTAACCGGTTATGGGTGGTGTTCATATCAATCATTATTATTATTATTATTATTATTATTATTATTATTATTATTATTATTATTATTATTATTATTATCTCTTTGTTTTTGATAGTATGATTAACCGCCAAGACTCAACCAGAGATTTCAAGAGACAAGTTTCTTTTTACATCAGAAGATGCAAACAGATAAGATGTTTCCGCTGACATGAAATGGAAAGATTATATTGAATCACTTGCTAGAGTTACTGTTAGAAATGTTGGTTCACTGTGTTGCGCTAGACATTTTTCTTACAAGAATCTATCTTACATATATATATAAGTCTACCATCCCTCCTTGCTTTGAATATTACTTTGAATATGGTGTGGTGCTCCTGCTATATGTCTATATAGATTAGTGATAAAAAACAAAGAAAACTCTGCAATGCTATTGGTCCCTACCTGTCAACTCTATTTCAGTCACTTTCCTACCACCGTGACATAACATCTCTTTGCTGTTTCGATAAATATTTTCATGGTAATTGTTCTTTTGAACTTTACTCGATGGTAGCTAGAATTTATTAATTTAAGCGCAGTACTAGATTGGCAATAAGTTCTCACTATTTGAAATGGCTAGATGTAACCAGAAATTATATGCTAACAGCTACTTTTCTCGCACTTCTGACTAGTGGAACTCTTCCGGTTTCTTGTTTTCCAGTCAACTTTGATCTTCAAAAATTTAAATGTATTATCAATCGTGTCTTCTTAATTCCTGTTCTTTTATTGTTCTCTCTCCTTAATAGTGTTTTTTCTCATATTCTCTAACACTCAGCAACCCACCACCTTGCGTCTTAGTGGCTTTATTGCCTTGATTGGGTTGAAATCATTTTAAAAAACGTAAAAAAGGTCTCATGCAATTAGTAAAATGCAATTGTAGTCACTGCATGGATATGAAAAGTACCCATGTTTATGATTTTTTTATAATTCATATATTTTTAGGGCTGCCAAGAATTTGATCTACATGTTTTTGATACTTTTGATAGATTTCCCAGTTCTAAAACCAACAGGTAATGTTATCTTGAGATGCTAAATTCGACTGATTTCTATCTAGAGTTACTTTTATCTTCCTAGTTTCTAAAACCTTATCATATATATGCTTTTGCCATCTGGGTCTGCAACATCTATAAAAAGACGTGTATTACTATTATTGTTTTATTTGCTTTGGTTTCTGGTGTTGACTCATTTCTTTTCAGGTCCCGACCAGAGACCTAACGTCAGAAATCGCATCATAACATTTTCCATAGAGCAGTTTTGAAAAGAAATCGCGCATATTTTACATAGATAAAGCCCTTAGTAAGGTGTGGGCTGTACTTGTGAGTTCAATTTTTGTATTTCTTTGAGGAATGGGTTACCAGGGATTCCTTAAATGAGTCTAATGGAATCTTTTCAAATCGATCCGAGGGTTCCAAATAAAACTCGAATTGTTAATGTCCTCATGCGCCACATTTTATCATTATTATTATTATTATTATTATTATTATTATTATTATTATTATTATTATTATTATTATTGTTGTTGTATTTGTTGTTGTATTTCATTTGGTTTCTTGTTTACTCATTTCTTTCCGGGACCCGACCAGAGACTTACGGTCAAAAATGGCATCATGATATTTTCCACTGAGAAGTTTTGAAAAAAATTCGCACATATTTTACATAGATAAAGCCCTTTGTAAGATGTGTGCTGTACTTGTGAGTACAATTTTTTCTATTTCTTTGAGGCATGGGCTGCCAGGGATTCCTTAAATGAGTCTATTGGAATCTTTTCCAATCAATCCGAGGGCTCCAACTACTAGAATTGTTAATGTCCTCATGCGCTACATTTTATTATTATTATTATTATTATTATTATTGTTTTACTTCATTTGGTTTCTTGTGTTGACTCATTTCTTTCCGGGACTCGACCAGAGACTTAAAGTCAGAAAATCGCATCATGACATTTTTCCAACCAATCCGAGTGCTCCAACTACAAGTGGAAATGTTAATGTTCTCATGCGCCACATTTTTTGAGATTTCGATTTCAAGGTCCTTGTATTTTGATAGTTTTTCGAAGAACTTCAAAGATATTTTGCAGTCTTCCGGGACTGCAATGTTACTAAGGAAGCACATTTTGTCTTTGCAGTCTCTAATTACGATGTCTGGCCGATTAGCTTTCATTGCTCTGTCTGTGTGTATTGAAAAGTCCCATTAAACTGTACAAGTCCTATCTCCGTAACCGGGACTGGGTGGCGTTCTTAACAATTTATTTCTGTTACCTTTACGTAAATGATGCAGATTTTCCAATGCAGATATTGGCCCACTCTGTCGTGCCGAGTTTTATATTCAGTGGGTGCCAATACAAGATGGTGACTTGTTTCTGGATATTTATCACAGAATCTAAATTTTGGTCTAACAATTTTTCAGTATGTGTGCTTGTTGATTTCTAGTTAGCAAACATTGGTCCTTTGCAGCAAGAATAAAATATTCTGTTTCAGCTTTAAACCCTGCACTACGTAGCCACTGATGGGTACAGGGTTTGTCTACATCAGCTTGTATAGCACGGGCGGAGTATTGACCGTGAAGCGGTTTATCTTGGCATCGTTTCTGTATCTGGTCGGTTGTATTTACCTTTCCTTTATTATTATTGTTATTATTATTATTATTATTATTATTATTGTTGTTGTTGTTGTTGTTGTTATTATTATTATTATCATTATTATTATTATTATTCGCCGTTTATTGTTTTCGAATTAAGGTTTTTTATAATACTTTATTCGATTCAATACTAGGGAAAAATGAATGACAAAGTAGAAATTTTTTTTTCATTGTGACGCGTTTCGCCCTTTAGCACTTCATCGGACTAAATTTGTTATGTTGGTGCGACTACACATGCGCACGAATGAGGGGTGCTGAGAATTTTTATTTTTTATTTTTAAATCAAGCCGATTTAATTCCCAGCATCCCTCGTTCGTGCGCATGTGTAGTCGTACTAATATAACAAATTTAGTCCGATGAAGTCCTAAAGAACGAAACACGTCACAGGAAAACATTTCTACTTTGCCATATATTTTCCTCAATATTGTTCTTAATATATAAAAATATCTATATCGTTATCTCATAACAATGTTAATAAGCAATTTTAATGATATTGAAAAATATTGTATTATTTTATACTTTTACATGTAGAACATATATCTCCCCACTCCTGTAAAACCGACTTGCTACTCAATCCGAAGCAGCGAATCCTAATTGGGGAAAGCTGTGGCTATCTACTCTATAGGGAATCAACAGGTTCAGAAAGAAAAATGAATAGAAATTGTCTAAATAAAGAAATCCTACAAGGCTTGGAAAACATTCTTTAAAATCCAAGTTTTTTAACTTGGGCTCGGAAATCAACCACTGCTACTGAAAGACGAAACTATCTTGACTCCTCGTGATCAACAACTCTTTTTTTCTTTTGGCATAAAATGTACCTAGCCATACTGTCGTTAAATTATCCGCATTTTTATTACTTTGAATCAGATTATGGATTTATATATTTAATTTGAACTTTGTACATCAAGCGACGAATTTGCTCGGTCTTTTAACCGGCGGGATTTACTGGGTGCATTCAAATTGTGTTGATGGAACGATAACATACGTAAGACACTGACAATATCGATGACACAACGTTTTTCCTGAGGGTGTTTTGTCGCGGATCAAGTTGGGTGATTTATAATCTAATTCAAAATGGAGATTCTGGAGAAACGATTGTAATGGCTTAAGGTTAGAGAAATGGATTGGTTGATCGACTTCGAGAGAGAGAGAGAGGAGGGAATGGGAGGACCGTCTGAGGAGAAATAAAGTTAAGATAGGGAAAAAGCAAAACAACGAAGAAGGGCGGGAAACAGGCTGAGAAGGGAAGTAAATGAGAACAAGAAAAAAGGAAGGATAGTAAAGATAGGAAACAATAAATGATAGAAAGAAAGAAAAGAAAGAAAGAAAGAAAGAAAGAAAGAAAGAAAGAAAGAAAGAAAGAAAGACAGAAACAATTTAATGCAAATGATGTTCCATCGGATTTATATATCATAACGGTTGTTTTCTAATTTTCTTAAATCTTTCTACTGATTTTGTTTCTTTCCTTCTCATGCCTTTCGTAGTTATTCGATCAAGGAACCCTTCTCCATGACAACATTCCCATTTTTACCGGACATTTATCGACAGAAGCATCTGCGAAGTCTGAATAGACAAACTACTTTTATTGATCGAGGTAAAATTGAATTTTAAAGCAAATTTGCGGAAAATAGAAAAACTAGAAGTTGCTTCTTTTTTCTTTTTTTTTTACTTTGGTTACATATTGTATAATATACGAGGGTCGGATGTGCATGTGGTCCAGTGGTTAGTGCTAGTTCAAATTCTAATCGAGTTCGTTAAGAATAACGAAATTGAGAGCGACCAGTCGAGTTCAAATTCTTACCGAGGCTATTGCTTTCGCTTTCACTTTCACTTTCACAGAAATCACCTTGAGAAAGTTATCAATCCATCTCTTTTCTTTCCGGCTATAGGATAAATAGCAAGGCAAACCGAGCTCCCTACTTGGTAAATTGGTAACCATTTCGCTCGAATATTTTGACGTAAATACCCTTAGGAAAGATATTAATCCATATCTTCTTCCGCCAGTAATGAGTTAAATAGGAGTGATCACTAGGATCTCTACACATGTTTGTCAGCCAGCCTAGAGGAATAACGACTCTGAATTTAAAACCCTACGTATCCCTAGTATAGCGCATGCGTAGTATGCAGCTAATCAAAGGATCCTGATGTTCTCTATAATCTCGACCTACGAGAGCATCGATGTATTATTTATTTATTTCTGAGGTTCGCTACAAAAGTAACACTTATTTTATTATATAGATCCAAGAGATGCGGATATTGGCTGTATGGTTTTAAATTTACTTTTTACTTTTTTTTATCTTCTTACAAATAGCAGGTGAGCGTATGTCTGGTAAAATAAACAGAATCTGCCCATAGAATTCCTCCATACTGAAGAAATACACCCAGTGACAGTTATTGATGCTTGCTGGATGTTTATTTAGACCAAATTATGGATAAAAACACAGCATGGGCTGGATAATGTGTTTGATTGAAAAGATGGATCGACTCTGCTCTTGCAGAATTTTACGAGCCCGGAGCAAACACAATTGTTCATTGCTCGTGAAAATTCATAACCTGTAGTAGAGGCTATGTGGAAAATAATTTTGTGGCTGAAAACGTCCTCATGATCCAATGCTGTTATTGGGTTTCTGTATTCTTTGTAATTTATATGGAAACAATAGAAGACGTGGCTTTCAGATCTTCTTTCGTGTGATTATATTTTTTACAAATATAGCATGTACAACTATCTGTAGTATGTGACACTTCAGATGATGCCAAAATAGACTTTGCACTCAGTGTCTAACAGAGAAACTAGGTGTGTAGGTTGGCTGAGGTTCAGATCCCACTCCTCACTAGATGTTAGTAGCTGCCCACAACATGTAATCATGTCGTTGACCTATCTGCGTTTAGGATGTGCCCACGTGGGTCAAACCGGATGACAAGTAGATATATAAGCACCCACCATATAAGCACCCGCTATATAGAGTAGGAGGAAGTTTCTTACATCAATGCAAGAATGAAGAATCCATATTGAGAAAAAAATACACCCACCCTCTCACCAACTGTTACTGAGAAAATCCAGAGCTAAATAAACAGTGTAATATTGCATATGAAAGATTTAGTCTTATATACTCATAAATAAACATATGATATCACAGCATTAAGTATTTTTCTTGGTTCCAGCAATGCTGTTGTATTGACAGACTCAACCCCTCTGCAAATCTTGAACCTATAATACTTAGGGTATAGCTCTAAGTATGCCAATAATGTATGTACTGGTTGCACTCGGGCATATCTTTCTTTTGTAGTATATGTCTCACCTCATATGATGCCAAAATAGACTTTGCATTCAGTGTCTATCAGAGAAGCCAGATGCATCAGTAGTGTGCAGATATATCATTATGCAAAAATCGGGTCCGTGTGAAAGGGCGGCCTGCAATTTTAACATCATCTGTATATTACTTTATACTATGCTTGAAATAAGATTTGATTTTATAAAAATATACCAGAATTGTCTATAAGAGTACAGACGTCTTTCTTCAGCTTTGATATTTTTTCAAGTACAACAGAATTATCCTACACTTAGAAATAAAAAAAAAGAAATTACTGGTTAAATCTTAAAAAATATTGAAAGGTCCACCATGAAAGAAATTCACGTAAAAAAGAACACTGTTAAAAGGTCAGTGTCTATGAACGGATCAAATATACCAAAGCGAAACTTTGATAAAACACAATAAAAGAAAACAATGAAGTGTTCAACTCTAAAGAAAAAGAAAACAGACGAAGTTCTAATGCAAGTCGAATATTTATTTTTTTTTAAGCGTATCACCCCAAGCAAGGCTGGAGGCCACTATCACGCAAGGGGTTATAGAAGGGTTGGAGGAAGAGCAGATAGGAGTGGTAAAGGAGAGGATGTGGAGAAAGAGAAAGACAGTGGATCGATCAAGGCAAGGGGGTTATCTGGTCAAACATTAGTATAATATCGAGAGAGCATATATATTTTATGTATGTCAAAACATCTGTATGTATTAGACCGAGTGGTTCGTTTTCCGCCTTTGTGACTCGAGTTCGAATCTCACCATGGTCGATTTCCTTGATGTTATCGGAGCGATCACAGTGATCACATCTTTGGAAAGTACCTTAAAATCATACCACGTGTAGACGGAACAATTTGAGAGCTAGCACGAAGTCAAAAGTCGTCGTGACCGAGGGTTTGAGCTTGCTGGCCTTGTTCAGGCTGTTGATCACGTAAGATAATGCGTTCTCTCCCAGAAACTGTAACTAAGGTCTATTCACTATAATGCAGTGTAAAAGTACACAAATTGGAATAAACACAAATGTGCCTTAGCATGCGTCCGGATCAAGGATTGATTAGCCGCCCTAGTAGACAGGGAGTACAGGGACACGAGTGGCCAGCTATACGATGTATTAGGTTGAGTCATAAATAAATTCCGTTCTCTCTTTTTTTTATCAATATTATTCTTCAAAATGTAAGATACAATTGCATTTTATTCAATTAAATATTCACCATTATTCGCAAAATCTTGTTGCCACTTATTGGGCAGGTCTTCTATTAGTACCTATTACGTAAAAACGAATTCTTGAATCTTGTTTTCATTAAAGTAATTTTCTCCATCAATGCGTTTTGCAACAATCAGAAAAAGCTTAGTGGTTAGAAAGTTCGCATTCTGATCATGAGACGCGTGTACAGATCTCACTATCGTTGATTTGTCAGGACTGGGGAGGCGACCCCAGCGTGCACCACATTTGGAAAGTGTCTGAAAACCATTTCCAAGAATTGTGAGTGAAATTGGGTAGACGAAACTGTTCGGAAGGTGTCGATGATTGTGTTATCACGATGTCACAAGTCATCATGACTGAGGGCATGACCGAGTTTTTACTGGGTCTGTTCAAACCATTGATCTCACCAGGTTATGTACTATCCCCCAGAAACTGTAACTGGGGTCCACTCAGCATAGTTGCAGTATAAACGAAAGGTGGGCTCTGTAGGTGTTGAAGAAACACAGATGTGCCTGAGCAGGTGTTTGTAACTGGGATAGACGAGACAATTTAGCAGACGGCCATACAAGCAACCGGCCATTATTTATCTATGTTTTTTGTGTATCTATAATTGTATGTTCATATATATTCTATATTAAAGTAATATATAAATACATCATTTTGTTGTATACGCAGAATAGTCCGGATTACATACGGATAATAAAGTTACTTGCATCTGGATAGAAAATTCATTGAGAAAGTATATATGAAATAGAAAGTGGAGTAAGAAAGGATGCGTCATATTATCAGATTTATTAAAACTAAAGGGTGAGGCGACCTTGAGAGAACTGGAAGTCCAACCAAGAGTTATTGTTGGTGGACACAATCTTAACAGCATAAGGTACACCGTGTTGATGACAGACAAAGAAAGAAAACTACAGACAACTCCTAGATTTGCTACAACCACGGAAAGTGCTCGGACGAATGACCTTGGTTCCGCCAGGTCTAACCTTCACGGCTAGTACCCGCCATGTCACTTCTATTGTAGCAAACCACACACATTCTCTCTGTATTCTATCGATGAGAAGTAAGTTCCACTCGAACAGCTTCTCGCAAATCACTGATCCGTGAAACAGACTCCGAAGAGGATGTTTCCCCGCTCACTGCTCGTACTTGGTATAACGATAAACTATATCCGGCAGCAAGGCCTCTGATCTTAAAGTTTTGGGGAGCGTGGAACCATCTCTTATTTTGCTGTTGTCCTTATGTTCATCTTAACCCGAGGTGATAGCATCTGTTAGGGTCCCAGCTATAAGCAAATAGTGAATCCAAAAAATGGGGTCAAAACACTATGAAAGTATAAAAATATATTTTTATTGTAAAAATACGAGCAACACATTTTTTTAAAAATTTATTACCAGCAATACATTTGACTCTCGACAGAAATACTCTACAAAAATGCCCCAGTGAAACCTGATCTCCAATCTGATTTCTTGCAATGAATAATTATTCTATTCACACAGTCCTATCCTAAAAATCTTGTCGGCATTAAATAACATATAGAGAAACGTTTCTCAATCTGTCTACCCCTGTGTAACCCTTAAAATAAATTACATGTCTCAAGGAAATCCCGCACAAAAACAAAATTATATACCATATCTTTCTCATTTTATTTTCAGCATAGTTCATGTAGTAAATATCATAGTATTTTTTTTTTAAATAGTTTAAGAAAAAATTAATACTTCTTTGTCAGATTTTTCGGTAATGCTAAATAAAATTCATACTGATTGTTTATAATACTTCGTCGGGGAGTAAAAAATAAACATAACTAACCAATATCATATACCTATAATATAAATGTAAACAGAACGAAAACAGATAATTGCTGCATCAGTTTTTTTTTAGCTTTTTTTTATCCTTTACTGGTGTTGAAACTTGACTAATGCATGGAATAATAATGCAAACACAAAATGTAGTTAGAATAAAATGTATTGAAACAAGAAAGTGTACACAATATTTACATATAGTCTTTTGTATATTCCTGGGAAGACCGTTCCTGGAGAATGTGTTGACTAAGTCGCAGTCGGGCAGAGTCTCTAGTTGGATCTCTTGATTTGCCTCCCTGTCTTCCGGTACCAACCATATTTATATCGTCGGTATTCCGCTATGCAAATTAGGTGGATCCTACCACAACAACTGGCAATGTTGAAAAGACATAAGATAAATCAAAGCAAAATGTCCTGTGAACCGATAAATGATTCTTCTTCAAAAATCACCACATTGGGTGATTAGGTATTTCTGTAAAAATAAAGATAAAGAAATAAGTAACTTTAAGTACAGGTCCCGTTCGCTGAGTGGGCACTGATTAGTAAAGGTGGATTCACACTGGCGCCGTACAAAATATATTCCCAGTGATTGTTATATTTTTTAATGCCATAATAGGTTAGATAGGATGATGTCTATATTACAATATTACAAAAATCAATAACATATTGTGTGTGTTTAGTAATATTACGTACATGAAATTAAATAAAAAGTCAAAAGTGCATTAGCTTATCTCACCTGTTCTCGCGGAACTCTTGTGGACCTTTTGTGGAACCTTGAGGTTCCGGGGAAGCCCGGTTGAAAAATGCTGCTATAGAGGTTGATATGGCGTAAAACAAAATAAATCAAACCAAACCAAACCCGATTACTACAATCTTAACCTGTTCAAGTGTAGAGTTAACCGTTATCTTCCCCTTCTATCCATATAAACTGCCCCTTAACGTAACCCTCTACCTCGAGTGGCCCCCAGGGTTTGTACAGGGTGAACCTTACTGTAAAAAAAGAAGATAATATATTAATGGAAAGCGAGAAGAGAGGACTGACCATCATTTGCAAGAATGTATGTAAGCAAGTGGTGATATCCCAAGATAAGAGGTACGAAATGGAAACGTTAGAATCAAGCGACTGTAGAAATTTAACAATCTGGGATATTATTATAACAGACGAGGAAAAATATGACACAAAAATTCGAAAGGGTATTAGAATAGGGAAAGATGCCTTCCAAAAATTAAGCAAAATATTAAGAAACAGGAAAATAAATTTCGTTAGAAACAAAGAAAATAGTACTGAACTGTTATGTAATATCAATATGCATAAAAAACAGTGTATACTGAACAATTTCCTCACAGACGAAAAGGAAACTTGAGGCAGCAGATATGTGGTTCTACAGAAGGATACTGAGAATACCAGGATCATGTGAGCAAGGAGGAAGTTTTAATGATAATGCAAAAAAAAAAAAAATAGAATCACAAAGATAGAGCTGAAATTTCTAGGGCACAGGAAATAAGCCTTGGAGAATTTGGTACTCATAAGACTTATTGAAGGCAAGAGTTGCAGAGGGAAACAACAAGTAATCAATCTAAAGAGCTTGTTCAAATGGATGGCAGAACTGCCAGTGGGACTTAAAAGGACAATCATTCATTTGACCATTTGTTTTAATCATTTCACTCCAAGCAAAGCAAAAAAGCCACGAAAACGCAAGCGATTACTGAGTGTGAAAGAATATGAGAAGAAAAAAGATTATCATGGATTGGCATTGCATTTGAAATTCTGAATATCAGTGTTGACTGGAAAGTAAGAACCTGGAAGTGAGTTCCACATACGATAAGTGCAAGAGAAGAAACTGCTAGCATAGAACTTACGGTTACATTTAGTCATTTCAACAGTAACACGATGACAACTAGCTGACAATCTATTACTGACTTTAAATTCATAAAGTCGAGGTGCCTAAGAGGAATGCTCATCGGAAAAATTACCATGAAAATATTTATACAAAGGCACACGGCGGTTGGAAACTAACCGACGTCAAGAAAGGATAGAAAATAGTGGGGAGCTATAATCGCCCACGATCTGAAAGAAATATCGTATATAATATACCCATGATTTTAAGAAATTTTAACAATGTATCCGAAGCAAATATAGCACAGACTATGCCACTGCCCTTTGTGAACAGTAGTCAGAGTAGCCAGATTTTCTTACAGTTGAAAACCTAGCAATAAATAAATTGCAAAATGACTAATAATTTTGAATTCCATTATTTTTAAACAATCTCGAACAAAACAAAAAATTCGTTAGAAATAATAAAAAGCGTATTGAACTGTTACGTAATATAAATCCTCCTATATAAGTGTGAATGCTGGACAATCTCCTCACAGATGAAGACGAAACATGAAATAACAGAAATGTGGTTCTACAGAAGGATGCTGAGAATACCATGAACGGAAAATATGAGCATCGAAAAGGTCTAGAAACAGTGGCAACAAAAAGGAGACGCATACTTAACATCTGGAAGAGACGGTTGACATCTATAGGACGCTTAATGAGGAAAGAGGGTGTGGAAAATTTGATACTCACAGGACAGAGTAGATTGAATACAAGAAGGATAAATAAAAGCAACGCATGCCCTACCTAGCGAGCTTTAGTAAATGGATATCGGAGAAAATTTTAGGAGAGATTTTAAAAATTTATTAAGGGCTACAAAGGACATGGCGGATAGAAGAAGAAAAAGAAGAATGAGGAGGAAGAGGAGAAGAAGAAGAAGAAGAAGAAGAAGAAGAAGAAGAAGAAGAAGAAGAAGAAGAAGAAGAAGAAGAAGAATGAGGAGGAGGAGGAGGAGGGGGAGAAGAAGAAGAAGAATTCGATTTGCTAATAAGAACAAAGCCAATTCAAAATTTAGTAGCGCCGAATTTTCATATGTAACCCAGTGTCTGAATAACACATTATCCTCTGTCTAAAGTGATGCACATATGAAAAATGTGAGAGATGTATTTCCTCAGAAATGTTACAGAAATCCAGAAATTCTCCACACTGAACCCTTTTCTATGAGTAAAGAAATACATGAATTCTCGAATATCTGTAGCATTTTTATTCCCGTGTCTATGTGTGTCTTTGAGTAAATGTATGCATGTGCAGAGCCTCTGTGCGCAATTTCATCGATAACAATGGCTTGGGGTCTCTGTTCCATTGATTATCCACGGATGAGGAAGTAAATATAACCGAGACGAGGTAACTTGTCGGGAAACAGTGGTTTTGATCAATATAGTATCTAATCGTCAAAGATGTTCTCTACACCGTCGGGGTTCACGTTTGGCTGAACGAAAGCTGTGAAAAAGGCAGATCTCTCCTTTCAAATATGGTATCTTGTTCCTCGCTTGAATGGTTATCAGCTTTTGACTTATTGAAACTGACGTAATTTCGTATTGGAATTTTTGCAGCCTATATGTGTTTGCCATCTTTCAAGCAATTTTATGATTCCCCCCCCTTTGTTTCTTTCTGAGCAAAGAACCGATCTAGGTGTCTTTCGCAATCTTCTTGTAAAATGATTTTTTTCATCAAGAGAATTCTGTAAAAACCGAAAGCACTAATCTGAAGTTGCAATATTTGAGGAATACGGTAAATAAGTGACAACTTAGCAGCCAAGCTGTAACAATTTTTCCAGGTCATCAAACAAACATGCAGTAAGTTTTTTTTATATATTAAGGTTCACCCAATTCAAGAGAGGAGAGCCACTCAAGGTAGAGTATTACTATTAAAATGGTTACAGTTAATGAGGTACGGGATAAGAATGAAAGAGGGGGTGGTAAGAAGAAAAAATTATGATGATAAAGACAATGAATAACAATTGACGCTTGACTTTAGAAGGTTACGATTGTTGTGATTGGGAAAGCATCCACGGGGGAATTTGTTACATAAACTAATAGTTCTTAGAAAAAATCTGTGACTTTCTCTTTACAAATGGAATACGGGGGAAATGCGGGTAACTCGATTTCGTGGATGTAGAATTACGAGTCCTATCTACGAATGTTTGAAATAGTGGAAATAAAGGGTGGAACTCGTCTGAACATTTGCTCTGGAAATGACAATAGACGTGTAACGTTGCATCTGTGGGGAAAAGGGCTGTAGAGTTGAAAACAAGTGTTCCTCAACAAAACCCCGAAAATTGATTTTGAACTACATCAAGCCTGGAAAGTGAAAAAAGCTGCTCACTGTGTCGATGGCCGCCTTTAATTATTACGGTCAGAATCTGTATTTATTTCAAACGAAGGTGATGATTATTTTTTTTTATTTTTCAGTAGACTTTTCGGTCAAAACAGAGAAGGGATGATTCTACAACATTGTGCAAATTAATTAAAACAAAACTAATAATTCCGTTATTATATAATATTTTCGTATTTTTCCAATGAAGCATGACCCAATGCACATGTTAGTACTTCGTATATCCATTCCACGAAGTCGTTCCTTGCAGATTGACAACAGATCCTCGATTGGATTTAAATCAGGAGATAGTTCTTTGATTTGCTCACTGCTAAGTCTTGCTAGTAAATTCGTGTAGCGTTACAATTTTCATACGCTTCCTTGGGGTAACGTCCATCGCAGACAATTGCTGTAGGACAACTAATCGACAGTCGAGACAATGGTGTCTGGGCGTGATAAAAATCTGATGCAATCACGGGTGATGCCAAATTTTTCAAGGCCAAATAAATTTTATCATGCACCCCGAAAATAGATTCATATTACTGCACACCACTGCAAATGAGCTAATCTGAGAAAAAAATAGAAATCGATTACACCCTGTCACTCCAGTGGGCCTAAAACTGGCCTTATGGTGAAAGAAAGGAAACTAAAGCGTTTGTTTCAATTAATTTGCACAAGGCTGTACGTTGTCGGTGGCCAGTTTAATGACAGAATGCACGGTTGTCAACGAAAGAAATATTCCAAGATATGAGATACGTATTGAGGGTGTCAAAATCAAGCAGGTACAAAAATTCATCTGGCTGCTGTGGTAATAGACTACGGAAATTTTGCCAAGGAAATCCGAAGGCGAAAATTTTTAATAAAAGGCGTCTTTCAGAAACTAAGCAAAGTATGAAGATATAGGAAATTAAAGTTAGATAAATTATCGTTAGAAACAAAGAAAAGAGTGTTGAACTGACATGTAATATCTAATCTCTTATATGATAATAAATGCTGGACAATTATCTCGCAGATGAATAAGAAACACGAAGTAATAGATATTTGGTTCTACTAGATTATCAAAGATCTATGGCAGTAAATGTTAGACAATTATCTCATAGATGAAGAAAAGACTTGAAGTAACAGATATTCGATTCTACTAAAATGCCCTTAAAAACAAAGAAAAGATTGCTGAACTACATCAAATCTCTTATATGGCAATGAATGTCAGACAACTATCTCTAAGATAAAGAATAAATTAAAAGTAACAGAGATGTGGTTCTCTCGCCGAATGCTAAGAATGCCAAGAACAAATCATGTATGTAATGAGGAAGTTTTAAGAAAAATAAGAGTGACAAGAAAACGTATACTTACAATGAGAAAGAGACAATTGAATTTTTTATAGCATATAATAAGAAAAGAAGGCTAGAAGATTTTAATACTCACATTACATATTCCAAGGCAAGGGAAGCAGGACAAAACAAAAAGTAACCAGATGGCGCGTTTTAGCTGGTCCAAAGTTCCTCTTTTATGGTACGATCTCTTTCCTACAGCAAGCTTAATAAGTAAAAGTTCTGAATCACATCTCCCAGCCCACACACATCTCACACCGAAATAGAGACTGAATGGAAACAGTATTGTCGCTTTTACTTTCTCTGAGTTATCCTGCACAATTAAAGGCGTCTTTCTTCCACTCACAACTTGTTTAATATTATTTAATGATAATGATCGTATATCGCTGCAACTAGAAGTTACGGTGAGCATGATGGCACCTAATAAAAAATGAGGAAAGAGAGCTTCGTGAATTTAACATTCACATGGCACTTATACGACAAAAGAACGAAAAGAAAGCAGTAAGTATCCTACTTGTGGAAAGTTATGATCGCCAACTTCTTGAATCGATTCCTGAGTTCTTCGATTCCTGCCATATACATAAGCATCACCTAGGCACCTTGAGACGGTGTAATGGTTAGCAAGCTTGTCTCGCTCGAACAATTACGACTGAGGAGTGAGTTCGATCCTCAATGGGTGCCCCATACTTTCGGCCTTGTGTCACATCTAAGCTACGCTGGGAAAATTACATAGCATTATCTTGGAGGAAAACCGATTTTGGGTACGATTAGTAGTGCTTCATTTCGCTTTCCCACTATCTTTTGTGATTCATGTTGTTGTAAAGTGTCTATTATCATCAGCCATAACAATTTCTTTTTAAAACCGACATTTACATAGGAGAATGTAGTTTTTTTTTTTTCGCGGAAGCCACACATCAAAGCAACTAACATAACCAAAATGAGGCAATTTTGTTTTCGACGCTTGATTTAGATATTTTGAATATGTTGATCATTTCTCCCATCATATAATATTGTTTATTCCCAAATAATTTATTTATCTAATCAATGTCACCATTGGCTGGGATAGCAGTGAAGCATCGATCAGCGAGAACTATCAAGCACTAAAGTTCGCAAATCGTTCCTTCATTTACAAGGCTTTTTCTTTAAACAGCACATTTTTTGCCTTTTGGTTTATTTTTACATTACCTAAAACAAAAAGAAATGTATTAAACTAAATAATTCTTCTTTCATCTTCAGTGTTAGAATCAATAGTTAAAATATGTCAATTTTAATAGTTTCGTGGAATATACACTACTATGAAAGTTGTTAATATACAAAAAAATAAAGCGATCCTTTTAAACAAAACAATTATTATGGCATCTAATTGACTAAAACAAAACAAATATTTGGGCTAACACATTAGTTTGGTTTGGTTTATTTTGTTTTAAGGCATATCAACCTCAATGGGTTATTTAATGCCGACAAGATTTTTAGGATAGGTTCGTATGAATAGAATATGTATTCTTTGTAAGAAATCAGTTTGGTTTGGATTGTTTTGTTTTACAGCATATCAACCTGAATGGGTTATTTAATGCCGACCAAATTTTCATTGTTGGCAATATTTTTTTTTTCTAAAAATTTATTTCTGGTAATATTTTTGCCTTCAAAAATCTATTTCTGGTAAGAATTTTCCTTTACTGGTAATATTTTTTTCAAAAAATATATTACTGGTAATATTTGTTTTTCAAAAATGTATTGTTGGTAATATTTTTTTACAAAGTATTTCTGGTATTAAAACCTATTTTTACATTTTCCTAGTGTTTTGACCAGAGATTGGGGGTTAATTATTTGCCCATAGCTGGGACCCTAACAGGTGCTACCACCCTGGTTCAGAGTGGACCTGGGAACATCAGCAATTAAGCGGTCCACGCTCCTCGAAACCTCCTGACCAGAGGCCTTGCTGTTGGACGTACTTTATCGTCTTACCCAGGACGGGCTAACAAATTAGTAAGACATTACTGTAGGCAGGGCCTATAATACTGCACACTCTGTAAAGGCTAAGAACTTAGATGGGGCCACTTAACAAGTAAATACTTAACAAACTAAAATATAAATAACCAATATTTATCTATCACCAGACTGAGTAAATGTCTGCAGACTACAATATATGAAACCAATGTTTACCTATACCCTATAAATTATTTCAGACTCAAATGAAAATGTCAAATATAGATCTTTTCTGTTAATTCACCTCAAAATATTAATTCACGTCAATGTAAAAAGAATTTATATTTACTAAAATTCGCATCAAAATTCAAAAATGTCCTTTAAAATTTGTTATGAATGCATTCATTGTTATTTTTTGTCTTACGTCTCCAAAGGAATTCCAACCATTAAGAGTCTATCATGCTGAGATGAGTCCCGAACATGGACTTATTCTTCATTTTGGTGTTCCGCCAGGTACTTTCCATTGTTTACGTGTGAGTGGTGTTTCTGGGTCAACGAAATTCATACTATGATTTACAGTCAGATGGATATAATTTGGATCATCCTTCAAAGATGTATATCCTTTCCAACAAACCGACACAATCGTAGTCCCAGGTAAAATATAGCTTCGGATTGTGTCCAATAATATGGAGGCTGTTCCATCTGGAAATTTCATGGCAAGCTAAACAAATTTTGATGTTAAATTTCTAATTTCAAAAGAATGCCAAAAATTTCATAAGAAATACAAACAAACTTTGATTTAAAATTTATAATTTCAAAACAATGTCAAAGATATATTAAAAAAAAGCAAACTTTGATTTCAAATTTATAATATCTTAGGGTGAATTAATATTTGCGATAAGTAATTTTACATTATTTGGGGGTGAATTAATATTTGCGATAAGTAATTTTACATTATTTGGGGGTGAATTAATATTTGCGGTAAGTAATTTTACATTATTTGGGGGTGAATTAATATTTGCGATAAGTAATTTTACATTATTTGGGGGTGAATTAATATTTGCGATAAGTAATTTTACATTATTTGGGGGTGAATTAATATTTGCGATAAGTAATTTTACATTATTTGGGGGTGAATTAATATTTGCGATAAGTAATTTTACATTATTTGGGGGTGAATTAATATTTGCGATAAGTAATTTTACATTATTTGGGGTGAATTAATATTTGCGATAAGTAATTTTACATTATTTGGGGGTGAATTAATATTTGCGATAAGTAATTTTACATTATTTGGGGGTGAATTAATATTTGCGATAAGTAATTTTACATTATTTGGGGGTGAATTAATATTTGCGATAAGTAATTTTACATTATTTGGGGGTGAATTAACAGAAACGATATCTATTCCAGAACCAAGTCAATGCTTACAGACTCAAATGTAAACGACCAATGTTTACTTTTCCTAATTAAAGTATATAATGAAAAAGATTTTTCTTATGATGTAAGACTGACATTACCTAAAACCGAAACTGCATATTGTAAATGTAGAAAGTAATGAGAAATCAACGCTGGAAACTGTGAAAAAGTTTTATTTATCTGTCTATATTTCTAAGGAGCATATCCTCATTTACCTTTCTACAAACCAGGTGTATGCTTACAGACTCAAATACAGCTTTCAAAAATAAGCTTATTTCAAGTAATTCAACACTAATTAAATAATACGATCACCCAACGCAGTTGTTTAAACTTTGTTCAAAATTATACTTCAAACCGATTTTACAGCAGTCAGTCTCAGAATTTGAAATAACACCGGTTTAAAAAAAATACAACTTTCAATGAAGTCAAAATGTATTTTTGTGGCTGTCATTATATAGTAGAAGTCCATTTAACCAATTAAGTACTAATGAAGAATAATCTGTCAAAATGAAATTTCTTTTGACTCACATATTAATCAATATGTTTTCAAATATTCCTTAGAGAAAATGATACAGAACGCGCTGTCAGTGCCATTTTTAATCATGAATTTTCTTCTCACATTCAAATTTAAGAAATTAATTGGATCTAGCAGGCTAAAAGAACTTGACTTAACAAATCCATGTAAGATAAGTTTAAAAAACAACACTGAAAAATGCCGTGAGTTAGAGTAAATAGAACAGTTAACCTATTTTCATTTGGACTACTCTATAACCGACGTCCTTGTCTGTGAATTCTGACGGTATTAATTATTCAGGAAAAGCCGTTTCTGTGGATCATCATTTGTATACCGTGTCTCTTCAGGACTCTTTACACTTCACTGTTCCTTGTAACCCTAACCAACGGTTGACACTTTACCATCTTGTGAGTATTGAGTTTTCCAAGTCGTCCTTCCTCAAAATATATTCTGAAAATGTCTCTTTCTGGTTTTAAATATAAATGTCATTTTACATGGAAATGCTGAACTATTATGTAACAAAAGTCCTCCGATTTACACTATTTACATTGTTCGGATTGTTGTCCTCGTCTTCATTGTCATATTCACAATAAGGAAGCGTAGAATGTCATGAACGGAGCATGTGAACAACGAGGAAGTTTTTATTGAAAATGGAAGTGAAAATAAGATTAGTACTGAGAAAGAGACAACTAAATTTTCTGGGATGCATAATGAAGAAAGAGAGCTTGAAGAATTTGACGCTCACAGGGCCTATGGATGGCAATTGGGACAGAGGTAAACAGCGAGTACCCTATCTAACGAGCTTGTGCAAATGGAAGACAGATCACTGACAAGGATGGAAAGTAAGGCAAAAGACATTACTTAGAGCTACAATCGATAGGAAGATGTGAAGAGCCATGACCGTCCACGTCTTGAACTGGTATAGCATATAAACGAAGAAGTATTTATAGTTTCTATTTTCTTTGGAGCTTACTCGATGCTCGTTGTTCATGGTAATCTTATCATCCTTTTGTAGAAACACATCTTTGTCGCTTCGAGTGCCTTTTATGTATCAGGAAATCTTTCAGCATTCACTGTTACACACGAGGATAGATACACCAGACGTCAGCACTCTTCTTTGGTTCTATTAAAATATTCCTGTCTTAATCTTTTGCTTAGTTTCTAGAAGGCAACATTCGCTATTCCAGAACGACTTTGAATTTCTTTGTTACACTTTTCGTTGTTTGTTATTGCTCTAACCACATAGTCAAAATTATGTAGGTGTTTGATTCTGCTATCACCAATTCGAAGCTCATACATTTGGCTACCTATCTTGCTGACAAACAGACATTCTGCCTTCCAATGTTTAATGGTTAGTCCTATGTTCTCTTTTGCTATCTTCTCTACGAGGGATGGGCTGAAAAGTGTATAGGCTGACTATGAAGGAGAGATGCTACGGATACATTGAGCTTCGTATATTTATACAGCAAAGTAATAATGTCACGCTATGAAACTTACTTGATCGTATTATTTTATTATTAGTCTTACATCCTTATTATCATTGTTTATTATCAAAACTTATCACCATATTGCGCGCAATGTGCTGTGATGCATGTGCCTGATGTACGCTTACCAGACTGGGTCTCATTACAGGAACATTGGGTTTCGTATATTTATATACCTACGTTACTTTGTTAGCATTGTGCTCCCTCAGGTTATCTTCATTTGAATCTGAAATAACGTTATAGTTCTTATATCATTATTTCATTACTAGTTTTACTCCATCTTATTATTATTGCTTGATTTTTATTACCACATTTATGTCGATGCGCTCTTCATCATTATTATTATTATTATGCTGTTATTATTGCTGCCTTTGTTTTATTGCAACACTAATCGCGTATGTCTTGAAGGGACGATGCACATAGAAGAAGAATTGGTTGATAAAATTATTAGGATGGAATTATGTTAGTTACAAAATACTTCATTTTCTTAAAAGCGATAACATCCTGCTTACCACGAAGGAAATAACAGAGTAACATACAATGAAAACATAATGTACTAACACAGGAATAAATGAAGGAAAATAAAAACGCTAAGAATATGTCACTGTAACACTCATGTGAAAAAGACTTTTCCAGGGTGATTGGTGTTGATCTGGATATATTACCGGCGTTCATAATCCTGGCAATATAAGATACGGGGATGACAGTGTGCTGATGACGAACTCGGAAGGAAAACCACAAAAATACCTACTAGGTTCGGCTGAAAACATCATAGGCTGACCAAGTGTTATGGGTCCTTACCTATAACTACAGAATGAACTCTTCCTAACACTATGTAAACTACGCCTCTCAAGAGAGAGGGACGAATCGAGTCGAGCCGATAGTAGTTCACTCCAAACCAGACTGACAGTCATACTAACACCTTCCACATCTTGTATTATTATTCCGTGTAATATATCTTCGTTATTTCTACTCTTGTGTTCGTGTTGTTCTTCCTTGGTCCTAACCTGGACCATAACACCAAGATACTCTCATGGAGTGTGACCAAATGAAGTTTATTTTTCAACATATTACCCCTTGCGGTTCAAACACTTCTTCCACCGGTGTTGCATAAACTTCCAAAAAAAATTATTTTTATTCGTTTATTTCGATGAGTATTGAACTATTTTTAAAATCAGAAAATAAAAATGGCATATAACTAATGCAATTATAGGCTTATATTGTAATATCAAAAATAACAAAGTATAATAGGAATTAAAAACGGTAAACTCAGACTTGTGCCACATACATCCCTCGTGGTGGTGTGGGGTGGCTGTTAAATATTAACAGTCGACCAGATTGTTCATTACTGTCAAACTCTCTGCCTTGAGCAGAGAGGAACCCGGACGAGGCTGTGCCGAAGGGCAGAGTTTCGTCCGGGGAGGTAGACAGATCCCGGACCCGCTTATGCGGGTTCTACAGGAATATTTTTGGCCGAGCCCACGGGCTCGGAAAAAGCCACAGTAAACTCGGCCTTGTGCCACATACATCCCTCGTGGGAGGAGGGCTGTTAAATATTAACAGTCGAATAGATTGAAAGCTGGATCAACCGACACACACTCATTAGTCGTGTTATACTCTTCTGTTGTACTTACATTTTAATATATGATATATCTGCAACACTTGTCTTGTTATTTCTTTAACCATTTACTTGGTCACAACAGATAGCAAAAGAAAAAACCGAAATATGCAAATTACAAATTGGAGATACCAGAACCAAACAGGTACAACAATTTAAATATCTGGGAAGTGTTTTAACAGAGGACAGAATGTCCGATACTAAAATCTGAAGGCGCATTAGGATAACGAAAGGTGCTTTCCAAAAGCTAAGCAAAGTATTAAGAACAAAAAAAATATTAGAAACACAAAAAAGAGTGCTGAGCTGTCAGTACTTCCATATGCATATAGAAGTTCATTTATTCATTGATTCGTTTTCTAAGGTTTATTAACCCATTGCAGGTTATCTAACACCAGAAAATATTTATAAGTTGTAAGAATTTTTTTGAGATAATAATGTTTTACTATTAGAAGTCCTACTAATTAATCTATAGTTGGCGGGGAGAGAGAAAAGGTGCATTCATACCTTTCCCAATGTAACGAAACCAACGCGAATTGAAACTCGGCTCTCCGATTAACAATTCCGAGCCATTATCCACCCGTGCATCTAAGCTTACAGTAACTGGTAATTCCAATCAGTCTCCTATCTAGGTACTGACCAGGCTCGACGTTGCTTAACTTCGGTGATCGTACGAGAATTTTGAATCCAAGAAGGAGCAGAACTATTTTAATAGTCGAGAAAATTTAATAAAATCCATGACCAGAAACAATAAGACAACGTCAATCGAACGAATAATAATTATGTCAATAACGGGAACCGCCTCTTGCTTCTTTATAGAAGTTAGTTAAAGAACAACTTGCATCGTTTATATTTTTTCTTGTCTCGATTTCAACTCTTCACGGTACCTCATTTACAGACACTAATTTGCTTGTTTAAGCAATCAACCGGGCGAAATCATTTTGCTGTCTCTTATCAGCTGTATTGATCTCTTTGCCAAAGAACGATCCTCGGAAGACCCTGTAATTATTTGTAGTCATTGTGAATTTGAGCACGTGGCCGAATGGTTGGAACGTTCGCTTTGTAAGCTGTCCTTCATGCGCATGACCACACATTGTGCCTTACACTTGATGGTTATTCATTTCTACTCTCGATCTCTTTCAATTCTTCTATGTGCCGAGTTATAATTCCCTGTCATTTGTAGCTCTTAATAAAATTTTGTCTTGTTGTTATCTCTCCTAAACCTTGTTCCGCCATCCATTTACTCAAGATCTCTACCTGGTTAAGCGTTGTTTTCGCCTGTCCCTCTTGACTTCAATTTGCTCTGTGAGTATCAAATTTCCAAGCCCTCTTTCCTCATTATGTGCCCTATAAATTTCAACACTCTCTTCCTGATGTTAAGTATAAGGGTTCTTTTTGTTTTCGTCGTTGCTCACATGTTTGGTCCATGCTATTCTTAGCACCCCTCCCCCCGTAGAACTACATTTCTTTTGCGTCAATTCTCTTCTTCATCTGTGACTAAATTGTCCAGCTTTCATTGCCATATAGGAAGACTTATATTAAATAACATTTCAGTAATCTTTTCTTTGTTTGTAACGAAATCTTACTGTTTCTTAATACTTTGCTTAGCTTTTGGAAGTCATTTTTCGCTATTCCAATGCACCCTCAAGATATCAGTGTAATACTTGTCCTCTGTAAAATACTATTAGCAAAATAAATAAACATAATCTTATAAATGTGTCTCTGATGTTTCCTTTTTGGGGGGGTTCAGTATATATTCTTCATAATCTCTGGAACTTCAGAATCTGGAAAATTTGAGCTTTTATACGTTTCTTCATCATTTGATTTTAATAACATTCTCACTGGTTAATTTCTTGTCCTTGAACTCGTATCCTATACTTTCAAGTTGTCTAACTCAACGGTTGAAAAATGGATAGGCAGGAAAATGTCATAATAAAAGGAAAGTTAATGAAAATCACATTTATTCTGTTGCTTTTATTTCTCCACATCATCCATCGTCGTCATCAGCACTTGCCTTTCCTAAGAGTTTTATTTATCGACTGATCTCCGAAAATATTTTCCCAAGAACTTGAAACCAGTTTAGTTTTGTCTCCTTTTCCCCCAGAACTGCTACTTTGTGAAACAAAATCCCGAGGGGATGCTTTCCTGACAACTGTACTTCAAATATTGATTAGCTGTTTGCAGCTGGTGTGCACATATGCATAACGACATTTGTACTTGAGTATGTGGTCAGAAATCGATGGATGAATTCTTTGTCTAGCATAAGAAAAAGCAAATGAAAAAATCCGAATGTAATCAAAGAGAAGCAACTCTAAAAATGGTTTCTGAGGTTCTGAAAGTTTTTTTTTTAAATGCAGCAAACAGCAGATTTTTTTTAAATGCAGCAGACAGAAGATTTTTAAAATGCAGCAGACAGAAGATTTTTATAATGCAGCAGACAGAAGATTTTTTAAATGAGGCAGACAGAAGATTTTTTAAATGCAGCAGACAGAAGATTTTTAAAATGCTGCAGACAGAAGATTTTTTAAATGCAGCAGACAGAAGATTTTTTAAATGCAGCAGTGAGAAGATTTTTAAAATGCAACAGACAGAAGGTTTTTTAAATGCAGCAAACAGAAGATTTTTTAAAATGCATCAGACAGAAGTTTTTTTTAAATGCAGCAGACAGAAGATTTTTTAAAATGCATCAGACAGAAGATTTTCTTAAATGCAGCAGACAGAAGATTTTTCTAAATGCAGTAGACAGAAGATTTTATAAATGCAGCAGACAGAAGATTTTTTTATATGCAGCACACAGAAGATTTTTTTAATTCAGCAGACAGAAGATTTTTTTTAAATGCAGCAGACAGAAGATTTTTCTAAATGCAGCAGACAAACGATTTTTTTAAATGCAGCAGACAGAAGATATTTTTTAAATGCAGCAGACAGAAGATTTTTGTAAATGCTGCAGACACAAGATTTTTCTAAATGCAGCAGACAGAAGATTTTTTTATATGGAGCAGACAGAAAGTTTTTGTTAAATGCAGCAGACAGAACAAATTTTAAAATGCAGCAGACAGAAAGTTTTTTTTTAAATGAACCAGACAGATAATTTTTTTAAAATGCAACAGACAGAAGATTTTTTTAAATGCAGCAGACAGAAGATTTTTGTAAATGCAGCAGACAGAAGATATTTTTTAAATGCAGCAGAAAAAGAAAAATATATATATCTGAGAATTTTTGTCACATGTAACCCTTAAGTGTGCGTATGTTTGTGTGTGTGTTTTTGTGCGTGTGTTTCTGTTTTCTTATTACTTCATAAAAGAAAGATGTGCATTTATCTACATTCAAACACGTTTATTATTTTTATTTATTTATTTGTTTTTTTGTTTTGTTTTGTTTTTATCTTCTTCGTTCCAGAAGGTAAAGATGGCTATACTTTGCTGCCCAAACACCATGAGTGATCGGGATGGTTGATTGATAAGCGTATCGAAATTACTCCGACTTCTTCAGTCGGATTTAAAAATATGAGAGGATTTCCCCTGTTGATTTAAAAAGCTTTTTAAAATCCTCCATTTGGGTGGGGGGGAGTAGGATAGTTCGGCTATAACCAAGCTTTCTACATCGACCAGTCAGTAAATATAGATATTGTAATCAATGCAGGTTATTAAATGCTTGTCGTAATAAAAACGCCGATCGGTATTACTTAAAAAAACGTTCAACTTATTAACTTTCAGTAACACAAAGAAATCAGTCTATAATTTTAAATTCTAGTTCGTCCGGAGTTGATTAGTTTGCTAGTTGATTTGACTGCCTCATAATTCAAAATTAACAAACAACCCTCTCAAAACCCGCCCATAATGCTGAACTACTACGTCTGCTCATAAATAGAGATGTACAATGCCTCAGTCTCTAGGGAACGTGGCGAACCGTTTAGGGTCAGGCATATGACAAGCAAAACGTGAATACTTAATTAACCAAGACAAAACAGGTCCATGTTAGCACCTTAATTAAGATTATAGGCCACATGAAATATGTCTGCTATTTTATCAGGATATTATTTATGATTATTATTATTATTGTAATGACAGAAGTAAACAGGTGTAGGCTTTAAGAAAGCTTTATTCAACTGAGAATACAAGGTTCGCGTATAGTGTCCTTTTATAGTCCCAGTAAATAGAAATGGCTCTGTCAAAGAGGAGAGTAACAAAACAAGGGGCGATCACTCCTGATTATTCATAACAATTATATACTTGGTTTTGGAGTCCATATTCAGATTAAAGGTTCGTTTTCGCTATTATCATTGCTATATTGATTTGTTTTTTATCAATCTTTTGAAAGTTATTTAAAGCCAGAAAATATTTTTAGATTTAAGAATTTTTGGGAGATAATAATGATTTACTAATGCAAGTCCTACTAATTAACTCATAGCTGGAGTAGAGATGATGTCGATTTATACCTTTCTCATATGTAAGTGAATATAAAACGCTAAACAAGATATGGAACTCTCCGATTTAACGTGATATGGCCGTAAGCCTGTTATTGCTAGAAATGGCAGTGGTAGTGGCGTTAATACAATGGACACTTATACCACCTTGTGTCAAATTTTGACCTGAAATATTTTGTTGGCTCCAGTTCATTCCAAGCTTTGAATGGACGTGCATATACTAATAACAGAACCTCTGTACAGATTCTCTTAAGCTTTTTCAAATCTAACGTACAAATCGATTTTGGATATCAGTATCGTAATATATCCATCGATATTTCATTTCTGGCTAATCTCATTCCTACGCCAAAGGCGGCCGGATTTTCAATTTCTATGTCCCTTAGATTTATTTACGGTTTTAAGTCAGACACTGACAAAAGCTGTTGTGCTAAAAATAGCATAATACTCGGTTAGATATTACGAACTTTATCCTCCGTAAGCTAAAATATATTTTTAAAAACTTCCAAGATGATACATTTATATTATCTCAAGTATCTGGGGAGTAATATCTTCATAATTGTGCAGTATCAGTGATCACGTTAAAACTAATTGTGTTTTTTTTTTGTTTTTTTCTGTCTCGTATTTTTTTCTCGCGGCCACAAAATGGAGATGCCAAAATCAAACAAGTACAAAAATTTAAATATCTGGGAAATGTTTTAACAGAGGACGAAAACTGCGACACTGAAGTCCGAAGGCGCATTGAGATGCATTCCAAAGGTTAAGCAAAGTGTTAAGAAATGGAAAATTTTCGTTAGAAACAAGGAAATGAGCTGTTACTTAATATCTGTCCTCCTACATGATAGTTAATGCTGGACAGTCTCCTTAAAAATGAAGAAGAAACTCGAAGCAATAGAAATATAGTTCTATAGAAATATGCTGAGTATAGCATGGATTGAATATGTGAGAAACGACGAGGTTTTAGAGAAAAAGCAAACAAAAGGGAAATTTATATTTAACATCAGAAAGAGACAGTTTAAATTTCTAGAACATGCACCCTTGTGCAAATTAATTGAAACAAACGCTTTAGTTTCCTTTCTTTCACCATATGGTCAGTTTTAGACCCACTGGAGTGACAGTGTGTAATCGATTTCTATTTTTTTCTCAGATTAGCTCATTTGCAGTGGTGTGCAGTAATATGAAACTGTTTTCGGGGTGTATGATAAACTTTGTTTGGCCTTGAAAAATATTGCGTCATCCGTGATTGTATCAGATTTTTATCACGCCCAGACACCATTGTCTCGACTGTCGATTAGTTGTCCTATGGCCATTGTCTGCGATAGACGTTACTCCAAGGAAGCATTCGAAAATTGTAACGCTGTACGAAAACATTGGCAAGCCTTACCAGGAAGCAAATCATACTACTATAGACTGACCCGGAAACTCTCGACTTCATGGAATGGACATACGAAGTACTAACATGTGCACTGGGCCATGTTTCATTGGGAAAATACGAAAAAAAAGTAAATAATAAAGGAATTATTCGTTTTGTTTCAATTAATTTCCATAAGGGTGTATAATGAGGAAACTGGGCTTGGAAAATCTGATACTCACAATATAGATTGAAGGCAAGATGGACAGAGGAAAACAACGCATAACCTACTTAATGAGCTTGAGTAAATGGATGGTGGAACAAGATTTAGGAGAAATAACAAAAAGACAAAATTTATTAAGACTTACGAAGGACAGTAAAATTTGAAGGATCATGATCGCCAACGACCAGAAGGGACTCGGTACATAAAGGAAACATATGTAAGTTTTGGAATCCAATTATAGTGATAAGTATATCATCCTATGTATTAATCATACGTGATAATTTAGAGTGAATTAGGAGTACTCTAATATACGACAATGTTCCATGCAAAACAAACGGTGGCTTGACAAGAATAAATCTTCGCAAATGATCCTAAAATCTGGGATGCATAGAAGAAAGATAATCCTGTGCTTGTGATGGGATTGTAGGAGTGTTATTCATTTAGAGTTCATAAAACGTATTGACACACTAAATGCACATTTATACGTCCAGCAGTTGCATCGTGTCTAAAAATATTTGGCTGAAAAAGATTCTGCGCTCAGAAAAAGTTTCTTCTCAGTGACAGCGTCAGACCACATGCAGCAAGAATAACACAGACAAATCTTTGTTATTCGTTGGTCTGTTATACTTCATCCGACACATTCACTTAATTATATACCAACCAATTATTGTCTTTATCGATCGCTTTGATCAGGAAAACTTTCTCTAATGAAGGCCACGTTCAAGAGTTGGTCGGAAACCCTTTCACTTCAAAACCTGCGGAATTATATTCAAAGGATATCGAAGAGCTGACTGATAAGTGAAAATTACCAATTGCATATAGAGGTGTGTAGATAATTGAATTAAATGTAATGATACATTATATTTATTGAAGAATAAAGCTCATAAACGAAAACAAGAAATAAATTATATAATTCAACCTAATAATCTTTTGATCTTGGTAACTCTGCTGTCTTTTCTCAGATGACCAAACAGAAGCTGAAACCTACTTTTGAAGGCCACCGAATGAAATAAATTAGACGTTAGGTCAAACGGTTTGTGAAAACAACAGCGACTATAAGAATTTTCCGAAAAGCAAGGATTCTAACAATAGACCGATAAACACGTTGAATAATAACAATCTACAAATATGAAGAATTCGTCTAGAATTGACTTAGTAGCGAGATTTATGAAAGGAAAATGTTGTCAACTAATGAGACAAAGCAATGAATTTTCCTTCTGGCAACAAAAAAAGAAACTGAGCGGCAAAGTTCTTTTTGGAGTGAAGACGAGATAAGAAGATATAGTTCCTATTTATCGATCATAAATATATATTCGCATGTAAAAACAAATGTCACAGAAGAAAAGGATGAAAAACTGGGACTATATTAAAGGCGAGTAATATCCGAGTCAGTTATATTGAGGAAGTGTCGGCCATATTTTTACAAAGATCAAAATCTGAAGATATATTGACTTGAGTTTTCTTTACAACGCTTTCTCCACTTCCTCTAGCCAGCCTGGAATTTCAGTCAAAAAACGGAAAAAGACGAAGAAGAAATGTTACGAGGAGGAGATGGAGGATGATGACGGAGGTGAATATAGAGGCTGAAGGCACAATGACATGAGGGACTGAAAAAAAAAGGGGTAGAAAGTGAATGAAAATGGAACTTTTCAGAGGAAGGACCAAATTGTAATAGGAAGAAGCAAAATATGATTAGCAAAAGAAATGATAAATGGGTAAATTTGCAAAAAGAGCGAAAAAGGAGAGAGAGGATAGGTGAAGAGAAAGACAAGATTATGGTCATTGATAAATTGACTGAAAAGTATGGATTGAGATAAACAAACGCGCATACACACAAAGATGCACGCTCAAATTCAGACACATACACGCACAAAGGTATATATATATATATATATATATATATATATATATATATATATATATATATATGGTGAAAGAAACAGCGGGGATAGAATTAATACAAATATACATTTTGTCACATAGCTCATTGGTGTTACTTTGAGACGAACACACCAGCAATAACTCCGTCCATCCCCCAAGGGATATCAGCAATATATATATATATATATATATATATATATATATATATAGAGAGAGAGAGAGAGAGAGAGAGAGAGAGAGAGAGATTTAAATATATATATATATATTATGAAAATATAGTTTTAAGGTAAGCTATATTTATGGGCAAAAGTGCCTGAAGATAGCGTTTAAGCATGAAATAGACTGTCGCCGCTTCCTGTTGACCTCCGTGTCAACCACTTATATATATATATATATATAGAGAGAGAGAGAGAGAGAGAGAGAGAGATAGATAGATAGATAGATAGATAGATAGATAGATAGATAGATAGATAGATAGAAGAAATGCCAGGTGAGCGGAAAATGTACTAATGAGCTATTATTTCAGCATACACACAAATACACATGAATAGATTTCTTTCTTTCGTTCTTTTAACTGATGAAACCTATAAAAGAGAAACGCGTAATCAAATCTAGTTTCACTAAAACGGTTTTCTATTTGTCATATATTTTCAAAACTTTGCCGGGACTCTGTATCCTATTTTATACACATAGATAGATAGATAGATAGATAGATAGATAGATAGATAGATAGATAGATAGATAGATAGATAGATAGATAGATAACAACTAGAGATAGATAGATAGATAGATAACAACTAGAGATAGATAGATAGATAGATAGATAGATAGATAGATAGATAGATAGATAGATAGATAGATAACAACTATAGATAGATAGATAGATAGATAGATAGATAGATAGATAGATAGATGCGTGAATGCATAAAAAAATTCGCAGTCCGAATCAACTGAATTTTAAATTTATTTTCCCATAATCCTTTCTATGTGATTAATATTCTCTACCCAATCAAGTGCATAGACAAGGAAAGAAGATATGTCCTATTATATTTGTTGCATAGATTAAACGGATTTTTTTCTCATCCTGAAACTATTCTTACCTATACTAATACTAAGTTTGTGATTCTTGCTTCCCAGACGCCAAAAGTCTTCCAACAGAAGAAGAATACCGTGAGAAAAAATATCCTATTAAAGACAGCAAGAAACAACTAAAATAAACGTATTTTCATTTTTTCTGCCGTTTGACTACATAGAACAAAGAACGACCCTAACAGTTTCGCGATGCGCTGTAAATTGTCTTGTTCTTGTTGAAATTATTTTAGTTTGGTTTGGTTTGGTTTGGTTTGGTTTGTTTTACGCCATATCAACCTCAATGGGTCATTTAATGCCGAAAAAGAATTTTTATTTCTGGTAATATTTTTTCTTCAAGAATGTATATCTGGTAACGTCTTTTTTCCTCAAAAATGTATAGCTGGTAATATTTTTTTTTTCAAAAACGTGTAGTTGGTAATATTATTTTTCCAAAACATAAAGCTGGTAATATTATTTTTCCAAAATATATAGCTGGTAATATTATTTTTTCCAAAAATGTATAGCTGGTAATATTATTTTTCCAAAAATGTATAGCTGGTATTATTATTTTTTCAAAAAACGTATAGCTGGTAATTTTTTTCAAATATGTATAGCCGTCAACACTATTCTTTCAAAAAAATATAGCCGGTGTTATTTTTCCAAAATTGTACAGCTGGCAACATTATTTTCCAAAAATGTATTATCAGAGGCCCTGCTGTTGGACGTAGTTTATCGTCATACCCAGGACGCGGATGTAGTTTATCGTCATACCCAGGACCCGGATGTAGTTTGTCGTCATACTCAGGACGTGGCCACACCTTGGGAGTTAACTATTTTCCCATAGCTGGGACCCTAACAGGTGCTACCACCATGGGACAGGGTGGACCTGGGAACACCAGCAATTAAGAGGTGGTTCCACGCTCCTCAAAACCTCCTGATCAGAGGCCTTGCTGTTGGATGTAGTTTATCGTCTTGCCCAGGACTCGGATGCAGTTTAACGTCATACCAAGGACGGGAAATTATTTTAAATCAACAACGAAAGATCAGGTACCCAAAACAAGTCGACGTGTAAGTTTTCTTTGTCGATGTGTCTTTCTGAGTGTGTTTACGTATTTATCACTACAGCAGGAACTTAATTTTTTTTCTTACTAAATATAGTTTTACTTTAACGTTGCTGAGAATAATATTGGATATATCATAAATATTTGTATTCCTTCCAGACCTTCATTAAAAATCATTTCATTCTATTCTTCTTTTTCTGTGTGCCGTATCCGTTCAGCACATGGGCGATCATGACTCGCTACAACTTCTTGTATCTCGTAACACCAGACTATGTTAGTCCCACTGCTATCTCTCTTTGTATATGTTCTGGAATTCCTTCATAAGATCTCATTACGTGCGTTACTCTATTTCTCTCTACCCGTCTTGCCTTAATTATGTCTTGTGAGGGTTGACTTCTCCGTCTTCTTTTCTCATTACGCGCCCGGAGAAATTTCAACCGTTTCTTTCCGATCTTAAGTATAGGTGTCCGTTTTGCTCCCATTTTCCTTAAAACGTCCTCGTTCCTCACATGCCATGTCTATTATATTCTCAGCTTTAATCTGTAGAATCGTGTCTCTGTTGCTTCACGTCTTCATCTGTGAGGAAATAGTCTAACATTCACCACTACAGTTGACCTCTCTTATCATGGTTTCCAATACTTACCTGCTATAGGCGAAAGCCTATGCGGGGAATTTTTAATAAATATTAAGCCCAAGTCTCAGGGAGCCTTCCTCCTAAGCAGTACATCTCCTTCAGGAGGGGGCTGGATTCATTTTTTGGTGCCTAAGGCGTTTCCGAAAAGTGAAGTGCAGAGGGAGCTTAAACAATTTCTCTATAGTATTGGCGTTACATCCACTTTAAACCGTGACAATGTGTCACATTCGGTAAACAACGTTGGCGCTCTGGTAAATATCCTTATCATTGCCTCCAGCGATATATTTCATGTTTCTTAATGTTTTGTTTAGTTCTTAGAAGGCTTTTTATTGTATATGCCGTGTTCCTTCAGAGCATGACTCTCCACAACTTCCTCTCTTTCGTAGCTCGAAATAATGTTACATAACACTTAAATAATCATATCTTTGTTTCCAAGGAAATTATACTGTTTCCTAATATTGATCTTAGATTATGGAAGGAATTTCATTTTATCGGTCGTATTCTTTCAGAAAATTGGACATCATGGCTTTCCAAAATTTCCTATCCTTAGTACTCCTAAACAATTTTTTCTCTTTGACTATTCTTTCCACTTCCTATTCTGTGTCTATTTACTCAAGCTTGTCAGATAAATTACTCAGTTTCCATCTACCCGTCTTGCTGTCAATATGGCCTTTGAGCGTAAATTTCTCCAAATACTCTTTCTCCATTATGTGTCCCAGTAAGTTCAATTGTCAATTTCAGATCCTAATTCTGCTTTCTGATTCCATTTGCCTTAAAACTGCCTCGTTGCTTACATGTCATGTATAACCATGTTTTCTCTTACTTCTCTCCATCTATTAGGTAATACGAGGTGGGGGTTGAAATGTTCATAGACTGACTATGAAGGAGAGATGCTAGAGTTGTGAAATCTTGCATGCATTAATTTAAACTTTCCTTGTTAATAAATGCTTTGTTTCTTTACAAATAAACGGATATCTGACTGTTCAAAGTTCAAAGGTCAACTAGCAGTGAATTCTCTTGAAAATGGATAGCATTTGAACTTCATGCTGACATGGTTGATACATAATGAGATGACACTCCAACTTTATCAACAATACAAAAGTGGGCAACTGAATTTAGGAGTAGGAGAGTCCTGGAGATGAACCAATGTCTGGAGGCCCTGTAACTGTTACAACCGAAGAACGCATTGATCGTGTTCACCACATGCTGATCGATAACAGGCAACTGGCTATAAATCAAGCAGCTAATACTATTAGACTACCCCGTGAGAGAGTTGAGACTATTCTTCACAATGAACTTGGAATGAAGAAGATTTCGGCTCGGTGGATGCCACGTATTCTGACATCTGATCAAAAGCGCACCATGATCACACCACGGGAAAATCTGAGATTGTTTGACACATATCCATCTGGCTTCCTTGAACGTTTCTTATCATAAATGAGTGATGATTTCACCACTTTGAGCCAAAGACAAAGATACAATCCATTCAGTGAAAACACTCCTCCTCGCCTCCTTTAAAGAAGGCCAAGGTCGTTTGATCTACTAAGAAGGTGATGGCCTCATTTTGGGGGGTTTAATGTATTTAATGACTATCTTCAAAAGAGCCACATCATCAATGGAGAGAACTATGCCAACTTGCTGAGGAAGTTATGAAAGGCTATCAAGACTAAACACCCAGGAAAACTAACGAAGATCTAGTTTCTTCAGGAAAATACTCTAGCACACAAGTTCAAAGGCTGCTACTTGTGACTGCGGCTTTGAACTGGTTAGCATCCTCCTTGTTCTCCTGATCTGGCGCCATCTGACTATTATCCGTTCCCCAACATGAAAGAACGCTTGGCTGGGAACCAGCACCGAAGTGATGATGATGTCATATCTGCTGTTTATGACGATTTTGAACTACTGTACGAGAGCTTCTTCAGCAATGGAATCCAAACACTACAACAACGATGGAAGACGTGTGTGGGCCTCAAGAGGGACAATGTTGAAAAATAAACCTCATTTTCTCACATTCCATGAGATTATCTTGGTCAGCCTGTGAACTTTTCATTCGACGCTCTTAATTTAGAATTCTTTGCCATAAAGGAAGACTGATATTCCATAACACTTGAGCGCTGTTACCTTGGTTTCCAAAGAAATTTTCATTTTTTTAAATATTTTGCTTGGTTTCTGGAAGGTATTTTCCGCTATTCCAATGCGTCATCGGAATCCCATATTCCATTTCTAATCTAATGCATCTAAAATCTAATGAGTCCATGCCAGATATTATTATACGAGTCAAAGGTTTCAAAATAAAGTTAGTATTAACCAACAGGAGTTGGTAAAAAAAAAAATCAGGGTATACTTACATTTAAATGATAAATCTAATTTATGAAATTAAGCTTATAATATCTGTTCCTTAAAAAACATTTCACAGTGATTTTTTTGGTTGTGTGTGATTTTAATACACAACACAATGTAGTACCGCTGCCATGTCTGGGCTGGAGCTTCACGATCCTGACTTTCTAGCCTTGAGAGAGTTGAAAGTCGTTTATGTAGCCTTGTGGTAAATGATTTATTTTCAGCCTTACAACCATTTCCACGCAGGTGTAAAGTCGAAAGCATATCGCTACTCTCTGGCTACTTCCATGCCAAATTTTCAGACGAGCTTCATTCTTTAGTGACTCCAGTTCAAACCTTTACTGCTAAAACTTGCTGCGTTCAAAAGGTCGAATAACACACATTCCCTCCGTATTCCATCGGCAAAATGGTAGCATTTCAATTTTAAACTCTTCATGTCTAACGTCACTCGTTATCTATTCTCCATATCATCATAATCTTCACTTCTTACTTTTTCTTCTTACCTTTATATCACACACCTCATTCAGTATCTTTCTACTATGAGTGACCTTGTACTGAGTGAACTGTTTAGTAAAACAAATAAATAAATAAAAGGTTTAGTTTACATCATGTTGTAAAGAATGCTATAGTTATTGGCATTTTTTTTTCAATTTCAGTACATATAAAGATTGCTATGGGTATTTAGAAATATACAGCCTCAAAAATAGCACGATTCTTTAGCGGTACTGAGTGATGAGAACAAACATTGAAAATTTCGAAGAAGCTGAAGATAGATTACAGAACAATCAAAAAAGAAATTGAATTCATTGGCAAGATAAGTTTAAAAAGCATTAGCATTAAACAAAATAAAAACTTTACGCAAAATAGTCACAAAATATGTAAAAAAAAAAGGCGTCAGCTACAAAAAAAAGTCTCTGATTATTGCACAAAGATTGAACCCGGTAATTTTCACAGAAATGTTTAGTTTTTTTTTATCGCACTGAGCTTTCTTTGTTAAATAACAGCAAAACGTCGCAATGTGCAGTTTTATTCATCCGAAACCTCCAATAAAACTATACTGATGAATCTGTCTCTATTTCCGAGATGAGGTATTATGTACATTATTTACATTATTCGAACTATTGTCCTCATCTTTGTCGCCACATTTATTACAACGTTTCGGCCGTTGTACGCTCCGGCCTTCTTTATGTGGTTGGAATGTAGAACTGAACCCTTTATTTCGCTCACTGGGGTAGACTGTTCTAGTTCCACGTACCAAAAAGTGTGAGTTCAATACCCGGTTAAGGCAGTGGATAACATGGAGAAGAGAATTAACAGGAGATAAATGACAACTGACATCCATTAAACATGGCACGTGGAACTAGAACGTTGTAATAAATATGGCGACAAAGATGAGGACAATAGTCCGAATAATGTAAATAGTGTATTCTGATGAAGAACACAAATCTCGTTATTTTCATAGTTTTTTTTTTAAACCTATGCTCACCATCCTACATTGGCGATTATTTAAGTCAACAATGAATGAAAGATTAGACAATTTGATAATGAAATTGTAATAGAATTCTTGGAAAAGGATTAATTGATTTATTTGATTTTTTACGGCTTATCAACTTTTACTGGGATATTTAATGCCAAAACATATTTCGGGTTGTAGGAGGTTACTTAGGGTGGTTTCAAGCGTCGGTTTGGAAATGAAATATTTCGTCTGCCACAAGGGAGATAACTGCATTCTGTATCGTTATAAATGAAACTCAGAAATGAAACGATGCAAGATCAGTATACCGAATAAAAATTTTCCTTGTGCAAATCAGTCCAAAGAAATGCCTTTCCAGCTCGCTACTGATAAATTCAGTCATACAAAACACCGTGTTAACAGACCTAACTACCAAATTGCTACGTTTACGTTCCTCTCCATTAATCAGCTAAAATATACAAATGGCCTCCCAGGGGTGAATCCGTTCTGTGACTCTTAAAACAAGATGAATGCGATTGTAGGTCGCTCTTGACGCAGATTTTTCCGTAAATTGACAAAAGAGACTTGGGGAATATTTTTGGGAGTCTATTTTCTTTCGACTTGTTTACGAACGCTTCGAAATATAGATTATGTTTTGTTTGTTTGTTTTTTTTATCTTCAATAGTCCATTGGCTAGGGTGTAACCATGACGCCAGACAATACAATTCTAAAGAAAAAGGTCGCTGTATTTATTTTATTATAAGATGGATAAACCCTGTGAGACATAGATAGATAGATAGATAGATAGATAGATAGATAGATAGATAGATAGATAGATAGATAGATAAAATCATCAAAAATATTAACTCTCATATTATGAATATAATGCGACAGCTATATAAAACCATAAATAAATATTATATCTCATAATATTAATATAATGAGACAGACGGACAGATAGATAGATAGATAGATAGATAGATAGATAGATAGATTCGCTGAGTGCGATATCGGTATGAACGTCATAGATAGATAGAAAGATAGATGCATCATTTTTTAAACCTACCTTGATCTATTCAGTAATCTCAATTTGTTACTAGCTATATCCATATTTGCTGGTATCTATTATTTATCCATATCTTTCTCTCTCTCTCTCTCTCTCTCTCTCTCTATATATATATATATATATATATATATATATATATATATATATATATATATATATATATGTATATATATATATATATATATATATATATATAATGTATGTATTTATGTATGCATGTATGTATATATATCAGTCTCTTCCTATTTATCTATCTATCAATTTGCTAATATCTGTCTATCTATTTATTTCAGTTTAACCACTGATCAATCAACTGCTGCTATGAATTCATAGCCCCTCCGCCAATCGATAAGAGCGTACACAGCCTAGCTGATATATTTAAATATATTGTGTTTATAATCCCAAAAACTTTTTCCTGCAATTTCATACTATTTACATAAATTTCAATATATAAACAGTAGCTGAAACAATTCCAGCAGATTTTTTCGTAGACATAAAAGAGATTGATAAACCAGACAAAAGCTGGGAAAAAATGATTATGTCCTTTCATATCAAAATAACAAATGACTGGTTCAAACGAACGTATGTTTTCTTTTTGATATTTTTCCTCCTCAGACAATTCGTCTCTATTTTCTTATTTCTCTAGAAAAGCATTAGGTAAAGTCCGAAGGCATTTTTCCTTTGGCATCATCACATTTTTTGATATATAAATAAACTTACTTTAGAAAGAAAAATATAAATCATATTTTTTTCTGTTTTTGCTTCTATCAATCTATCAGATTAATTCGCTACATACAAAATGGATTTGGATCGAAATTTTCTGATCAAGTTGAAACCTAGACAATGGGATTGGATTAAATCGAAGGAAGATCAACTATGTGATTTGATTTCTTTGTTTAATGGCATATCAACTCTTTATGGGTCATTCAATACTGAAAAACGTTATTCTACTTTCACAATTGAATACATGGTGATGATACTCAGATTTTGTGCCTATACATGTTTGGGGGGACATAATTACTACAAGCTATGACCTTAAAGCTATGGGTAAATAGCAGAAGAGACTGGGTTTTATAGACTTGCATGGGAACTGGTCTAGGAGAAGGACAACTCTGAATTCAAAACCTGCGGATGGTCGTTTGGAGATCTTGTGACCAGGTCTCTGTATTCGTCTCTTCAAAAAGTGTTGTTTCTTCTACACAAAGCCTTTGCCACTATAATCACACCATATGTGCAGGTGCCTGGATATCGGTTCCTAGGAACTGAGTTCCTTGACCCTCATACGTCGATAAACGACAGAAGAGCGCAGCAATTACTAGAGCCAGTGATATGTGTTGTAGTTTTGTTGAAGTTATATTTTGGAATACAGTTTGATTTAAGAAATTGTACAATATTATATGGATTAATGCGATTAAAGTGATCTTTTATGCTGTTTGGTTGGCTAATTTAGTTTAGCGGCATATCAACAAGTCTATCGATTATTTAATCCCGAAATCTAAAGAGTTTGAACACAATTTTATGGCTTCAACTAAATATATTTTGAATGTAATTGTATGCCTTCAACTACAGTTAAAGAGTATTGATCATTTTACTATAAATATGTATTGTTGGTTATTTTCCTTATATAAAAGTACATTGTGACTATTTTTACTGTATAAATGTATTTATACTTTCATAGTGCTTTGTTATTATTTGGGGGTTGTCTATTTGCAAATAATTGTTAACCTAACAGGTGCTACCACCCCGGGTCATGATGGGCCTGAGAACAACAGTAATTAAAAGGTGATTCACGCTCCTCAATACCTCCATTCTCCCGATCAGAGTCCTTACTGCCGGATGTAGCTTATCGTCATATCCAGGACTAGAAGATCACAGAAGGAGCAATGAGTTTCTAGATATTTTTTTATGTTTCGACAAAATTAAAATTAAGGAAATTCGAAAGAAAGAAGTAGCATAAGGTGCCAAATTACATAGAGGAAGTATTTTCTAGATTATTACTTTAAAAATGGTTTATAAGATTATAAATTTATTTTACAGCCTATTTTTCTTACTTCATTGTGCCTAGTAGTCGTCATAGATAAAATGGTTGTAAGTTTCCGGATTTCTTAGATAAAGCGTTTAAATTATGATCAATTTCAAAATAGTTTATCTTACTTTCATTTTTGTTACTTGTTCACATCTAGTAATGGTAATAAACATGTTAGTCTTAAGTTTCAGAATTTCTTAGATGAAGCGTTTTAATTATGATCAATTTCAAAATAGTTTATATTATATCTTATTTTTGTTGCTTGATTATACCTTGTAATAGTCATATACATACTCATTTTCTATTGTATTTCGTAAAGGAATTATTTTCAATAGTATTAATCTCAAAATTGCTTTTGATGAAACACAAACGGCATTAGTATATGATTCTTATTCATCTACGTGGCGTGTCCCTTCTGGATGTTGGCTATCATGGCTGTCCAAAATTTTAAGCTATTAAAAATTTTGTGTTTTTTTTTATCTCTCCTAAACTTTCTTCCACCATTCATTTAATCAAGCTCGTTAGGTAGTTCATGTGCTGTTTTCCACTGTCCTTCTTATCCTTAATCTGTCCTGTGTGTATCAAATATGCTAAGTCACCTTTCCTCATTATGCGCCCTAAAGATTTCAATTGTCACTTCCTGATGATCTTTCTTTCTATGTGCCGTGTCCTTTCAGGGCTCTCCATCTCTCTTTGCAGCTTTCAACAAGTTTCTTCTCTCTGCCACCTCCCCCAGACAACGTTCTGTCATCCACTTGCTTAAGGTATGTTATGCCTTGTTTTCCCTTGTCTCTCTTTCCTCTATTCGACACGTGAGTATCAGATTCTCCAGGCCCTCCTTCCTCATTATGTGTCCCAGGAACTTCAGCTGCCTCTTCCTGATATTAAACATAAGCACCCCCTCCTTGTTTGCATTCTATCTAAGACCTCATCTTTGCTCACGCATAAGTGTCCTTTTTGTTTCCTTTTTTTTCTTTTTTTTTTTTAAATTGTTGGCTAGAATTTTTCAGGATAGTTTCACGATAGTTGTCCGGATTTTTTTTTTCTTGAAATCTATTTCAGTTCAGGAATTAGTCTCCTTCAAGTTTTTTTTTTTGGTGGGGGTGTGGGGGATTTCCTCCTTTGTTGAAAGAAAGTTGTCTTATTTGCATCGTACTGGAGAAAGGCGATAGGATTTCGCAAATAATTTCACTGACAGCTGGAGCTGCCGAACCGAACACTTCTAACCAAACAAGGGATATTTTTAGCTGGTGAATTATTTGATAAGCAACACCGTTTATTTTTAATTCTTTTCCCCCTTATTCTTTAAGTCACGCGATACGATTTCTTTGATACTTTTTTTTATTTTCGCATAATTATTTTCGACGTAAACTAAACATAGACATTTTTCCTTTTCTAATCGCCATTTAAAACCATTTTTGAGCTAAAATGATTATGAGAAAACCATAAATTGTGCATGGCGCATTTCAAGACAATCTAAACCTTCCGCGTTGCCTTTCTGAGATGGACACTGGCTGTCCGATTGATCGTGACCTCTTCTTTTTCTATGTACCGTAAACCTCCATGGCTCTTCACAATTTCCTATCTAAATATTTTTTTCTTTTTGTTATCCCTCCTAAACCCTTGTCCACCATCCATTTACGCAAGCTCCCTAGGTAGGTTATGCATCGTTTTCTTCTGTCCCCCTTGCCTTCAATCTGTCTTGTGAGTACGAAATTTTCCAATCCCTCTTTCCTCATTGTATGCCCTAGAAATGTCAACTGTCATTTTCTGATGTTAAGTATGTGTCCTTTTTCTTTCCCTTTTCTCTAAAACTTCGTCGTTGCTCACATATTTGGTCCATGGTATTCTCAGCATCCTTCTGTAGAGCCACAATTCAGCTACTTCATATCTCTTCTTCATCTGTAAGGAAATTGTCCAGCATTCACTGTCATATAGGATGGCTGGTATTATATATCTGTTCAGTACTCTTTTCTTTGTTTCTAATGGAATTTTACTGTTTCTTAATGCTTTGCTTGGCTTTTGGAAGGTATTTTTTGTTATCTCAATGTGCCTTCAGATCTCAGCGTCGTACTTTCCGCTATCTGTTTATACACGTGAAAACTTGGCTCATTATAATCTTCCTTGCTCAAATAACTTACATTTGTCCGTAGTCTTTGTCACTCTAATCTTGACAGTCCTACGTGTTGAGTTAATTTCACTAGATTGTTTTTTATTGATCGTGAAACACTATATCTTATGGTATTGGTAGTGTTAGGGTTAACTAATTTAGGGTTAGTAATTTAGTTACTAATTTAGGGTTAGTAATTTAATTAGTAATTTAGAGTTAGTAATTTAGGGTTATTAATTTAGGGTTAGTAATTTAGAGTTAGTAATTTAGTAATTTAGGGTTAGTAATTTAGTTAGTAATTTAGGGTTAATGATTTAGTTAGTAATTTAGGGTTAGTGGTGTAGTTAGTAATTTAGAGTTAGTAATTTAGTTAGTAATTTAGAGTTAGTAATTTAGGGTTATTAATTTAGGGTTAGTAATTTAGAGTTAGTAATTTAGTAATTTAGGGTTAGTAATTTAGTTAGTAATTTAGGGTTAATGATTTAGTTAGTAATTTAGGGTTAGTGGTGTAGTTAGTAATTTAGAGTTAGTAATTTAGTTAGTAATTTAGAGTTTGTAATTTAGATAGTAATTTAGGGTTAGTAATTTAGTTAGTAATTTAGGGTTAGTAATTTAGTTAGTAATTTAGGGTTAGTAATTTAGTTACGAATTTAGGGATAGTAATTCATTTAGTAACTTAGGGTTTGTAATTTAAGGTTAGTAATTTAGGGTTAGTGATTTAGTTAGTAATTTAGAGTTTGTAATTTAGATAGTAATTTAGGGTTAGTAATTTAGTTAGTAATTTAGTTAGTAATTTAGGGTTAGTAATTTAGTTAGTAATTTAGGTTTAGTAATTTAGTCAGTGATTTAGGGTTAGTAATTTAGGGTTAATGTAAGGTTAATATTAATATTAGTCGTTTCCTTATGAGGAAACATTTGGCATCCATTGACCGAGATGCTGTCGGTTGAAATTTATAAAATACTTCTCTTAAAAAAATAATTCAAGAAAATAGGTTTCTCAAATCCTGTCGCTATTATTCCTGTATTGATGGGGGATTCTTTCCTAGAATTTTATTTGAAATAGTGTGGAACGTTAACGTCTTGATTATGTCATTACTTTCTCTTCAAGTTGCATGTGCTATCCATTGTAGTTGTTGCTGCTGTTGATTGTCCTCAAGTGATGTGGTTTCTGTTATTTGATACAATTCTTTAAATTATGTAACGTTACTCCACAATGTCCAAAGCAGGATGGTCTTTTGATTTTGTCGACTGCACAGTATAGTAGGGTCAGTTGGGCACCGTCTATGAAGAAAAAAAAGTACCATGACGCAACACACTCCGCCAAAGATTTGGAAACGGCATGCTGTATTGCTTGGTATTCGGGCTGGAAGCTCCGATACGAACAGTGTTTGAGTGTCAATCTGAGGAGAGAGCAGAGGATTCAGATAGAGCTGAGAACACATGGTACAGTGGATAAAGGCGTTGGTTAGATCCATTGACAGGACCCAAAAAGTGGGGGTTCAATACCCGGTTAAGGCAGTGGAGAACTTTCAGATCAAAATTATAAGACCAGAGACAAAAATTCTGCGAAAAGTGTACGAAAACATTCAACAACCAAATTTAATAATGAGTTCTACCCCCACTGGTTTTGATGACTTCAAAACTTCTTTGGGGCATGCTAGAAATTAGTGCTTCACGAAGTTCATTTTTTGTTGAATTTTGTTTGTCATTTCGATAAACATGTCTTGCCATCCATCCCCAAACATTTTCATTTGGGTTCAAGTCCGGTGAGCATGCAGGATGTCTCAAGAGATGGACTTCATTTTCTTGTAGAAAGGTCAAGGTCCGGCATGCAGCGTGGATTGCAGCATTATCCTGTTGGAATAATCATCCATCCCTACACAAACGATGGCCCTCCGTCACCAGCGATGCTTTTTGTAGCATGCTAACTTAACCAGCCGCTGTCTGAAGACCCTGCACCACCTGGAGCTCCATCGTCCCTCTGTAAAAAAAAGTCACCCCATACGATTAGGGACACTACACCACTATGCCTTTTTGTCGTAAGTGTCATCTGATGGTTGCCTTAATTTGACTTGAAGAAAGTCCACCGGCTTTCACAACAACCCGTTTTATTCTTCTACTCAATGCCAGAGAAATTTTTGAGCCTACCAGTAGACTTTGCGTTTCCATAATTCGCACTGTCCTTTAGAAAGTTGCAAATCACAATTTTACTGCGATTTACCTTAGCTGCGATCGCCCGCTGGGACAAATCTTGATTATGGAAATCTAGAATTCGGGCACGCTCAACTTCAGTAAGTTTGCTTGCTTTAGGTATGGTGACACCTTTATGCAGTGATTGCTAATCTCTAACTGAACTAAAAACAATGGAATTATCCCAGATCTAACAATTTATACACCCTGGTCTTATAATTTTGATCAAGTGTAAAACACCTCATTTTCTAAAAATGTCCATTTCTGAATAAATTGATCAGATTATAACTTTTTGTCTACATAACCTTTTAGATTATAGAATTAGTAACCTTAAGTAAGAAAAAGTTTATAATGTATCCATGACAAACAGTCTCTAATAAAAAATTTTCAAGTGCTCTTAAATTTTTGATCAGGAGTGTATTCAGATGCCTGTTTAATCTGTCTATTGCAGTCGAATGAAATCTGTCAAATTTAAATTTGATTAGTATGAAAGAATGTATGCATTTATAATTTCCAATTGTCTATTTCTTTCACGCACTCTCTCTCTCACTCTCTCTCTCTCTCTCTCTCTATATATATATATATATATATATATCTGTGTGTATGTGTGTGTGTGTGTATTCAGACTCTTCTTCGTTACGGAGGCCCGTTGGTACAGTTGGTATGCGCAAGCGTCATACCAGTCCTGGTTTTATATATATATATATATATATATATATATATATATATATACAGGGTGGTCCAAAGTAGGTGGACTGTATGTGGAATAGATTTTTGTATCGGTTATACTATAACAACTGAGTATTTTGATAAAACATTTCCTAAGAAATGGATTGGCCGAAGATGTCCAATTGATTGGCCGGCACGTTCACCAGACTTGACCCAATGAATTTCTTCTTTTGGGGAGTACTCAAGGACAAAGTTTATAGTCAAAAACCAAGAATTGTCGGTGATTTGAAAAATTACATAAGAGATGCATTTCAAGGAATTAATACCCAAAAAGACTTGTGCAAAAATATTTGTCGAAACGATAGACTTCAAAGCTGTGTAAATTGTGATGGAAAACAGTTTGAGCACCTGCGTTGCTAAAATTTAAAGACTTTTGTATTATTGTCTACAATAAAATGTAATTGTCAATGTAATAATTGTGTTAGTAAATATAATTGTATGCATATGTAATCTTAAAATAAATGTAATTATTTACTGTCCACCTACTTTTGGACCACCCTATATATATATATATATATATATATATATATATATATATATATATATATATATATTTTATATATATATATATATATATATATAATAAATGAATGTTAAACGGACTGTAGATTTTTTTGGTCAAATCGCTCATTATTGAAATTATTAACAGATTTCATATTCATACTCCTGGGAAAAAACGTATATCATGAATTTTAAATTTTGAAATTCTTGCCACGTTAGTTTCCTTAAAAGCATAAAAACGTTTGAATTTAAAATTAGTCAAAATGTTCTTTATTTTTTTTATTTCACTATATTTGATTTCATTCGCTATACACGTGTTGATAGTTGCCTATATATATATATATATATATATATATATATATATATATATATATATATATATATATATATATATATATATATATACATACAGAGAGAGAGAGAGAAATAGGGGGATGGAGGAGAGAGAAATAGATATCTTTTACTTACATATTCCCAGATCAATTTGCTTGAATTTCGCCTGGAGAGATTCTCTGGGGCGGAGATGCAACGTTATTTTCACACTATATTTCAGCAAATGAGATAGACTGGCAAGCGTGAAAATAGTCGTGTTGCTATTCAATTTTAGGAAACTAATAAACAACCCATGAACTAAATAACATTTGGTTTATATTAAATATTTCACTTTATCAAATTTCTTTTAGTATAAATCTATAGGATCAGTCTTGCTGTCGTATCTTGTATGTTGCTTCAGCTATGTATTTAGAAATTATTGATAAAATTTTAAAAAATAATATGCAATGTTATTGGCCCTAACCTGACACCTCGGCTTCAGTCACTTTCCATCCGCCATAACGTTGCTTCTCTGTGCCTTTTTCTATAAATACTTTCATGGTAATTGTTCTGATGAGCTTTCCGCTTTCGTACGTAGACTTTATGAATTTAAGCGCAGCATTTGACTCGCGGCAAGGTTTCATCATTTTATAGTTGAAATGGATAAACGTAACCGTAAGTTCTATGCTAACTGTTTCTTCTTTCACACTTCTCGCTTGTGTAACTCTCTTCCGGCTTCTTGCTTTCCAGTTAACTTTGATCTTCAAAAATTTAAATGTAATGTCAATCGATATCATCTGTCTTCTTAGTTCCTTTTCTTTTATTGTTCTCACGCTTTAAAATCTTTTCTTTTTCTCATATTCTCTCACAATTCAGTAATCATTTGCGTCTTAGTGGCTTTATTGCCTTGCTTGGCGTGAAACGATTTTAAAAAAATGATATATTGTTCGAATTTCAGCTATTCTCTTTTAAAACTTCGCGGAATGCTAAATTTTGCCTGCGTGTTCTAATCTTATATCAATAGAACAAAACAGACCGTGAATATCTACCAGCATTTTGTATATACTAGATTTTTCGCAAGACACTGACGCGTGTTGAAATCCTGACAGTATTTAATATTGTTGAAGTTATCGCCAACATTTTTTGTCCAGATTTAAAAATTCTACGTTTCGTTCAATTTCGCAAACCAATCGATGAAATTTGTATAAACTGATTTATTTGGAAAACTACTTTGACAAAAACACTAGTTCGCCATTTAATAATAACTTTAATGTTATAGGACTTCATGGTAAAAAAATATTTTTTTAAGAAAGTTTTTTTTCTTCCTTTTTAACAGTCAAGAATAAATTTCTTAATCTTGAGCATGCAACATGTGTTAATATTTCTGGAGGAAAATTCTAACTTTGGCCGTCTTATTTGTTTATAGTTCTCGCAAACGCAGGGTGAACTGGAAACTGGATTCTTGTTTAAAAAAATATTGGTTGCAAAGTTATGAAAACACCTAAAAAGTAGTCAGAATTGTGTTGTTTTCGCTCTAAAACAACATAAGGTTATATTTTTAAAAAATATAATGCTATACATTGTAACCCATTACATGTTTGCACTTCTCTGCAAAATTTGGTTTTGATCGATCAATGTATGGCTATTTTAGAGAGTATGACGGACTGACAGACGGACTAACGGAAATCACAGAATTTTATATATAGATATCTACCAAATGGTGTTTATAATATTAGCTCTCATGTTTACGTTGCATAACAATTTTTAAAGCATATTTAATAAATCTCTATTCTGTTAAATAATTTTAATTCAAATTTTAAATACTGCTGTATATAAACATTGTTTCGGTTGATAGTCATATAGATAAATTGTGTTTGTATAGAAAGAATTTATATCTGCCTTGTAAAAATGTTGTCGAAAGTTTTAAAATCTACAACCTTTATAATAAGCATTGTTATCTGCTTTTATACACTACTACAAATTGGTCTAACAGAACCCGAAAAATTATGGAATTATCAAAGTCAAAATAATCTGTTTAATTCGAATTTTTTAAATTTGTACTAAATTATTTATTTACTATAAAAATAGTAATTTTTATTATGATTCATATTAGTAGTAGTATTAATATAATCATTTGAAAAGTATTCAAATGTTTCTCCTATACTCAGCTATGCAGCTATGTCTAGAATAAGAAATTCGAGTTGAGTTAGCTTAACGACAAAAAGAACTTTCGAAAATAGATTTCTTGCTGAAAATTTTGTTTACCCAGTCATTTTAGTTAGGGAAGCGGACTTTCCTCTGTTTGTGGGACGGGTATTTGGTTAGTTAATAAAATTGTCAATGGCTCCTTTTGTGGGGTGTCTGATTGCATTATGCAAACAGATTAAGTTCTAAATATTTTTTATAAATAAATGCACAAGACATGGGCTACAGAATATTTATTTAATTAATACAATATAGGATGTGATTCCTATCAGCGAGAAATATGAAATCTGAAGCTCGAGTTCAAATCGCGTTCACTTCGCGCTAATGTCTTTGGTAAAGGCTTAAATGCGTCTCTTCACCCCACCACAGGCAGAATATACTGGACTCCTAAGCCTCGACTGGCTTCAGTCTAACAGTATTTCGCAAACAATTTTACTTTAGGGCGCAGTTGAAGTATAACTAAAACACTGGGGCTCTCTTTAAATTTTAACAAAGAAAAATTAGTCATTAAATTTGAAAACAGGAAAATAATAAAGAAATCTCTTAAAATACGCATTTATTTTTAAGATATTGCATTGTATATTTAAGTTTGCTTGTGTGAAACCTGGGCATGATGTGCAAAGAAGAAAATTACTTTTAATTTTTGGTTTAGAATCCCCAAAGAAGATTAGTTGGACAGTTTTCATTTAAAGGATTTATAAAGAATCTGGTATTCTTTTTTAGAGAGGCCGATAATGACTGATTTAAATCCCTTGAGAAGGCCAAATGGAAAATGATTATCCATTCCTTCTTAAAGATTAAGGAATTTAGCATCCAGTATAAAATATCAATGACTTTACTTAGATATGAAAGCTATGTGCTTCATGTCTATAACTTAAAAAAAAATACTTTTTAAATATAAAAATAATTCATAAATTATTCTTCGGTCAACTTTGGAGCGCCCCTCGCTCTCTTCCCAAATGCAAGCGTGTACACCGATTGAGAAACGCTAGCCTAACAGGACAGCTCTGAAGGGACACAGTACATAGAAGGAAAAGATTAAGCATTTGGTAGAACTTAGTGGTATCAAGTGACAACAAGTCTCCTGAAAACTGTAGGACACTCCTTAGTATTTTCAGTTTTTAGTAAAAGCTGTCAGCAGGATGGTTTTAATTATTCTTCGTATTTCCAGTTATTTTAACATTTTGTAACTAGCAAATTCTGATAAGGACCGCGTAAGCGTAGAAATGTTCATCAGTTATGTGTCATGCGTGATACTCGCTTAGGCGATCATGTATCTTTCGATACATGACTGACGAGGAAAGTTTTTCTCGCAGTAGGTTGCCATTTCTTTCTGCGGTAGACAAGTTGCTATCCAAGGCTATAGAACCAGGTCTGTCCTGCTATTTACCCATAGCTGGCGGGGAGAAGAAGAGGATTCATACCTTTCCCAAGGGTATTAGCACGTAATGGATTCGACTGGAATTCGAACTCGGGTCTCCGATTCCTCAATCCGAGTTTACGCAATTCATTTCTCGTGTCATGTCCTGTTCTTTTTATTCTAGATCAAATATTTTTTATTTTCTCAATTTATTTGTTTCAAACTTTAGTCTTCTAGAAAAAGATCCTCCTCTTTAAAAGAAACGGCCTTCTTGTTTAAAATGGCATGATGTCTTTTATCGGATTCGATGATTTCCTCAGATTAAACCGTACTTTCCCAGTTTTCTCTGAAAAATTCCGATTTTTGAATATGTCATCAGTCTGTATAGTAAAACTATCGTCTGTCCAATTCTCAGTGGAGGATTTTTCATACAAGGTCTTGCACGTGTTACGCCCATATCAAGTTGAAACACCGCTTACCGATCATCAGTTAATCAAGGTTGATCCTTGTCAGTACTCACATGGGTGACCACAGGAGAATATCAGGCACTGTATGCTATGCAACAGGCCTAGCAAGCCGGCGATGGATACATTCTCGCTACTTTTACGAACAGAAGAACTTTGTATGTAGAGATGCTTTTGGTTTATCAAGTTGCAAGACATACTTGGAGTTGGGTGAGTCTTGCCTGTTTTGTACACTTTCTAAGTCACTTATTTTACAATCGATCGTCGCTTGCAACTTTATTTCCATACAAATTACATTTAGTATTCTAATTTATCTTGCCTATCTTGGCCATAATGCAGTTTTTAATGGATTTAAGTCGAATTCGTAGCAATTTAGTTTTTTTTTAAATAACCTTCTTACAACTAAGTGTAATGACAGAACAACGAAGATGTAGACTTTAAGAAAGCTTTATTCAACTGAGAATACAAGGTTCGCGTATAGTGTCCTTTTATAGTCCCAGTAAACAGAAATAGTTCTATCAAAGAGAAAAGCAACAAATAAGGGGGAGACTACTCTTGATCAGTCATAACATTAAGTACGTCATCTATTTCAAAATTTATTTTGTTTTTCTATTCAATAACATTAGAGTAGTGATTTTTAACTTGTCTTTCTGGAATTTTTCTGATTTCACATTTGTTCTTTTTAAATTTTACAGCAACTTTTGACTGTCATAATTAACTTTGCATTAATTTGCCTTGTTTTGTAGTTGACAGCAGAGAAGTCGTCATCCTTATTTCCTTTTTACAAACAATCCAACAAATCTATCCGGAAGGTTCAAGCTGACTTTACATGGTTCTTGATTTCTCTTTTATTCTATCCAAATCGAATACCTCACAATTGAATTTACCCAATTATTAATTCCTTTCATCATGTTGCGACTGTTGGCTGTTTTGCAAAATTATCTGTTTTTTCTTCAGCTATTTTTCTGTCATTTAAACTATTTTTTAATTAAAACAACTTCCGGTTTACGAAGAACGAGTTTTTCACTTATATTCAGCGTCCTGATGAGTGCTTTGCCCAGGAGTTCAGTTCCTTTTGTTGCTTCCTGTTTTCTCTTGTATATCACTTGCATTTCACCTTTTTATTCTAATGCCATGACTAAAGATTCTTTACGTACCAAAGTTGCCATTTATTTATTTTAAGAGTGGGGAAAATATTTTCAAGTTATCCATATACATTACGTATTGATTTTTTTATCTAACTTGGTAAAGTTATATTCGCCATCAACTGAGATCACACAAGATGCATCGTTGCCATTACGAACAATAATAACGTTGGACAAAAATATCTCCTTGAAAAATATCTCTTTTTTACGATGGTTTCGGCTAGGAAAACTCCTCCTGAAATTAGCTTCACTATCGGTGTTTTCATGACATTTGCTACAAACCCGACCACTCTGAAATATCTAACATATTTATGCATCCCAGCATCCATTATTGAGGGATTATATCATAGGCATTTCGAAATCGAGCCATACCATTACGAGATTTTTGTTCTTAGATCTCTCAAGAGACTTGGTTCAATAAATGATAAGTCTTTTCATTCTCTGGCTTTCTCTATTATTATTATTATTATTATTATCATCATCATCATCATCATCATCATCATCATCTATATATATATATATATATATATGAGGTCTCAAAAGTAACGGGACTGAGTGTGTGAAAGGGGAATAAGCAGACTGTGTCACCATCTAACATGATATCTTTGGAACAGATAGCTGTAATCTTAGATTTCTGCACCCACTGCATTTTTTCACTGCCAGCTTAGCGGAAAAAGTACTTACGATTTATTATTTAAGCATTCACATATTTCTTTTTTCGTTTTTGATCTGTTGAAGGGCGAAACGCGTAATCTAGGATCAATGAAACGGTTTTCCTTTTGTTATATATATATATTATATATATATATATATATATATATATATATATATATATATATATATATATATATATATATATATATATATATACACGCACACACACATCACAGTTCCAAAATGTGAGGACGCCCCTGTTAATGTTTTAAATTGGCCCCAAAAGTAGTTGTTTTTTTACTTTAAATATAGAAAATTATTATATGTGGTTAAAAAGTGAAACGTTAATTTTTATTAGAAATTTGATTATGACAAAAAGAAAAACAGCATTTTATGATTAAATTTTGCTCTCATCAAAATATCCTCATTCAGCCTTGATTCGTTTCAAAGGTTTTCTAAAAATATAAGTTTGACAATTGATTCCATTCTTTTTTCAATAACTCTAAGAGCTCTTTTTTCATTTTTTTTCACTTTTTTTGTCAAGTTCAACCCATGCTAATTCTGGTGGTAACTTCAAACTTTTGAACTGTAGTGTATATATATATATATATATATATATATATATATATATATATATATATATATATATATATATATATATAAGATGCTGTTCATATATCGATATGTAAGATACTAATTGTCAATATTTCTATCCCTGAAGGCTAAATCTTGATCACATCATACGCTCGTGTTATTCAGTTCCTAATGGGCTTGATGTTACACCTTCAATTTGATTCGATGTTTTCCTTCTTCCACCAATATCATATAAACTAAAGACATTGCGTTACCAGTCAAGAAAAACAAATCTGCTATTTTTAATAATCAACATGAACCGTTTCTCATTTAATATCTATAATTCAATCTTTTGACGATGTTTTTTTTATGGCAGGCACAGATAGAAAACCGCAAGAATTTCAAAACAGGTAGAGGAAAGCGGGAATGAACGACTAAGAACCAATTATAAGAAGACAATATATGGTCGTTAGCAAGAGGTAAAGAGTTGTCAGAATATAGCAAGTAGAGAAATTGAACTATTTGGGAACTGTTTTAACTGACGACGGAAAATGTGAGACAGAATTCCAAAGAAATGGGAATAGTGAAAGATGCATAGTAAAAGCTAAACAAAGTATTAAAAAAGAGTATTGGACTGTTATATAAAATCTGTCTTTCTCTATGGCAGGGAACATAATACAATTTCCTCACAGATGAATTGGAAACTGAGATAATATTCTACAGAAGGATGCTGAGAATACCACGGACGGAACGTGTCAACAAAGAGGAATTTTTAAGGATAATTAGAAAAAATAAGGACTATTCTACTTAGGATCAGAACGAGAGAGTTGAAATTTCTGAGGCATATTATGAGACTATTTAGAGAATAAATACTTATGAGTATCGTCGTCGTTGGCGGAACTCGTTACCAAGTATTGGGGGTGCTTATTGACATTTCCTTCTGTGTGAAGGGGGTCCTACGTTAGATCCGAAGAGACGTCCGCAGCCACTACATGGTAGGATAGGGGGGTTCCGAGGATAGAGAGCTCTGGATTGTCTTTGGACTCTCTTCGTCTCTTCCTTTTGTCATCTGGTGTTTTCGAAGGATGTTGCTTTTTTGCGGGCTGCTCTTTTCCGATTGGCTCTTTCTGCAGCTTCCGTATTATGAGAATACTTAGAGAATAAATACTCATGAGAATACTTAGAGAATAAATTCTCATGATAATTCTTAGAGAATAAATACTTATGAGAATACTTAGAGAATACGACAGACACGGGACATATTAGCAGCAAGGAGTTCTGAACGAAACAGCGAGTGACCTACCTAACGAGCTTTTGTAAATGGACGGTAAAACAAGAAATGGTAGGAACATTAAGAAGTCAGATAATACATAGAGCTAGAAATGATTAGAAATTGTGGGGCGCCATGATTGTACACGTCCTAAAATGATACGAAAAATTAATGAAAAAAACATTAAAGACAAACGTCATGATAAGACGTAAAAAGTTTTTTTTTTTTCATTTCATCACTTGTTTCATAAAGAGTGAAACAGAATCAATTTACCTTTGAAATAAACATTTCTGTTATTGCTTGGATGTAAATTATTTTAATTGTCGATAATTGATTTTTCGTTGTGCTAATTGCTTAAAATTTGACAACTTATTTCGACAAAGGAAAACCTTCAGAATCATTATAATTGCTGTAAAAGTTTATTTATCCTTGAGATGAGTGATTAAAATTTCCAACGGGTTCAAAAGAGTTTACCTGATTAATTGCATTAAAATGAATTGTGTCAGTCCATTTTATACATTTGTTTTCATAAAAATACTAAATGAATGAGTTGATCAATATATGAAGAGCTACTGAAAAATTATTGGTCCCGCCCACGTCCCAAAATCTGACCAAATGTCACAAGTCCAAAATGACAAATATTAGATGTTCTTTCTCTTTTTTTTTTTTTTTTTTTTTTTTAAACGACTTCTCGGTTGATCGAGAGAACTTTTCAGCACACTTTCGTATTACGACAAACAGCAAGTTGTTATTGTGCACAATAAAGGAGTGTCAATACGTTTGATTGACATAAAACTAATTCCGATAAAAGGTTTTTTCTTACCCTTCTTTTATAAAAGAGACTAAGAAATAAATATCTATATACCGGAGCTACTCAGTTCACACTTGCCTGCTTTTCTAGAGTTTAAACGTGTCTACGCGGCCTTGTGGGTGAAAAATTATTTTCCACTCTACAATCCCTTTCCCACAGACGAAACCTAGCGAGTCTCTCGCTGCTCTATCGCTAATTCCGTCGCATGTGTTCTGAAGAGATACATTCCTTAGTTCCACCACCACAGACGTTTACAACTGGGACCCACCATACCGTATCCACAAGAGTGAATCATCCCTATTTCCTTCATATTCCTATAGTAAGTAGTAAACTCCATTCGGAGAGCTTTTTCTAAGAACTACGGCTTTGTGGAACAGATATTTTGCCACTACACTCTTGACCTCTTTAAGTCTAGAATTAGCCGCAGAACTAGATTGACAGCTAGGTTTTATAATTTAACTGTTGAAATTGCAAATTGTAACCGTTAATAGTTTCTTCTTTCAGACATCTCGCTTGTGTAACTCTCTTATAGCTTCCTGCTTTCTTCTCAACTTCCCGTCAGAAATTTAAATCCATAGCCAATCGTCATTTCTCGGCTTCTTGAATGCTCTTCTTTTATGGAAGCCTATTTTCCCCCTCTCCGTGACCCTTTGCATTCCGGTGGCTTTTATCACTTTGCTTGTGGAGAGATGATTAAAAAAAGGTTTTACGAGTTAATGAAATATACCAGGTCCGATCAAAACGTATCGGTATTGTTGCTATGGTAATGGAGCTAATGTACACAGAGTGTTGCACATGCACACTAAGTTATAACATTATCGCTTACTTCCGTTCTTTATAGCAATGCTTGGAAGGAAAATGTGTAGAGTGTGACCGTCTCACTACACCACAGTGCTTCAATCAGTGACGATGGCTTATGCAACATTCCTCAGGTCCGACAATAACATATTCACCTCGTTCCTTGTAGTTTTTTCCCCTTCTAAAATCAAATCTCACTTGAAAAAAGATTTCAAGACGTCGAGGAGAATGCGACGAGGCAGATGAAATGCCAAATTGACATGTATTGTAGTTTTCTTTTTATAGTACTAGTCCTGATACTTTTTGATCAAAGCTTATATGTTCCTATGGCGTATATCTTTTGCATCATTAAACCTGACATCTCCAAAACAAGTTATTCAAAATATTGTAAATAAGTACAGATATTACGCGCTGAAATCCACACGACGTGTTGCTCTGCATGCACTAAACATTTATCAACATCGGTTTTTAATACTAATTTTATTGTGAAAACATTGACTCTCATAATTGTTGTAGAGTATTTCCTGCCCTTCCCTACTACTGTGATAATAGACTGATCCTACTTATAAATATGACAAGTAGCCACATTAGAGTAGGATTCGAGTAGTATTTGTGTTACTCAAGTATTTTAGTTGTATGTATATTTAATAAACCTCTTCCTCTTTGTTTCCTTTACCTAGTCACGGCCTTCCTAATTCTTGGCTATTTTAAATAAAGGCTATATTACAACAGTGGCGACGAATTCTTCTACTTGCCCTATTTATAAGTAGGATCAGTTCATTGTCGTAGTAGTAGGGAAGCGCAGGAAGTACGCCGTCTTACTCTACAACATATCCCTTTTTAATTCATATTCATGAATATTACTGAAGCCTTTTTTTTACTTGGATTCACCTCCAGCCGGTTGGTACATTTCCTTTTTTCTTTTTCCTACCGCGGTGTCAATACCATTTCGTCTTTTGTCATGGTAGCCACGGGTGGCTGGAATGTGTCACATTCGATCGAAAAGAGTTTTCCTTACAATCTTTCCGCCGTGGATGGTCGCTATATCTCTTGTGCAGACTATTTTGACTTTGAAACAAATATATTACTCGGCCAATTAACCGAAATATTACGCCGTCCCCTACGCCTGTTTTCCAGTCTGGTATTTTTTTTTTAAATACCTTATGTTCGATTCGGAGGGTTACAATTTTATTTTTTTTAATTTATTCATTCGTAATTGAGACAACAACTTAGAGAATATAGTTCTTGGTTTTCTTGAAAACAATCAACTCGGCGGGTGATTTCCTTGTCGGATTGTTAGGATCTGGTGTCTGTTTGTACAAACAGAAAACTCTGTAAAGTTTATTAGTCCGTCTCTCCCTCTTTAACTTTTGTAATGTACTTTTGAGAGTGTCGATGAACCGTCCTGCTTGTCCGTTGCATCTTGTGTGATTTGGTGGAGTTGTTATATGTTTCACCGCATACATCTTGCAATTTTTTTTTAATTCCCTGGTAAATTGATTACCATTGTCTGATACGATAGTGTCGGGTATTCCTTGTCTTCAGAAGAGTTCTCTCGTGAATTTTATTTTGCATGTATGAGGTAATAAAAACATTTTGTCCTGGATAATCCATGTGTAATTTTGACCATAGTTTATTTGTTGCCGGCCAAGCTTCAGCATTTATGGATGGGGATTTTGCTGCTAGTGCGCAGATACATACCTTATTTCTTGGTCCATATTCTTCCAATAAACATAGCGTCGCGTTAGGGATTTCATTCTAGAAATTCCTGGATGGTCATTGTGGAATTGGTTTAATATCTGTTTCTGTAATGTTTTAGGAATCACTACGCGGTCTGTGTACATTAATACACCATCGCAAATAGAAACAAAACGTCCTTATTTGCACCACTTGGCAAGACCATATTTTTTATTCTTTTTAATTAAGTAGACTTTCATGCGTTCAATATACAAATCGTATTTATTTTTTTCTTTTAGTTCACTTAACTTGACTGGTAATTCTCTGACAGTGTTGCATAAGATATATTTTATGGATTTAGTGCTATCAAAAATATGCTTTCTCCGACGAACGTTCGAGAACTACAATGTTTTGGGGGCTTCAGAAATTACTTTTTTTTTTTTTAAGCTTATCACCCCAAGCAAGGCTGGAAGCCACTAGCACGCAAGGGGTTACAGAAGGTTTGGAGGAAGAGCAGATAGGAGTGGTAAAGGAGAGGATGTGGAGAAAGATAGTGGATCGATCAAGGCAAGGGGGTTACAGAAGATTTGGAGCGGGAGCAGATAGGAATGAAAGGTGAAAGGATGTGGAGAAGGGAAGTGGATAGATCAAGGCAACTGGAGATGTCGATTGACGTTACACTTAAATAGTTGGAGATTATATTTGTCAGGGAAACAGGAATAAGGAAGGGAGTTCCACAGGCGAGATGTGCGAGACATGAAGCTATTGGAGTAGAAGAGAAATCTAACAGTTTCAACGGTGAAGGGGTGGGAACGGGATGCCAGTCTCGTAGGACGTTTAAATTCATGAGGCCTGGGAACTTACTATAATTCATATATACCCAGGAACTGAACTAAAAACTCTTTTGGGTCAAGTCACTTTTTTGATCAATCAACCAACCTTTTGTTCACTGGCCTCAGCAGAGAGAACAAAAACCTTGGAGAGCTATCAAGGCGAATTAACTAAAACTGAGATATCCAAAGTCACGTTACGTGGAATTAGAACAATCTACCCCCGTGGATTAAATAAAGTGTTCGGTTCAAAATTCCAACAATATCACCTGAAGAAGGCTGAAATGCACAACGGCTGAAACCTCGCGAATGTTACAGCAAAAATAAGGACAACAGTCCGAACAATGTAAATAGTTATAATACCTCACCTCAGAAATATAGACAAAGAAAAATATCTACATAATAACTTTGAAAAATATTTTATTGCTTCTATGATAAAAACCAAAATCATACTTTGCTTTGAAATAATTGTCTCGAAAACTAATTGCAAGGAAATATGAACAAAGCAAAAACAAAATCTCGCATGTGTTATAGCCTTCAAACGTTTCGTTTTTTAAACGTGTTTTCTATCATGCTATAAATTCATAATTCACAGTTCAGTGCCTTGTTAATCTCATCAAATAACGCGTCAGCAACGCAAACAAAGAAAATATCAAAGTTATTAAAATTTTACACTGTTATCTCCCCTGATAACCGTTATTGCTTTGTTTGTATTCATTTAAAATCCTGAAAATAACGCAAATTAAAAAGAACAAAACACAGATAAATTGTTTTTGTTTTTATTTCTATCGCTAAAATCACATCCAAACGTGAAAGATTTAAAATATTACATCAAACCCCGTACATTTGCAAACAGCTCTCTCCACCTAATAAATTTTGCCGGCTCAGTATCAATTATTCATATTTTTTTCTCTCTCTTTTTTTTTCTGAACTGCCATCTTGATAAGATCGACCAAGAGAAAATAACTATTTTCGCTTCATACATTTTTTTTTTCAAATTGCACATTAAAAAGAAATATGATTGTAATAATGGCATAAGTGATACTAATTAAGACTGACACAGAAAAATAAATGAGTACTAATTAAGACTGACACAGAAAAATAAATGAGTATATATATAAAATCAAGGAGGGGAAACTTAATTCCTATAAATTTGCTGTTATGGTCACTTGTTAGTTGCTTTAAAGTTCCTTTCATTGATATACATATATATTTATCTATCAAGCAAATATATGGTGGGGGTGAAGATACATATTTATACATATGTATATAGATACATAATTGTGTATTTGGGCAGCAATCCCTCTTCAATATACAAGTTTCATTAAAGGTACTACGATTAAGTTTTTTAGTCAATGTTTCTTGTGTTTGTGTCAGTATTTTCTTTTCTTATTACTACTTCCACTATTATTTTACGTATGGATGAGGCTATTATAGTAGTTTTTTCTACGAGTATGTTTTGGACGGAGTTTGGCAAGTTTCCGTGTGTTTAAATGGGTCCTAATTGAATTATGGTCAGAGATACTCGAAATGTAAAAAGTACCACTGTAATAGCTTCGCCACATGTAAAAAAAAAAGTTAAAAATAATGGGAGCATTAAGAATAAAACAAAAGTAAAAGTCAGCGTTCAATAATATCAACTGTGAACACGGCCACAGTATGCTGACCGTGCTTGAAAAATAAATAAAAAAACATTCCCATTAATGTAAATACACATATATATATATACATGAGGAAAAATATGAAAAAAGCAAAATCCGAATATGCAAGTTTACTGTTTTAATGTTTCAATGTCGACGTCAGACGTTTCGGTCTAGTAGACCTTCTTCAGGACATAGTTATTAAAACATAATTAAACGATATTCAAGTCAACATAAAAAGACGATGGACATAAGAATAATCAAAACAAAATAACTGAATTTTAAGATCAGCGTTCCGTTTTGCAATGCGATATATATATATATATAAAACATCTACATATTCAGTTAAAAATGTTTTTAAAAAACATCTTTGATAATGGCTAACAGAATAACCGAAAGTGCTCGGATATTTGTACATTTGTACATTTCTTACACACTTTATATCCAGAATAGAAAAACATACGAACACAAGAAAAATTAAATAAAAAGCTTAATCGCAATACCTTATATATACATATATAGTTGTTCATTAGGGCAGCAGCCCCTCTTTAATACATGCTTCGTTGAATAAGACTGACAAGGTAGGGGGAGGTTAGATTTTTATTTCTGTTTTTCTTGAATATATACAACTATATACTTATTTTCTGTACACAATTAATGTAATTATTGACCAAAGGTTTGTTGGTTCCAAGTGGTTTTGGCAATTCCTTTAGCCAGTTTCAAGGTTTATTTTGCTACACTACTTTAACAAATACTATGTAAGTGCTGTTGTAAATGGTATAAATGTTGTTAGTTTTCAAATATGGCCAGTACGTCGTGGCCGTGTACATAAAGGTTGTCTTCTTGTTTGCTTTTATATAAGCTATTCCACCACTTTTAACAATTTTTGCAGTGGAAGTTACTTATTACATGGGTGTTTACGTCGATTATGTTGCCTATTGTCGTTGAATTCCGTGTTATTTCAAATGTGTCTGTTTTGAGTGTATGCGTATATATATATATATATATATATATATATATATATATATATATATATATATATATATATATGCATGTATGTATGTGTCTGTGTGTGATCCACAGCTCATCAGGTGGCTAGCGATCCGATTGCCTCAAGCCACGATTTAAACTCAACTGATTTGGCATCAGTCAGAGAATTTTTCCCTTGAGCTATCAGGTCCCGGCGGGGAGGAAGGTGAATTTTTGCGTATTTATTTTAAAATAAACACGCCAGTGACCTCAGAGGGCTCAATTCATAGAAGAGCTTTTGCATCAGCAGTTGCAGTCACTTTTTACAAATTCGTGCTTTTCCTTCTAAAGTGCTCAACCGAATTTTATTTTTTTGCGGACGTATATATATATATATATATATATATATATATATATATATATATATATTAAACAAAAATACTATTAAACTATTCTGCAGTAAATAAGTACACACAAAACCAAACACTAGACAAAAAATTATGAATAATTTACAACATATATAAATAGCAAGTATTTACAAGAATAAACAAATTTAATTTATCCTTTACTACAAAAACCTCCAACATAATAATTACCAACGATACAATAAAAATCAAAACTCCAACAAATCAATGTAGTCTATGAATTCAAATGCCTGATTGAAAAATTGGAAAATGCTTCTCTAATAACACTTCAAAGTAATATATATTTATATATATATATATATATATATATATATATATATATATATATATATATATATAGATATATAGTAAGACATGTTTCATTGAATAATTTAGATAAGTTTTGTCTACATATTTCCAATAGGATCCTCTAATATTTAAGGACAAGCTTTCCATGTTGATTCCGAGTATTTTTGACATTATCATAATGTCATCATCAGTGTGTTGTTGTTTTTTTTTTGGGGGGGGGGTTCTAACACAAAATTGTTGTGTTCATTTGAAAGTTAATTTTTTAAACTGTGAAGTGAAAAACGCTAAGGTTATGTGCTGCACCGTTTAAGTTTCACGTTTGAAACCTCAGTGGAGGTAACTAATTTTGAAATATTAATGTGTTTTTTTAAACAAAAATTAAAAAAAACTATCAGTTAAAAGCTAGATATTTTAATCTATCTACTGTAAACATTTTAAAACATGTGTGCGATATTTATAATTAATTTTTATTCAGGATTGGTTTCATATGGCCATTTCAAACTTAGTTAACGCCCATGAGGTTTCAAACGTGAAATTTAAACCTTACGGTACATAACCTTAGCGTTTTTTCACTTCACAGTTAAAAAAATTAACTTTAAGAGGAACACAACAATTTTGTCTTAGAAAAAAACAACACCCTGATGATGACATTGAGTTAATGTCGAAAATACACGGAATAAATGAATATGTATCAACATGGTAATTTTCTCTCTTCCTTTAATAAGGATATTAAGAAGCTTGTTTGTAAATATGAGAGGACCCTATTGAAAATAAGTTGACAAAACTTGTTTAAATTATTCAATGGAATATGTCGTAATGAAAACATGCTGCCAATATATATATATATATATATATATATACATATATATATATATATATATATATATATATACATATATATATATATACATATACATATATATATATATATATATATATATATATATATATATATATATATATATATATATGACATTAAATATTTAGAAAAAAACAACCTTCCTTCTAACGTGGTTTCTACCAGTTGGGTTTCATCAAACATTAAAATTGGATATTCCACCTTAAGACACTCTTATATACATAATTATGCCGTTGGTAAAGGGGAGAAAGTAAGAGGGAGAAACATTGACATATATAAATACTCCTACCCCGGTTCATAATTTGCTAGAAGGAATTTCTTAGCATATTTGCATGCTGCCACGATCTCCCATCTTTCGTTAAGCAATTTATGCTGTTCACGGTACAGCATAATCGGCGATTTCTTCTCTTGGTATAATTTACACATTTTATTCATAATGCTAAATACACGGTTTTTTCTCAACACATCCCATTTCATAATGGAACTTTTGTTATGTTTCCTTTCACTTATATACACATATATGTTGTGTGTGTGTGTGTGTGTGTGTGTGTGTGGAGAGAGGGAGAGAAAGTGAGAGAGACAGAGAGAATTTTCAATTAGATGAAAACATAAAGATTAAGGATAAAACTAAATCGAAACCTCACTTTTATTTTTTAATTAATTATTAATTATCTGGAAAAATTAGATAATTTGTTTTTGGTCTTTAAGTGTTTATTTCCACCATTCATCAGTGCGTTATCGAATAATTTATCTTGTATTTTCGTTTGCGTTTGATAATGTATTATCGATTCACTCCGTACGGGTTTGATAGTGTTGTCAGTATGTCTCAAAATTGCTTGAAGTTGTGTATTCGGGTAACAATCCCTCTCGCATGCATGTTTCATCACGAAAAAAGAAATTGATATGATACTTCGGTTAAGTTGTCTTTATTCTCTCTTTTTTGTGTGGGTAACATAAGATTTTTTTCGCATCTTCTTTTATACACCGTGTTCCTATTCGATCTGGGCGATTATGGCTCTCCACAACTTCATGTCCTTTGTAGGTCCCCTTTACCAACCCTCCAATTTTATGTCCAGCTATCCATTTACAAATGCTCGTTAGATAGATTAGTCTTTGTTTCCCTTGGCCCCCTTGTTTACAAAATGTTCTTTGAGTATCAGATTTTCCATGTTCTCTTTCTTCATTGTGTGTCCAAGAATTTTACAGTCTTAATTTCGTGTGCTTTCGGCTAATCTATTAACCATTTTCAAGGATTTTAGTTGTTACATTGCTAATGGTGTGTAGATTGGTAATACACTGACATGTTGTTAATTGCTGAACACGGCCAGATCCTTATAGCCGTGTTCGCAGTCGAGCATTTGTTTTTGTTGATGAAGGCTTCTATTATTGTTGACTTTTTTTTTACAATTAGTTTGGTGTATTATATTTTTTCTCTGGAACGAGCATTTTGCGTACAAATTTTGCTATGTTTTGTTATGTGTGCATACACACACACAGATACACACATACGCGCGCACGCACACACACACACACACACACACACATATATATATACATATATATATATATATATATATATATATTCAAACATGTTTCATTGAATAATATAGACATATTGTGCCTATTTTTATACTGATCATTTCCAGTTCTATGTTCAGTTTCTTGATGTTAAGATGACAACACCATATACTACACCACGAAAATAATAAACAAAAATTCTAGAGACCCTCTATATCATAATCAACCAACAAACACTCAACAAAATTTATTACGAGTGTAGCAGGAAGATATTGAAGTGCATATAGCGAACATTTAATGTGATTTTGCATTTCTATCAATTTCTGGTCAGTTCCCTCATATTGAAACTCTTGTTTTGCAAAAAAATCCTTAACAACAACGGAAAAATTTAAATGACTATGACAGAGCGCGTTCCTACGTATTTTTAAAAAATCACCATCACAACGGAATGTAGATTTCAGTACAGTTTCAATAAGTTTGTCTTTGTAATTGAACCCTGAAGATGATCTTGGAAAAGACAGGAAGTATTTGGGTTACAAAAAATCTACATCGCCTTCCTTGATGAATTCATCTTAACATCAAGAAACTAATTAGAGAAATGGAAAGGATCATTATAAAAATAAATAGACACAATATGTCTAGTTTATTCAATGAAACATGTTTGAATAGCGATATGCTACCTAAATATATATATACATTTTTTCTATATACACTTATTTGTGTAAATGCTCTGTTTTTTTTTAATTAAATAGTATTATATTTACCGACCTGAATGTTCGAGATATTTCGTAGAAAATATGCATCCTCCGACAAAAATCGAACATGTATCCTATACAGAAACGTCATTAAGCCTGACGTGCTATGCCCGTTCACCCACAGAGAACTTCCGAATTACTTAAAATATATTAAAATATTTGTCGGATTTTATCCATTTCATATATATAATATCAGTTAGGCTGCAATTTCAGAGCAGATATGATATATCGAGAAAAATCGGCGAAGGTATGTATGTGTTTAAAAGCGGTAATTCGAGTTTTGCTAAACCGGAAGTTCTTTGTGGCTGAACGGTCATAACACTTAATGACAGCTCCGTATAGGATACATGTTCAATTCCTGTCGGAGGACACATATTTTCTACAGAATTTCTCGAACATTCAGACCATTAAATGTAATTAACACTGTTTAATTAAAACAAAAACAGAGCATTTACTGAAATAAGTGTATCCATAAAATAAAAACGTATAAACTATATATATGTATACGTGTGGGCGGACACACATGTATTAATTAATAATATGTCATAAACTGTCCACTCATTGTTTAACCTGTTTCCACTGGGTCTAAGTCAATACTACCTGGCCCAAGGATCAAACTCACAATTACTACATCAATAAAAAATTCAGGCACCAATTCTCTAATTCACTAGCTTATTGCCCGTGCAGGCTTAGGCTCGGTGGAAACATGGCAAGCGGTAACTGGCCAGTACTAAATAAGAACATGAGATATTTCTTGATATGGACTGCAGAATGAAAACAATCTACCCTCGAAGAGTAAATAAAGCGTTCACTTGGAAATGCCCGGAAGGTTACCCGGATCGACAAGCTCCTGAATAAAGCCAGAGAGCATAAGAGCAGAAACACTGTCCTGTTAAGAACGGAGCTGTGGGCAATAGTCTGAATGTAAATAAGGATAACTTATAGAAATCAACACGTGATAAGCGCTAGTTTCAAACCTTAAGTGCTCCTATGACTATATATATGTGGGGGCACCTCTAGGTGGTGTAATGATTAGCAAGCTTGTCTCGCTAAAACAATTACGACTGAGTAGTGAGTCCGATCCTCACTGGGTGCCCCATACTTTCGGCCTTGTGCCACATCCGAGCACGAACAATAACTGAGCAGTACTAAATAGAACTAGCCGAAATTTCCCTAGATATGAACAGAAGAAAGAGAAATATCTACATCCAGTTCGAAATTCCCTCTACGTTACCTGGATTGATAAATGTCTCATGAAAGCCGGGGTAAAACGGTCGGGACGTTGTGATTATAATAAGAAAGATTAGGACGAATGTAAATAAAAGAATGCTTACACATCACGTAGGAACTCCGGTTCCCGTACGACCATGGAAGTTAAGCAACACTTAAATTAATTCCCTTTCTTTTAATGTCATTACATTTAAAATGCAATACAATTTCATACAGTATTCTTTCAGAACGTGGAGGGTCATGACTCTCCACTTTACTATCATTTGTAGGTCTTAACAATGTTGACCTTTGTGCTTTTACTGATTGCAAATGGTCGAAAAGAATTTAACTCCACAATTTTACTGGAATGCTAATCTCGCTGGATTTCCTTTATAAGTTCGATGTTTAGTGATAAAATTCATAAACACGAAAAACATATAATAGCATAAATTTAGCAAACTTTCAAGTACTCGGACAAAAAAGTCTAAGAGAGTTACTGGATAAAAATACAAGCATTTTCTGTCTATCATATGTGTGTGTGTGTGTGTGAAAGAGAGAGAGGGAGAGAGAGTGATTGTATGTGTTTGGACACGTCGATGTGGTGCAATGGTTAGCAAGTTTGTCACGCTAGATAAATAACGACGGAATAGAAAGTTCGATCCTCATTGGGTGCTCATTAATATCGGCCTTGTGCCCCAGCCTAACTAAGCTTAATAAATCACCATATATATATATATATATATATATATATATATATATATATAGGTAAAAATTACAATATATGCGTATATTTGTGTATGTGTTGTAAAATTTGGTTCATTTTAGATAAAATGTGCTTAGTGTCAGAGATAGAATGTTTTACGCTTCAATGCAAAATTTACGGCACATATTTGGCCAGAAGATCGAATTGATGCGTGAATCTCACTCACTATGCAGTGTTGATTCCTATGTCCACAATATATATATATATATATATATATATATATATATATATATATATATATATATATATATACAAGGTAACCAAAAAAGTTATGTCCGTTTTTAAAGGGAAAAAAGAAAACGCTTCACAGTATGTGTGACTTATATTTAGTCTTCGAAGTAATCGCCATTGGCATCCAGCACCTTCGGCCAACATGTCTTCAGCTGTTCAATGCCCTTGCGGTAGAACTCGGGGGGGGGTGACGCAAAGAAGTCCGTGAGGGCTTTGCGCAAGTCTGCTTCATTGGTGAAGGATTTCCCACGAAGATGATTATCCAGGGAGTGGAATAGATGGTAATCGGATGGCGCAAGGTCAGGTGAATAAGGTGGATGGCACAAAGTCTCCCACCTAACTTTCTGTATGGTATCCCTGACCACTCGCGCGACATGCGGCCTGGCGTTGTCATGGAGGAAAAGCACACATTTGCGATTCACCAGTGCTGGCTCCTTCTGGCGCAATGCTTTTTGCACACGTTTCAATTGCTGCGAGTATAGGTCTCCAGTTACCGTTTGGCCCGTTTCTAGCAGTTCATAATGAACCACTTGACGTCCTGTCCACCAGACACAAAGCATAATCTTGCGTGGGTGCATAGGCGGTCTTGCGGTGTGATGGACAGCATCCTGAGGAGACAACCAATGTCTGGAACGCTTGAGAGTTTCGTACAGAACCCACTTTTCATCACTGGTAAGCACTCGATTGAATAAGGATGCGGTACGGTGGCGAGAAAGCAGCGATACGCCAGGCTGCCACTCGTTGTCCCTTGTGGACCTCCAACAGCGTTTGCGGAACCCACTTGCTCAGTTTGTACGTCTTACCTAGGCGGTGCAGGTGAAGTTTAACTGTTTAACCGCCTTCAGGACTCAGTCATTCAAGACCTGTGGTCGTCCACTGCGAGGCTCATCATGGAGAGACAAATCTCCAGACTTGAAATTTCGAAACCAACGCCTTGCAATAGGTTCATCTACAGCACTATCCCAAGACGCTTGATATATGCAGCGACTTGATGCAGCTGCTGATAAGCCCACTTTGAAGTCGTAAAGCAAACAGCCACGAACGAGATCTCTAGACACTTCCATCCTTCTCACAGCTGTCCGGCTTATAACTGGTGGCCGGGCACGGTGCGCGTGTTTTTTATAACGTCTGATGTTCCTACTTCCGGCTGTCCGAATTTGAAAACAATTGCTAAACGCATTTCCTATATATTTCAACTTCATTCAATGACTAATCAAAAAACGGACAGAACTTTTTTGATTACCTTGTATATATATATGAAGAAATATACTATATATACTATATATATATATACGATGCAATGAGAACGAAAGTGATATATAAATTCTAACGTTCACAGCATTAATCCAAAAGAGGGCTCGATACTGATAGTAGAACAATAATTATTTATTATAATTTTATCATACATTATAATTTTATCATGATGCAACTTCGTAACTAGGTAAGCATTTTCGGTTCTCACCCGTCGAGATGCAGTTGAAATGCAGTGAAACGAAGTTGCATCTTTGTAGTGAGTAAACTGTGTTTGTCTATATGATAAAATTATAATATATATATATATATATATATATATATATATATATATATATATATATATATATCCTTGATATTCAACAAACAACTACAAATATAGATCAATCGATAAAGATTGTTTCAAAGATTAAAGAACAAAAACTAAATCAAAACTAAACGTTTTACATTGCTTTAAACATTCATGTAATTCATTTTACTTGTATCTCCGGGTTATATCATTAATTTGATACAACTTGTACAACTTGTTCTCCAATAGTTACCGAATTATTTATCAATTCTTTAGTTTTTATACATAACATATAAATATTAATGGTTTATTCTTTATTTTACATCTGTGATAACGAGTGGTGAAAAAAGTAGACATTTTACCCCACCTGTAAAAGGACTGATTGCAAGAGTACCGGCAAAAGAAATTAATGACGTGGAAGGCCTAGGGACTGCCAACGAACGTGTGGCACAAAACTAGTTCAGACGTTTCAAGGAAGGTGATTGTTGTGGAAAATAGGTACTTGCTTGAAATGGTTGAACAGCAGCCAGACATAAGCTCTCAAGTACATTGTTGGCAGAAGTTGTTTCTTGAGTCGACACCTCCATAATCTCGACCTTGTGAACAGATGCTGTTGAGAAGTTCCTCATTTATTGACCAATGACCAGGCTCAAGACGCCCGTTTTTAGCGTTGAATTGTAACCTGGGATGGAAAATGGATCTGTTTTCGTAATCCTCATAAGAGAAATCATTAGCTTCGTTCCGGCCAGGCTTTA